>OZ010722.1:4035583-4062144 GCA_963932345.1 Ophion ventricosus
CCCCTTCTAGGGAATCCGTATCACATCCCGATCGGGATCTGATGGGAATTTCGATGAGAAATTTCTACACGTGGATCGAAGATAGTTTTACCGTTTGCTGAGAGTGTTCTACGAATTCGCGTAGTTTCGTTGAACGCATATGATCACCGAATAATATTGATAAAAGACAAACAAATTAAAGATAACGAACAAAACGACGGCACATATTACAAAATGGATTGATCGCTTGGTGGGGAATGTAACAAATAGAAACTTTGCGAACCAACACTCGTGACGTGATTGCAATAATATTTTCCTTGAAAAAAAAAAGAAAAAATAAAGAAGAAGAAAAAGTAAGAGGACGATTACATTTCTCCGTAATTGCAAAAGTTGCTCGTGATTGATTGTATTCTCTCTATTGGTACGAATCGTTGATCGACGTCAACAGTGTCTGCCGAGGTCGATGCAAAATGAAAACAAAATTGAAATAATATTTACGGTATTCAACAAATTTCACTTGCGCTTTGCTAATTCGACTCGCGATACATCCTCGTATCTTAATTACATTGGACAGTATAAAATTACTCAGTTCCACGCGCGAGGGGCGAAAGGGGCTTTAGGGGAATTAATTAATTGTATTTTAGGAGAAAAAAAAGAAGACGTTTCGTATCGGTGAGTTATACGTGAGCGCGATAGCGAGATGCAAGCTCTTCTCGCGCGAGATAAGAGCATCGCTATGGCAGTAAGCAACTGCGAGGGTGTGTGTGTGGGTGTGTGTGTGTGTGTGTGTGTGTGTGTGTGTGTGTGTGTGTGTGTGTGTGTGTGTGTGTGAGAGAGAGAGAGAGAGAGAGAGAGAGAGAATCAAGCGACCTAAGAAAGATATCGAAGTGAGAAAGGTTAAAAATGATTAAAAAAAACGACCCGATGACAACACTCTTTCTCGTGATAATTTTGTATTCATCATGATAATATATATATATATGTACGTGTAACGAGAAACGCTTTGCTACATGCCTGCGCCTGTCCGGTCGAAGCGTGGGCTCGGTCAATCGTGCTCGAAAAAGTGTTAAAAATGTTGAGAAACGAGCAGAAGATAAGAACTTTCGAGTGATGTTGCCTAAAGAATTTTTTAAATCGTCGCTTGAAATTCCAATGAGTGATTGAGACTTCACGAGTTCTTGGAATAAGTAAAAAAAAAAAAAAAATCAGTGAAAATAACAAAAATGACGACAACAATTGAGTCGTAATAATAATAATTGACAATGACAATTAAAAAAACATAGCGTTTACAACAGCATAATAATATTAATGAATAAATGTTCAAGCGTGATTGAAATAATATTTGGTCCATTTTCCATGATCGAGTCTCATTACGTTTTATATTTTTTTGTTCCTATCATTCTTAGGACCAAACTTTAAACGCGTTTAACTCAAAACTACATTTTTCTAATTAGCATACATCCTCACGTAAAAACTATACAAACAATCTTAACCAAATTTGGCACATGATTGAACAACATCACTATCTTGTCTGTAAGCATAATTGTTTTAAAGAATCTCCCATAAAAAGTACTTTTCCATATCAAGATATAAGAAAAATTTCATCAAAAATCGCAATGCCTATTCAAAAATTGTATAATTCATCGAATTTTTTATTTTTTACTTTTTTTCAGGATTAAAGACCAATTGTGAATGTTTTCAATAAAAATCTTCAACCGTATTAGTTTCAAATGAAAACAACGAGCACCAGAGTGTCCGCCAATTTCGAAGGCTCGAGTCGACCTGCTCCAAAGCCAGCGGGATATCTCAGCCGTTTATTATTTTTTTCTAACTTAAAAAATACGCTTTGGTAGATCAAAGGACACCTTAATAAATGCTAAAGTTTCAAATATCTGAAATAATTATTTCCCTTAAAAAAAATTCTACAAAATCATCGATTTTTTAGCCTTGTAAAGGTATCTCCCCCCTTAATCTATTTTTAAGCTCTGGTCTTTTGCGGTGAACAAATTCAAAAAAATTCAATAACATATATATATATTTTTTTTTGTTGATCTTGGATTGTCGGTAATGCTTGAACCTCCTTAAATGTCTCATGGCGCATTAAGCGCACATACACGATTCATCATCAGCAACAATAATATGTACTACAGAAGTGCAAAAAACCAGGGATAAATCCTGAAGATAAAAGGGCGTCGGTCGCACGTAACTTGGAGCGTGCGAGTAATGCGATTTACGCCCTTATATACACCAGCATATACAAAGATGTTCGCGGTAGGAGCATACGGGCGCGAGAGACAGAGACTCGTAATAATAAACGCGCAATCAACATAATTAATTTCCTCGAGAACTGCTGCAAGAGGTCTCGCTCACGGGTGATCCCTTCTTCACTTTACTCACGGACTATATATTGTGTATGACGGTCACGCAATTAAAATTATCCGTTAATGATTTGCAAAAAGTTGTTTTGTTGCAATAAAGGCGCCGAGGTGCGGTGAACGTCGCAAGGAGGACGTATTAAGATAGTATATATATGGCGACTGTCTTATCTACAGTTCGCCGCCAGTGCGGCCTAATTATAGCGTCTCGTCAGTCGTTCTTCCATCTTTATTTCTCTCTCTCTCTCTCTCGCTCGCTCTCTCTCTCTTTCTCTCTCTCTCTCTCTCTCTCTCTCTCTCTCTCTCTCTCTCTCTCTCTCTCTCTTCTCTCTCACAGAAAATGTAAAACGAATAGAGCATGATTAAAAAGCATTGAGCTACCCCGATGCATTCTCCCTCTCAATCAACTCGCTTCTCCTTTTCATAAATATGCACTTTGAAGAGACTTGACTTCCGTAAGATCTGTATGAACCTTGGACTGTACGAGTATATACATATATATATATATGAAGGGTGTCCCAAAATTCACGCAAGAAGTAATTTTGATAGAAAACTCAGGGTTTTAATTAAAAATTGTAATTTTTTTATTGATTCATAAAGTATACGGTATAGGGTTATGTATGGAATAGCATATGCATTTGTTTCTCAACAATCACTCGTGGATTTTCTGAACTCCAAATGTGACAATTTTTTCGATTAACGAAGCCATCAAGATGAAAATGAGCCTCATCGCTGAAGATGATTTTGTTCGAAAAATCAGCATCCACACGGAGAGAATTAAATGTTAAAAATTACCGTGCAGTAACGGTAACCAGATGACAACCCTATAACTTCGCTTATTATTACTGAGTAAAACACAGATTTTCACGAAAATAAAATTAAATTTCTTCTTCAGATAGAAAATTTTACCAGATTTTCTAGTAAATGTTGATGTGTAACAAAATACGCAAAACTTAAATTTAAAAAATATATAATATCAGCGAAATTTTACTGTCCATTTTATTATTTTATGCCTTTCAAAAATGTCTATAAAAAAGTATCGTCTTTATAACAGTTATTTTAAGATTTATTATAAAATTTAATGAGTGTTATAGGAAAATGTATTGTGCTCTCGGTAAAAATTATCGTGCGCGCTAGCCTTCTTGTATAGTCAAATTTTAGCTACGTATTTGAAATTTTCTGCAACGTGAGTTAAAAAAAACTTGTCGCATACGAATTATTATGCTTTTCTCACTTGTCACCACATTGAAATATATCACGGTAATTTTTACCGTGAAATTCACGACAAAAATTGCTGTTTAATTCTCTCCGTGCACTTGTCGTTTTTCCATAATCCATTCAACGAACTGTCTTCGCTGTGCGTGATCATCAGGCTTCAGTTCTTGAGTCAATTGAACTTTGTAAGCATGAAGATCCAAATCTTTCGTGAGAATACGCTGTGGAGAGCTTCTCGAAATGTCGAATTCTTGACCACAGTGCGGAATTGATGTTCCTGGACTCTCAGCAACACTCTCACGAAAGACTTCGATGTTTTGTGTTCAACGACCTGTTGAGGAAGGGCCAGAGTGTCCAAGATCACGAATTGATCCAGTCTCCCTAAAATTTTCAATTAATCTCTTCACAGTTGATGAAGTTAAATCACTATTCCGACCATATTTTGTACGAAAATTGCGAACTGTAGCTGCCAAACGTTCATTATTTTAAAAATATTGCTCAACAATGAAAACGCGTTGTTCATTCGTGTAGCGCTCCATATTTAATTACCCTGAATTATAAGCTGTCACATTGTCTTTGTTTTTGTTGATAACACTTTATCGCAGAAATAACGCAAAATTCAAATCTTCCGAGGATTTGGGACACCCTTTATATATATTTATACTGGTCTGTAAATATGAGACCGGAATTTGCCTATAGATGGCCCTAGCTATCAATGTAGATACCGTTATTCGCGTCATTTGCTTTATTGAAATCTGATAAAGATTTTTACCTCACAAAAATACAAGTGTCATACCCCAACAAAGTTTGTTATAGCGTTGAATATGTCGAATTTTGTGCCTGGAAATTACGATTTGCGGACAGCATTAATTTTCTGTTACCATTTGAAGAAAACTCCTCCAGAATCGCATCGAATGCTTGTCAAAGCTTACGGTGAGCATGCTCTTGGCAAATTACAGTGCTTTGAGTGGTTTAACAAATTCAAAAGTGGCGATTTTTACGTGAGAAACGATGAACGTGGGAGGCCACTGAAAAAGTTTGAAAACAGCGAATTGCAAGCATTGTTGGATGCTAAAACCTGGTGAAACTGTTAATATTGAACGATACCCACAACAAATGATCGATTTGAAGCTTTGCGTGAAAAACGACCAGAATTTCAAAAAAGGCAACACAAAGTGATTTTGCTTCATGATAATGCACCATCACACATAGCAAAACTGGTCAAGGAAACGATTGAGGCGTTTAGTTGGGAAATACTTTCGCATGCGGCTTACTCACCAGATTTGGTCCTCCATCCGATTACCACTTATTTGCATCGATGGGACACGCACTTGCTGAGCAGCGCTTCACTTCGTATGAAAATTTACGAAAATGGCTCGACGACTGGTGAGCCTCAAAAGAGCAACAGTTTTTTTGGCGTGGCATCCACAAATTGCCACACAAGTGGGAAAAATGTATAGCTAGCAATGGACAATACACCGAATAAAATATTTTTCATCATTTTCATACAATAAACGTGTATTTTCTATACAAAAATTCCGGTTTCATATTTACATACCTGGTATATATATACAGAAAAAAAATAAATCAATAAATACATACTTAAAATATATTTATTTATTAATATTATTCTCTGTTAAATTTCAGTTATTTTTCGAAGCACACGTGTACACAAGTAGCAAAGAATAGCAATTAGTCAGGGTAAAATCTTCTTTTATGAATCATTGTACTTTACGAATGTAATTTAATCAGAGTTTGATAGAAAATAAAACAAATTAATAAATATATATATAAATACACAGAAAATAAAATAAAATAATATATATTTTTTTTTTTTGAGTATATATTTATTGGTTTATTTTATTTCCTATTAAACTCTGATTACATTCTATTCTCAATGTGCAATTATTCATAAAAGAAAATTTTACACGGATTAATTGCTATTCTCCGCTATTTGTGTATACGAGTAGTTCGAAAAATAACTGAAATACTTATTTTTTTGTCGGGCATTATTATAATGATGATCAGTAATTGGTATATGTACAATAAATCGTGGAATATGTGCATTATATGTATGTGGCACGGATCGTTTGGGGTCGTCGCGGCGTGAAATAAACGATTTATATATCGCATGGCCTGAATGTCCCTCGCACTCCGTAAACTTGTACACTTCGACGCAGATAAAGACGAGAGGTCGAGAGGGGCCAGATTCTCTCGCACTCTTCTGTGTTATTGCGGTGATTAAAAAAATAACAATTTTTATACGTATATTATTGGGCGCGAGTTGTGAGTTTTTTTGTTCCGAACATACAAATCTACGTTTTGATTTTGACTTCGAGAACTACGACTTACGAACAAGCCCCCACTACATGGCTCAGATGGTGGGAGAAGTGCTTCGCCTATCGCGGCACTGCTGGGTGCGAATCCAGCTGCGCAGAATCAACAATCGAACTACTGCGCTTCTTCGACTTACGCAAGCCCGAAGCGGTGTTGGTCCTGTCGCTGCTCGTTAAATCGAGGACGTAGTGTACGCTTCGTGGTGAACAAATATGCAGAATGATAATTGTTGATCACTGAATTCTTATTACTGAATAAAAAAATAAATATAATTGTTGAATACTGAATAAAGAAGTTATTGAATACTTTTATTATTAGCTTCTGCACACGGCCATGCTCGCGTGTGTATAAAAAATTTGATTGGTGTGTATGCCGGAAATTGATTTTGGGGCTATATTGCATTAAGTTATATTATTCAATGTATGTAACTATACTATGTGGTTATGTACGTGTGGTAATGTTATAATGAAAAAATATTAAGAAATAAAGGTTGTTATGAAAAATACGTTTTTTGTTTATTCAAAAAATATTTTTTTCTATTTAAAAAACCCATTTTTTAAATAGAATAGAAATAGAAATTTCAAGCATAAGCTTGAAATTTTACAAATACGATTTCTGTATTGCATAGTTTTGAGGCCTAGAGTCTTAACTTTGATTTGCAACCAAGATTTTGTAAAAATGCTAAAAATTGACCGATTTATGACGTTTTTTTGTAAAAGGTCAGTCCCTTCACTGTGCTACAATGAACCTCCCTGTTGCCCTTACTGCCCTTATTTTACTTGTATTTTTTTTTCTCGAAACTATGTTATATAGAACGTGTAAGTCGTATGGCTGAATGTATCTGACATATTTATTTCTTATAACATTAGAAATTATTTTTTTCATTTCTTATAACGTTAGAAATTATTTCTTTCATTTCTTATAACATTAGAAATTATTTCTTTCAATTCTTATAACATTAGAAATTATTTCTTTCATTTCTGATAACATTAGAAATTATTTCTTTCATTTCTTATAACATGAGAAATTATTTCTTTCATTTCTTATAACATTATACATTATTTATTTCATTTCTTATAACATTAGAAATTATTTCTTCATTTCTTATAACATTAGAAATTATTTCTTTCATTTCTTATAACATTATAAATTATTTCTTTCATTTCTTATAACATTAAGAATTATTTCTTTCATTTCTAATAGCATTAGAAATTATAGCTTATACCGTTTTCTGCCGTATGACCGGATGATTTTTTCAATATGTTTATCCACTTGGTAACACAAATGATTGAAATTGTTTTTTTCGTTCGAAAAAAAAACTTTTTTTTTCTACAGCTAGTGATTTGTGTACTTTTCGAAATTAAAAAATATATCCGGTCACACGAAATTTTCAAAATTATGTTGTATAGAACGATGTAAGTCGTATCGCTGAATCTATCCGACAGATTTCTTTCTCATAACATTAGACAAATAGGATTTGTCTGTTGTAGCTACTCCTCTACCGTCGGAACGATTATTTTGCCGAGAAAAATCGATTCTCAAAAAAAATCGGACGCGTGTGGAATGGTGGGGGTGCGTGAAACACAGAGGTGTACCCTCAAACTCTCAAACTTTAAAAAATCAATATCTCGAAAACGATGGCGCGTCGCCAAAAATTCTTTTCAGGAAAGTCAAATGTCAGATCGAATCTCGTATTTCGCTTTTCGGAAGTAAACCCATGGTATTCTTTGCGTGTATCAATTTCGAACTCCGCATAAATATTCTTGAAAACAAATAATAAAACGTATATTTAAGGATTTTTTAAACCAACCCTTAATAAGGGGTGCAACTGATAATGAAGTTTCTATGAGTCAAATTCCACGCGGGTGGTAGCTAGCTAATAGTATGTTAGTTTGTATCCAAGAGCAGGGCTCATTACGTCTAGTTTGCTTAGAGAACTCCGCAGAGCGTTACCCACATCTATTCGTTTCTGAATGCACTGTTTTATTGCATTTGCACGAGGGCCCAGAGAAACTGAGCAAAACCGGTGCTGATACAGGTGGGGTTTTATTTCGACCGAGTTTCAGTTGTGTTGCGATCGGAAACTCGGTGGTCTAGCTCGGTGGTCGCGAACCAGATCGAACGGCTAAGCGGTCACCCATCCAAGTATTGGCTCTGGCTCTACTGCACATGCTTTCTCATAGTTTCCGATTACATTGAACAAGAAAAAAAAAAAACACAAACGTCGTGCCTCTACGATACACGCTTTCGTACTTCGTAATGCCATTTTAATAACGATTAAATGATAATAATCATAAGACGATGCGGGAGGAGAAGGAAAAAAAAAAAGATAAAATGTCGACTCGTGCGACGTGACGCGCGGGATGAGCTGTGGTGCGCGGGGCCGGTTGTTTTCCGTTTAAGCGGCCGTTAATTGGCAGTGACTAATTGCCAAGAAGTTATCGGCGAGTTATCGCGACCTCTTGCTGCGCGCGATGGAACCTCATACACGATGTGTGTGTCGCGTCGACTCGTCACTTTGTATGTAAGTGGCTTGCGTGTATAATCGTCGACTTATTTTTCCGCTTTTGTTTTCTTTTTCTTTTCTTGCTCTTCCGTTCGAGTCTTGGACACAAAAAATGGCGTCAGTTATTCCGTTGCTCAACGTGTACTGGATGTTGACGTTTTGGAAAAACAAAACAAAAAAATAGAGAGTTCACGTTCTTTCCGGTTGGAATGTTTTTCTCAATTTTTTTCATTCGTTTAGCCGCGCATGCGATCGATTATTGTTGCAATTATCGTTGCCGTTGTTATTTTTGCTATTACTTTTATTATTATTATTTGAATTGACAGTATTAATGTACGCAACCGCTAGATTACAAAATATTAAGTGTCCACATCGAAAAAAAAGTCTAATCTTCACGAGGATGAGATTTTTCAAATATTTTCGACATTTTTTTTCAAAGGGGTGAAAAAATAATTCAAAGCTATACATATACAGGGTGGACCATTTAACGCGACCACCCCAGATATCTCCGCTGCCTTTAGAGTGACGAAAAAAATGTCAGGAGGTAATTTGTCAAGGTCATAGTTTTTGCGTTCTCAAGGTCATCAATGGTTTTTCAAATGGGAACATGTTTTTTTTTTTTATTAAGACGTTATAGCTGTTATTCAGACGAATCCAACGACCTATGATATCATGACCTTGAAATGATTTTTCACCAAAATACACGTGTAAAAACGGGAAATCTGAATGGTATTGACAACAAGAATATCCGAATAATGTAATTGAATTTTTTGTGCAGAAAATTTATTGTAACAAATGTTCGAAGTGATGGCCATTAACCTCGACACATTTTTGAAGACGTCGGATGAATGATTCTCTTGACCTTCGAATAGTTTCTGGTGTGATAGCGGCGCAGGTTATCCAACGGATACAATAATGTCAATAGTCGGAGATGTATCTGATGTTTGTAAATACTGGCATTGTAACGTAGTAAAACTGTAGTAGGAGTGAAGAATGTTTACCATCTACCAATATTAGAATCAGTAGACAAGTGTATCCATGCAAAGTAACATGTAATAACCGTATCGAAAATGGTATTGTACAGTCAAGCAGAGAAAGTGGAAATGATTCGAAGGTCAAGAGAATCATTTATCCGACTTCTTCAAAAATGTGTCGAGGTTAATGGCCATCACTTTGAACTTTTTTTACAATACATTTTCTGCACAAAAAATTCAATTACATTATTCGGATACTCTGATTGTCAATACCATCACGATTTCCTGTTTTTACACGTGTATTTTGGTGAAAAATCATTTCAAGGTCATAATATCATAGGTCGTTGGATTCGTCTGAATACCAGCTACAACGTTTTAATAAAAAAAAAACATGTTCCCATTTGAAAAACCATTGATGACCTTGAGAACGCAAAAACTATGATCTTGACAAAAATGAATTTTTCACCACTGTATCAGCCCTTCGAAATCAATCAAATTAGCTCGTAACATTTTTTTCGTCACTCTAAAGGCAACGGAGATATTTGGGGTGATCACGTTAAATGGTCCACCCTGTATAGATAAATATATATGCAGAAGCTTTCGCCCGCGTGGAATTTGGCCCATCGAAAACTTCATTATCAGTTGCATTCTTTATTAGGGGTTGTTTTAAAAAATCCTAAAATATGCGTTTTTTTTATTTGTTTTAAAGAATGTTTATACCGACTTTCAAATTGATACACGGATTGCAGGGTGTCCCAAAATGACCTGACATTTAAATTTATTAATAAAACGTATTATTTTAAAGTACTTTATTTGAAAAGTACGAATATTTTAATTTTAATATAAGGTACAAACATGGAGGTTATGTGTGGAACACAACATCCGATAAATAGCCGTCTCGTCCCTGTTTACGAACGTTCACTCTTTCGACGAAATTTCCATAAGATTTTGGCATTATTGCGGACTAATTTCAATAATGCTGCGTCCAAAGCTTCAGCTTTATTATATCCACTCTTACCTCAGTCACTTCATTATAAAACGTGGCTGCCAAAAACTTATAGTAATATTGGTTTAACGTTACGCTTGAAGTCATTTCGACCGATATTTATGTTTTTCACAAAAATCAAATACTTTCATCGTATGGCTACGTATAATTTCCATTGAAGGCTTTGACCTAAGTATAGTTTGCTTATCCGCCACCAGATGTCACATTGCCATTAGACAAACCCTAATAAGGATTTTCTCAAATAGACGTATCCCTGGATTAGAAAAAAGAAAAGCTCAATACTCGAGTCGCGTTTCCACATTCTTCAACGGAAAATCTATCGTTGCGCGCGAACGAGCCTCTAGATACCTTAAAGTTAACAAGCCGGAAGTAGAGGCGTTACGAAGGGCTCGATACTTTTACAAAATTCTGAAAAAAAACATAGTGCGGAAGGGATGCTGGAAGGAGGCGTGTACCAGGAGTCTCCCCTGTATGGGCGTCGGTAATATATAGCACACGAAGGGAGGGTGAGAGGGGAAAAAAGGAGTCAGAAATACTGTAAGAGCGATCGGCTCATCGGTTTCATGCAAATTGGTCCATATACTGTCTCTGTCGAGCCGCGCAGTATTCGATTTTTAAATGGGTCCGACAGAGGGAGCAAGAGAGAGAGAGATAGAGAGAGAGAGAGAGAGAGAGAGAGAGAGAGAGTCCTGACGGAAAAGAAGGGCGTGACGATGACTATTTCGACTGGGCTTGAAAGAAATTTTCCGTCTCAAGAATACCCTTAATGAAATATATCCATATATATATATATATTGCTGGCTGTGCATAAAATAACCGAGAAAAAGCACGAAAGACAAAGGAAATTCGCGACGGTTATCCGCCGGCTTATTTCGAAATGGTTTTCGGGTCCTGCCACGCCCTGGCGTCACCCTGGACCTCGTCACGAAATTCGACCGTCTGCCCTTCTCCGCTCGCGCCAAAACTCTTAGATATATGTATATAAATTATAAGCAACGTGTTCGACTTTCAGCTGAACACGTTTTCGAGAAAAAAAAACTAGACCCTTTACGGTGTACGAAAGCACACATATATATATACGATATTACGAGAACGAGAGAGAGAGAGAGGGTAGTCCAGCCGTGTCGGTCGATTTTTTCCTCGTTTTTCACCCTAAGCGAAAGATTAATTAATGTTTCGAAACCCGAAAATTACTCAGTTAACGAGAATTTGTTGGTTCTCTTCTTTCCGGTCGCTTCGTCTTATGGAATATGTGGTCTAGAACTCCGAGTAATTGCCGAGTATACGAAAAATCGCTATCAACGTGTATACACATGTTGAATATAATTTATAATGAGTGTTTACAAAACGAGTTACAGATCATGTACATTACGATGTTTCTTCGCATTCCTTTTTGGAATTTTACGATCTTGACTCTTACGTTTTCCTCTTCCATTTGTTTGGGGTTTGTTTACGAGAGGGTGACATTGTTATAGCCAGTATTTTTTTCTGGTTTCGATCAAAATGATGTTTTTTTTTTAAATTAAATTTACATTATAATCGATAATTCCGTAAGCCACATGAAATATAAAACTTGCCTTAATCACGCGTTCATGTTAACGTTAATATGAAACTCTTGCAATATTTCAAAAAATAATCAACATGACGTGTCTTGAGGTTATTTTTCAATCTCAGGAAGAGGAAAAAGTCACAAGAACTCAGTTCAGGCGAATAAGTAGGCTGAGGAGGCTTCGCTATTGCTGGCCCAATAAATTTGAAAAGTTCATTGAAGCTGCGGTCATGCTCATTCGATAAAAGGCGAAAGATTTTTTCGGAATATCTAGTCATTTGGAATGCATCGTGTAAAACTTTCCTTGCAATAATCTATCACTGTAGATGGGGTGCAACCGATACTATCGGTTTCTCTTCCCGATTCTTCTTCTCCGTTGTATGAAAGCAATGATAATATTCCTGGACAATATTATATTGGTTTTCATTAAGCGACCACAGACTTCAAGAGCAGCTTACCTGGTAAACCTCACCTTACATAGCAAATTGTTCGAGAGCAATCGGCCGACTGTTGGCTGGTCTGCGCATTCACCACCAACCTGACTGTTCGGTTGGCCCTGGGTGCGCGATAGCAGCCCAACCCGACTCAACTATCGGCCGATAGAAAGTCTGCAGTGTGCGGGGACTCTATGGTCATCCATCCAAGTATCCATCCAATAGTCTTTTGCATTTGCGATTTTCAATGTTTTTGGTCTTCGAGTCCTACTGAGTTCAGGCAGAAATTTGAACCTCGCCTTACATAGCAAATTGTTCGAGAGCAATCGGCCGACTGTTGGCTGGTCTGCGCATTCACCACCAACCTGACTGTTCGGTTGGCCCCGTGTGCGCGATAGCAGCCCAACCCGACTCAACTATCGGCCGATAGAAAGTCTGCAGTGTGCGGGGACTCTATGGTCATCCATCCAAGTATCCATCCAATAGTCTTTTGCATTTGCGATTTTCAATGTTTTTGGTCTTCGAGTCCTACTGAGTTCAGGCAGAAATTTGAACCTCGCCTTACATATCAAATTGTTCGAGAGCAATCGGCTGACTGTTGGCTGGTCTGCGCACTCACCACCAACCCGACTGTTTGGTTGGCCCCGTGTGCGCGCTAGCAGCCCAACCCGACTCAACTATCGGCCGATAGAAAGTCTGCAGTGTGCGGGGACTCTAACTATGGTCATCCATCCAAGTATCCATCCAATAGTCTTTTGCATTTGCGATTTTCAATGTTTTTGGTCTTCGAGTCCTACTGAGTTCAGGCAGAAATTTGAACCTCGCCTTACATATCAAATTGTTCGAGAGCAATCGGCTGACTGTTGGCTGGTCTGCGCACTCACCACCAACCCGACTGTTTGGTTGGCCCCGTGTGCGCGCTAGCAGCCCAACCCGACTCCAATATCGGCCGATAGAAAGTCTGCAGTGTACAGGGACTCTACCTATGGTCATCCATCCAAGTATCCATTCAATAGTCTTTCTCATTTGCGACTTTCAATTTGATGATCTTCGAGTCCTACTTAGTTCAGGCACAAATTTGAATTCGTAAGACAAAACAATTTTTGTATATTGTTAATATGTCATCTTCGACAATTGAATAATCTCGGTCAAAGGTAGACTTCGAAGATTGATGATCAAATATTTTTGTGCATGGCGTAATTGAAACGTTGATATCTTTGCCGCAAGATATTTCTTTATGCCAACGGAAATATAACGCAGCAGTATATTGTAATAAACAATTGATAACATTGTAATTGTAGTTTATTGTTATCAGAATATGCTCTTATTATTTTCTGTGGGATGATTACGGCCGCTATGTTATGAGCTCGGGCATATTTTTAGTTCGACTTTTTATCGCTCGTTTTGCCTCGTTTTTTCTGCCTGCCGTTGCAAACGTTGCTCCGAGAATGATAACTCAGTAATGACTAAAAAATTATATACATATACGCGCACACGTCGATATCTAGACGTCAAGATTTATATATATTTATGTGTATATGTATGAGTGTGTGGTTTCGAAATTTCAGTGTTTTGTTTGGATACAATGATGCCTTCAATGTGGATCAGCTTTACCGCATGTTCTACGAATTATAATTTTTCATTGAAACGACGACGGAAAAGGAAAAAAATCCACCGATCATTTATTTCGACTGAGTTTAATATTGCCTGAATACGAATATATCGAAACTCAATTCCCTCACGCTCTTTCCTTTCCAGTCGTAAATATGTACTGCGAAAAGCAATCGTCTAGCTCATCTTTTATTTCCTGAGTCTTTTTTTTTCCTTTAAAATGAAGAAACTTTATCACTGCACGATACTTGGTTTTTTCCATCGTTGATAAGCAACGTCAGCTGGCAACTTTGAAAAAGTGCCATAGACAAAGTGATGATCAGAATGACTTGATATTTTTACGATTTACATATATCAAGGCCATCTATCGGACGGCTAAAGCGATTTTTTTCTACTATCACTTTTTGTTGATAAGGCAAAGAACTTTTCAAATGACCCTTGTACATACAAAGAAACGTCCAAACGATTTTTCAATCATCTTATTCCTTCAATTTTTTTTTTTTTAATAATCCTGATTTTCTGATCGTTACAATACCCTCACCCCTTAAACAAATAACCCACGAACTTTGGAAGTATTAGCGCACATCGATATAGTCGATATTGTGGCTCGCAAAGTATTTCGAAACAAGAAAACATACGTAGATTCGAGCGAAAGCAATTTTTCAACTCCTAGCAAATAAATTCTATTCGATAAGGTACCGAGTGAAGGTATAAAATGACATAAATTTGTCTTGAATACATATAGCTTGATAAGAATGTAAATTGTTTGGGTCACAGTCAGCTGTTTGTCATAATAATAATTCTTATTAATTTTCTCTGCGGGTTTCGTTTTCGAGCCCGACTTTATCCATGAAAATCGCAAGTAATATATTATTCAAAGTTTCGACATGTTCGATTAGTCAAAAAAAAATATATATATAATCGGGACAGTACGTACCGTAAGAAATATCGACTTATAATATGGATGGCTGTTTGAAGAAAATTGTTTTTTTTCAGCATAAAAGTCTTCGATTTCTAGGAATTATCTTATTGTTTATTTGTTGAATTATTCTTATTGAATGCATTTAATGTGCATAAAAAGATATATGTGTGTGTGTGTGTCTGGCCAAACTGCCAAAAAAAAAATTAATTTAAATAGAATCTATTTGTTTCAAATATTGTTTTCTATTTGTTTAAGCTATTCTTTTTAAATATTAAATATATTGAAATTAAATAAATAAAGATTAGATTCAAATTAACCCTTTAACATCTGGTGGGACACATACGTCCCACCTAATTTAAAAAATCGTAACTTCCAGAAAAATGAACATATCGATATCGTTAAGGTCGTATTTTGAAGATAAAGGATGCATCTAATCATGGAAAATTCTCGCAAACGTAAGGGTTGCACCTCTTTAGTTTCACACACTGTCAAATAGTGCGAAAATTGCGAATAAATGAGAAATGAGCATAACTTCCCATAAAATTTTTTTTAGAGTCGTGATCTCAAGTGCGTGCTTTGAAATAACATCGAAAATTTGTAGCAAAAAGGTCCGGACCAAAAACCACCCGTAAGAGTAATAAAATATCGATAACCACCTCTAGCAATTGTGATACGCCCAATAATGCACTTTCATTGATGTTCAGTTCATAAATATTTTTGAAAACACATGAAAAATTTGTAGCAAGAATATCCGAATGGAAAACTACCCCTAACAGTAACGAAACATCGAAAACCACTCCTAGAAATGGTGATACGCCTAAAAATGCACTTCCATTGATATTCAGTTCATATATATTTTCGAAAACGCATGGAAAATGTGTATTAAGAACATCCGATTCAAAAATTACCCCTAACGGTAACAAAACATCAAAAACCGCCCCTAGCAGTGGTGATGCCCCTAAAAATGCATTTTTATTGATGTTCATATAAATTTTTGAAAACACATGAAAAATTTGTAGCAAGAAAATCTGACTCGAAAACTACCCCCAACAGTAACAAAACATCGAATTATCCGTAAGTCCTTCAGAATATGCTTATGTGTTCTGGAACACTCATATTTCGATTCAGATCAGGATAAAATAACAGAAAATGAGATGATAACATTTTATCCATTGGGGGTGAATTTCTGTCAATTGAGGGGTAGTTCATAAGGGTTGATTGATCCGTAAGCTCTTCAGAATCCCACTACGTGTTCTGAAATGACTTTTCCTTAATGTCTGGAAGAAATGAACGATGGCAAATATAATTAAGATGTTTTCAAGCGATTGGGGTGGTTTTTTCATTTGGGGTTAGTTTCTGAGGGTAGAAAAATTCTCAAATAATTTTTTTTTCTCACATTGGGTACTCACGAATTCAGATTCACCATGTACCAACTTTGCCAAACGCTCCAAAAAAACTCAGCTGTTAAGGGGTTAAATAAGTAAATATAAAACACGATATATCGCCCGAATATGAGAAAGGAATATAGGTTCACGACATAAAGGTGCGGTGAATAAAAAAAAAATTAAATTATTTTTCTTTTTTTTAGTAACAAGGCTGTTATTACGAAAAAAAGGACGGTATCGTGGTGCCTTTTATTAATAGGCGCGACTATTTATGTACAGAAAGACTAACCATTTTCCTCAACTGTAGAATGTTACAACAGTCTTCTAATGAAAACAAAGCGATGAGTTTTTCGAGAGACTGAATCGTGTTCCATTTTTCTGTCTGTCTCTTTTGTCTTATACTACCAGATAAAACCAAATCACAGATTCATTAGGATTAAATAAAATATTTAGTTACTCGACGATTTAGTTACTCGACGATATTAAATAGATCTTGATTTGAATAAATAAATATATTTAAAATGAATAACTTTAACAATGGAATGCAATAGGAAAATCTTGATTTCACGAAAAATGTAGTTAATTCAAATTAAAAAACAATCAAATAAACACATCTAGTTAATATCGAAAGAATTTTTCTGTCAGTGTAGAATCGATTAATCTCGAATTTTTTCGTTTTTTTTTTGTATTCTGTTACTGCAATCTATTCCAAAGATTTTGGCGCAAAGAAAACTGAAAAATTTGCAAAATTAAGCTTAGAAGAGCAATAAAACTCCGAAATTCTGCTAACGGCTCGAGCCATCATTTGCAGTTTTTAGGCATAATTTTGTAGTGGCCAAAAAAATTATATAAAATAAAACCAAAAAGTTAAACAATCTTTCTATGTACAACTTATGTCATTTGAATAAACGAAAAAAATCGGACTGATTATCGAATTCCATAAATAAATAAAAATCATGAAAATCAGCAATTTCCAAGAAAATCACACTGGAATATTCCCTTAACGACAATTACTTATTTATTGTACTAATTGAAATAAAATATAAAATTTCATACCAAGGGTTACAAACAGCTCACGTAGGCTCACAATCAGAGATGGGCAAAAAGTAATTAAATTAACAATTAACAATTACAATAACTACTGTAATTGATAATTGAATTACTTTGCAACGAATTACTTAAGTAATTAGTTACCACAAGTGCCTAGTGTAATTAATTACTATGTAATTTAATTGAAAGTTAATGTAATTACAAATTAATCGATTATATATTAATTCGAATAAATCGATTTGCTAACTAATAGCTAAACAATGTTTTGATTTTGTAATTCAAACGAGACATAATTTATCACTTTTTTCCCAACTTTAGAGGATAACATTATATTTTCTCCTATATTACACCATAACTAGTAACAAAGTAATTAAATTACAAAGTATTTAAATTACAAAGTATTTTAATACATTTTAATCAGATTACTTTGTAATTAAATACATTATAACAGATTTCATATGTCCTGAATAATTACAATTAAAATATGATGAAATACAGTTCAATGAGATTATTTTATAATTTAATTAGTCTGTAACAAGATTAATAATTGAATTACATTGTAATTTAGGTATGACCATCTCTGCTTACAATTTTTCATACGTTTTTTTACGATTTTGAAGTACACGAGGTATCATACAGCTGGACAGTCATTCGTATTAGTTAAAAATAGCGATTAATCAATTCATCGATTTTCCTAAATCGATAAATTTAACAAAATTATTGATTCAGCCCCCCCCCCTCGCCACCCTTGACTCTTACCTACCCCCGATAGCTGCTCGCCTTTCCCTGGCACTCTTTGTACAATTGGCAACGTTCAATGAGCAGATGGATTTCTATCAGTGCGCGGCTGTTCGAGCCAATAAAAGTGGCGCCGTGAGGGAGGAGCTTACAATACTCGTCGAAAGACTTAAATATAAATGTATGTGTGAGCTACATTGAGATACGATTGCTCGTGATGCTGTCAATGATCACTTTATGTATTTATATGGTGAACGTACGCGGGTAGATTCATTTCTCTCCCATTGTCATTTTGTCCGGCACGCATGATCAGCCTTGCGTGGCAATTCCTGATTAAAAGTGTAACGTTTAGAAATTGACGAAGTGCCGGATGACACTGCCCGCACTTTTACACACAATCTACAACGTTGCTTCGCATCACGTATTCGCTCAATTCAACATGTACGAACATTTCCGTTTGATTGTCCGAAAGTGACGACTTGAGCTCTCTATATACGTCACTCTGTCATTAGCAGCTATTTATCCGCGATTCCGTTCTGCCACTTTGTGCATTGGACGGAAGAAAGCCGTAGAAAAAGAAACACGTTGAGCTTGAAGAGATTAACGTGGAGTGTCGTAAATTATTTTAAGGCTGGATTTACAGGGTGGTCCATTAAACGTGACCACCCCAAATATCTCCGTTGCCTTTAGAGTGACGAAAAAAATACACGTGTAAAAACGGGAAATCGTAATGGTATTGACAATAAGAATATCCGAACAATGTAATTGAATTTTTTGTGCAGAAAATTTATTGTAACAAATGTTCGAAGTGATGGCCATTAACCTCGACACACTTTTGAAGACGTCGGATGAATGATGCCCTTGACCTTCGAATATTTTCTGGTGTGATAGCGGCGCAGGCTCTTGTAATTCGTTTTCGCATGTTCGTCGGCGTCGTCGGAACATCGTGGTAAACACGATCGTTACTTTACTTACTTTGTTTCTTTGGATGGATACACTTGTCTACTGATTCTAATATTGGTCGATGGTAAACATTCTTCCCTCTTCTACAGTTTTACTACGTTACAAGGCCAGTATTTACAAACATCAGAAACATCTCCGACTATTGACATTATTGTATCCGTTGGATAACCTGCGCCGCTATCATACCAGAAACTATTCGAAGGTCAAGAGAATCATTCATCCGACGTCTTAAAAAATGTGCCGAGGTTAATGGCCATCACTTCGAACATTTGTTACAATAAATTTTCTGCACAAAAAATTCAATTACATTATTCGGATATTCTTATTGTCAATACCATTACGATTTCCCGTTTTTACACGTATATTTTGGTAAAAAATCATTTCAAGGTCATGATATCATAGGTCGTCGGATTCGTCTGAATATCAGCTACAACGTCTTAATTTAAAAAAAAAACCATGTTCCCATTTGAAAAACCATTGATGACCTTGAGAACGCAAAAACTATGACGTTGACAAAAATGAATTTTTCACCACTGTATCAGCCCTTCGAAATCAATCAAATTACCTCCTGACATTTTTTTCGTCACTCTAAAGGCAACGGAGATATTTGGGGTGGTCACGTTAAATGGTCCACCCTGTATAGATAGATATAAGATATACAGGGTGAAGCACATAAAGTGTTACAGAGCAATAGCACTCAAACCATTGATCATATCCAAAAATGTTTCAGACAAAAGTTTCAGTGTTCGAGAAGGCCGTCATACTGGAGCACCCTATTTTTTTATCGGTGGAGGCGCTGAAGTTACGTCAAGGTCAACTCCACTTTTTTAAATGGAACCATATATTTTTTTTTCTATGACATTATTACCGATTTTAAGACGAATTCAGCGACCTACAACACAAGGTCATTCTACCCACGCAAAGTATGAAAATGGTCGAAACATCGAAAAATATCGGAATAATCACTTTCAAAGGATCCACCAACCTTGGTTTGGGTCTACCTACTGAAGATGCTCGAAGTGATGACCCTCGACTTGTAAGCACTTGTTAATTCGCTGATGAAAAGACCGTCTAACTTTAGTCAACATTTGTGGTGTAATTTCGGTACATGGTCGGCGTATTCTTTCTTCTCTGTAACACTTGATGTGCCTCACCCTGTATATATATATATATACACTTTGATCAGATATAATGCTCGTATAGACGCTGCTTTCCGATGCCTTCCTACCAAAGTTTTCAGACTTCGAAAGAACGATGTTAAAAAATGAAGAAAAAAAAAAGTTTCGGAGCACATGAATTGGCCGCGGTGCTCTCGTACATTCCGGTGGCTTCTCACACAATTACAAAGGAAATTAATGGCACCAATGCCGCCTTTGGGGCGTTTTTAATTATGCGCATTTCTAGATGAAGCGTACAGAAAAAGAAAGATAGATATAGAGATAGACAAGATGGAGACTAAAAAAAAAACCAAAGATGAGAATGTTTGGGAAAAATGTCACAGTCCTCGGATGACTTCGGATAATTATAGACCTGACTATCGTCGGGGGCACTTCACACGCTCGTCAAGATCTCTCGTAGATTATTTTCTCGCACAGAAAATGCTAGGCGTACCTTAACAACCTGGTAGACATTCTGTAAAACCGACGTTTCTCTGTTTCTGTTATCTTTATTATTTTCCCAAAGTTATCATTAAGCACCGCTGGATGATTTGATGCTCGTGCATCCTTCTGTCGGCGATACCCGGTACCGTTAAAGCTAAGAAGAAATTACCTATCGTATGAGAACGATCGGAAACAGAAGTTAACGAGGGAAATACATGTGCACTGACAGAAAAATTCTATTGATATTATCTAGATGCGTCTATTTGATTTTTTTAAAATTTGATTTAACTAGTTTTTTTATGAAATCAAATTTTTCCTATTGCATTCCATTATTGAAATTACTTATTTATTCAAATCAAGATCTATTTAATATCGTATAATAACTAAATATTTTATTTATTCCTAATAAATCTGTGAGTCGGTTTCATCTGTTCAAAAAATAACTTACATTAGCTGAATCCACTAAACGTAATTTTAGTGGATTTCCGTTAATTAATTAAATTTAATTAATTAATAGGATTTAATTCATTGAATTCTATTTCATTTTTCTATTAATTCTAATTAATTCTATTTCATTAAATTCTATTAATTCAATTCTATTTCAATTTTTGATTAAACTAATTGAAATTCTATTAATTAAATAGAATTTTTTTATAGTAAAACATTTTTCCATTTGATTGAATGAATGGTCTGTCTTTATTGCAACAAATACTTACTTATTCGATTCAAGCTATTGACCAACGTTTGGGTTTGTTCGGGTTGACAGAAATATATATTTGAATAAAATAGATGTTTATTCACAGTAATAAAATTTTCTGATTGAAAAATATCTCGCATACTTTCAAAGAAAGAATGTGCTGGTTTTTAATGTTCCGTTATTTAATTTCAATATATTCAATATTTAACAAGAATAGCTGGAACAAATAAAAATATATATTTGAAACGAATAGGATCGTGGTAGGCCGTGAGACAAGGAAAAAACCTATTTGATTTAAGTAGATCCTATTTGAATTCATTTTTTTTCGGCACTGTAGACGACGAAAAAATAGCCAATTTTCACCATTTTTATTTTTTGGAAAGGAACAAAACATTTTACATTTATGAAACTTTAGGTAAAATTTATGACATAAATAAAAGGACAGTCAGCCGTTTGTGGGAAATCCAACGACTTCAATATTAATCTGTAAAATATGAGCCAAGAATTTTAAGTATTTAACCTCCAAATGCCCAACATATTTTAAAATATTTCTTAAATGCTTAAGAAATATTTTAAAAGATGAAAATAAGAAAAATGAGACACCAGAGAAAAGATTGAAATTTTACACAACATTTCCATTCTTTTTTGCAATAAAAAAATACTTCTTAAAGGTAATTGTCATAAACAAGTAGGCACAAATTCAAGGTAATATTGTTATGAACTTGTGTGTACAATTTGAGCACGTTCGGTCAGCTGGTTTTAAACTTATTTTTCCCACAAACTTTAAAAATGTAGTTTTCAGAAAAACATTTTTAAAGTTTCGAACTACGAAAACTTAATGATTTCAGTCACTCACCGGCTAATCGGCAATGCCAGGGCCAGGTCCTTCAGCTTCTTCATGAATCTGATTTTGCTCCTGCATCTGATCTTGATGCCGCTACATGTATCATCCCCCTTGATCAAATGAAAAATATATTTTTCATAGTGTCTCGTCACTTACATTAGGAATTATCTTGGGCCTATGATTTCCAGATTCTGTTGATACACCATCCGAGGTCCATCATCCCATTTCATTTTGCCCCAAGTCCTCGACGCATCCTTAGCTCATCGCGTGGGTGAGACGCAGAATGACTGTGTGACTAAATAGTGGGCAGCGCGGTGACTTCTGAAGTGTCGGATGTGCCGCAGGCATGGCAAGCTAAATTTTTGCCTGGGATAGCGATCAGGGTATCGCGGGATGATGGTTCGATATATATATATATATTGTATATAGGAAAAAAAGAAACGAAAAGGCGACCGACGTACAGTCAGATGATATACATGCGCGCTCGTTTTCTCGTCAGTGTGGACGGCCACATTGTCCGAGGTTGACGAGGAAACGAGTGTGGAAAATCGGCGAGTAATGGTGAGAGGGAAACTTGCTAAGATATCCTTGTGGAACACGGTGAAGTGAAGGAAAAAAAAAAAAGAAAAAGAGGAGCCGAAGGGATCCAACGCTAATTATAGGTTCGTCTGTCGTCGTTGGAACGATTGTTCCCAAACGTGTCGGCCCCTTGTTTGCGGGTTGTCAAAGGACCTGTCCTCTTTTCGTGGACTCCACGAGGTCTCGATATATATATATATATACAGAAATCAGCTACCATGTTCCAACTAAGGCCCCTTCGCGTGCTCCTCCTTTTCACCAGCCGCCGGAGGCATTCTACTTTGTTAAAAAAAAAAAACTTGCTCCGTTCTAACAGAAAGCAGATAATGATCATTCGATAGAAAAACCTTGGAAGTTTATCGCGCGCGGCAGCCGGTCACTGAAATTTGACAGATGACCGGTGAGATTTGTAGCAATTACTAATTGACAGTGAGGGAAAAAAATCCATGGCGTTCATGGTGGAATATGGTACAGTTGAACTATAGCGATATTTTATTGACTGGAGGATCACACAACTCTATTGTGATAGTTCGATCAATGTGTAAGAAAAAAAAGTTAATATATTAGGGTCTATGCATAGGGTAAAGCCAGCAAAGAGTACGCACTTTATACATTTTTTATTTTTCGAAAAAAAACAGTTTTGATGATACACTTTGTACTTTTCATTTAAATTAAGCTTTGTTCATTGAGGAAGATTATTTTAAATAGAAATCTTAAGTGACAATCTCGAAAAATATTTTTTTAAAGGCCTTATGTCACTCTAGAGGCAAAAAGGACATATTTTGTGATTTTTTTTTCAGCGAAACCATCAAATAAATCGGAATTACAAAGTAGGGGTTTTATTATATATGTAATTGACTATACAAAATTATTTTTTTCACAGCGATACATGTCAAAATGGCGACTGTGCAGCATTTTTCCGATGACGCCTTTATTTCTGGAAGGTCAACGGCCGGATGAACAGCTCCTATAATTTTTCAGTTATGATGAGACACTAAAGTGTTTTCGATTATATATAAGAATAGCTATAGAGGTACGTAGGATTTTTTTGATATATTGTTTTTTTGGCAAAATGGCGCATTTCTAAAACAAAAAGTATAAAATGCCACGAGAAAATCGTCAGAAAATTGTTTATAAAAAAGGAACTATGAAATATAATTTAAAAAATCCTACGTAGTGCCTCAGAAAATGTAATTCCAAATATACAGTTAAAATTTCAAGTGAATCGGTTGAAATTTGTTTGAGTTATGATTCCAGCCTACTTGAAAAAAATATACTTTTGAGATAAACGCGTTTAAAGTTAGTAGAAAGTCACGAAATGAATCAAGAGGGGTTGCGCTAGAATTCGAAAATCCAGTACTTTTCGAGATTTTTCACACCCATCATTTTATGGAACACAATTTTATAGGTAAAAAGGTACATTTTTAACAAAAAAAAAACATCGATTTTTGGAAAATCCAAGAGTGGCCTAAGGCCTTAAACTTAGAACTCGTCCCGTGCGCACTCTTCGGGTGCTGTGTTGCAAAGAGTACGCACTGAGAACCTTTCATAGAAGCTAAGAGTGCGCATGAGAGCGGAGTGAGATCATCGGCCCTGGCACATATCACAAGTGAATACAGACTGAGAGTACGCGTGCGCAATCTTTGGGTGAGTACTCTTACCAAATACGTGTTTTTAGTCTATGGTCACTATAATTTTCGTAAGCGAGCAAAACGGCGACATAACCTCTCAATAGAAACAAAATTTGGACCACAAATTTCAAGTATAATAACATTCGTTGGGTGAAAATTAATTGCAAACCTTACGAAACGTGTTTAAAATTGTTAAAAAATAAGATCAAACGCATCGAAAATCTATTATTAGTCATAAAATTGGATATAAATACCTTAACGAAGCGAGTTGTTGTCTAACACCTTGACACGACATATGCCACTGAAAGGTTAGGTGGTGTCGCCAACACCAGATAAAATAAAACGATTGAAAGCACTGCGTACTCTTTGGTAGCGCGCACTCTTCAGTGGTTCTACCCTGATTCCTTAGCATAAATCGAGTAAATTTCAAACGCACAATATTTACAAAAAAAAAAGCGATTCTAATCAACCAAATATGTTCCATTCTGTTCAATGACTTTCTGCCACCTCTCCATGGGTTTTATTACTCCGCTTTTATAGAAGTCCTGAGATCTTTGGGCAAAGAAGTCATGTATGTAGTTTTTGAGTTGATTTTCGAAAAATCCTTTCTCAGTGCACCTCTACACCTTCTAGGGAACATATCTACCAAATGTCATGTTCCTTCAGCGTTTTACGCTGTGCGTTGTCTATAAGTCAGTCAGTCAGTCACGGAACTGTTTTATATGTATCGATTGAAGTAGTAAAAAAGTCATTCTCTTCGTGATCTTTCATTAGGAGAAGTCCGGGCAAAGTACACACCGTAAGCTTTCCATGATTATTGCCGATAATGTATAATAGAGAAAATTAAAAGAATAATCTGAGATTAGTCTTTATTTGATCAACTTTCGAAACGCGTTAACAATTTTCCCTTAATTCTAGTTTAATTATTTGCTATAAATCAAATAACAAAAAATGTCAGAGTATCTACTTTGCCCGAGGCCCCCGGGTAAAGTGGATAAGGCATAACGGCAAAGTGGATAACGACAATGAAATCTTTAGAAACGTAAGTTACTAACAAAATGATCTGTACAAGGTAACGTATGTTAAGGCCTTATATACGCGATTTCGCCGATTTTCGAAGGTACTTTTCTAGACGCGGTAAAAAAAAATGACGCATATATTGATAACATTTTTTTTACAGATCATTTATGCACATGGTTAAGTATATGTAAAAAAAAAAATCAGAAATATTGACAAATAGCGGAGATATAACATAATAAAGCAATGTATTTTTTTTGCGCGCGCGTTGATGGTGAAAGTTCTCGGCATCGATGTGGGTGTCTGAAAAAAAATGAACATATTTATAATTGCATAATGAATGTATCTTCAGTGTGAACCAACAATATTATTTAAAAAAAATTATTATAATAAAAATTCGAAACTTAACATTTTTTTACTCAATTTTCTGTCGGTATTTTATTTTTTATATTTTTTTTGTGTCATTGAAATTTTTGTTTCTGTGGTTCACACGACAGGTGATGATACTAAGAATATGTTGTAAAAATTTCAAAGCGATCTGAACCTTCGTTCAAGAGTTAAAACTTTCACAAGGTTCAGAAAAGTGTATCGTGGAAAAACGGCTTTGAAGTTGGCGGTCGGGCGCGCCGCGCGGTATCTATTACAAATGCAATCTTACCTTATTTAATAGCATCCTGCGAATTTTTCAATTCTGTAAAGCTTAAAATATTCCCAACCGTTCAGGCTAATGGAATCAAAAATTAAAAAAAAATGAAAAATTTTGAACTTTTTCGCGTATATAAGGCCTTAACTCGTACTTTTTGGCTATTCCTTTGATGGATTCTCCAGTTTTACATAAATTTATTGCTGTTTGCATGACGTCTGCACTCCAAGAACCTTGCGTCATATTTTTTTTTTGTATTTATTCACCATCTGAAACGAAATATGCAGATTATTACATATAATGAAATTCTTTACGATCACCAGGCAAAGTGAATATGGTATTCACTTTGCCCTATTCGCTTTGCCCTACGTGGTCACTCCTGGTGTTATCCCGTTTCAAATAAAAACTATTGCTTTGGGTCTCATTTTCTACACAGTGTATAAAGCTACATAAACATACATTGTAACCACCCAAAAACAAAGGACGATAAATAAATAACTTTCTT
>OZ010722.1:4062344-4120160 GCA_963932345.1 Ophion ventricosus
GAATTGCCCAAATAATTTATTAAGCGTAATTTTCAATGGGCCCCAAATTGAATCTGATTTAAGTACAATGAGGCATTGTGGTATATCTTGCTCGGAGGTCCATACACACACGTATACACTAACACCAACTGCGTCTCGGTTCTCGATTTGTACAATGTAGAATGCAAGCACTGATTCGAGGAGAAAGAGCGAGAGAGAGTGAGTGAGAGAGAGGGAGAGTGAAGTGGGATGGAATGATAAAGGGGGGGGGGGGGGGGGGGGGGTTACGAAGAGAAGGTGCTAACTAGTGGCGACCACTGACGAGAAAGAGGGAGAGAAAAAGGTTCACGGCGTGGGCCCTTCGGGCCTTATCCCCAGTAAAATATATCTCTTTGATTCCTGCTCACTCCTTGGTTCTTGTCTTCTTTTTTTTTTTTTGATCCTTTATACTTCTATATGTATACAACGTCTGATCAGTCGACGAGCCATTCTCGAAGCAATTATTTCTGGCTTAACATTAATTCATAATATTATTAAGGAAAATAATGTAAATGGATATGTAATTATCGACGCATAATTTTTTGATCATGATGGAAAAGACGTTCTTCGGTTGGCATAGATCGTAGAAAAAAATGAATTACGTATGAAAATTTTTTGTTTGTTGTTTATTTAAAAAAAACCAATAGCGTGTTGTCAAGTGGCAACAATATGGCTTTATTAGTGGATGGCTAATAAAATAAAGCAGTAAATTCCACAATGCCAATGTCATACATCGAAAACTTACCATTTTTACAATATAAAAACCGTTTTTTTTTCCACTCACGCCAGTAACTATGCGTATCAAAAAAGTCGAAAGAAACTTTTATGAACAAAATTGAAGTGCGCCAATTTTTTTGGTAAATATTTTGGTACAAATTTTGCGTTTGAAATTTACTCGATTTTGGCTACGGAATTAGCCAATACAATTCTTTGATAAAAAAAAACACTCTTCAGAGATAATATAGTTCTAAATAAAATAAAATAAAAAAATTAGAGAGGTTTGCGACCATGATCCACAAGAATTGGAACAGCTTTATTTTTGCAGTCTCTCGTTACAAAATCTTTTCGCGCGGTTGACTCGACCGTCATTGGATATTGTGTATCGATGAAGGGACCGATAGTTCGCCAAAGGAATTGAGAAAATTTCGTCTTCGCTTCACAGCTTCATCGAAGAATACATTTTGATTGCCTGGCTGATGGGTGGGGGGGGGGGGGGGGGGGGGGGGGGGAGCTTGAGAGTACGAGAAGCAAAAGATAGCTGCGATGGTGCAAGGGTCTATATCGATGCCTAATGAGCAAGTAACCTTAGCGGAATTGCTTAATTGGAATCCATCGTCGATTGACAGTACAGAATACCCTTGGGTTATACCTGTATGTACATAAATAAAATGTCGCGACGAGATGAGATCTCTCGTCTCAACACTCTCTCTCTCGAAGGAACGATGAGAGACAAAGTTTGAGGACGTTCTTGGCGAATAATGGCGGCCATTGGTGTTTACGTGTATATTTATGGGCAAGGAACATTTCGAACCTGTTATACGTATATAACGTTGGCTATCAGCACATCTAGCTGTTCGAAGGAATGCTCTGAAGTGTCTATAAATAAATTATTGATTTTGTAGGCAGGAAAGGCCTTTAAGGGTTTACATCACCTTAGCGATCGGAAATATAGGTAGAAAAATAATTTTATTTCACTTGGTACGATAATGGACGTTTTACGCAAGCTTCGCGTGCGTAAACTTTCATTTTCACGCCGTGTACAATAAAATTACGTATACTACTCGACGAAAAAACTTTTTCTAACCTCGCGTGATTGCAACGCTTGTTAGAAAAAGTTTTTTCGTCCTCGTGTCATAATGTACTATTTCTTACGCGACTTTTGAATGTATAAAATCATTTTAATATCTCACAAATACATAATAATTTTATAATTAATTAAAAAAAAAAACAAATTAAAAAATAACGGAGATATAATTCGACTAGTAGGACCCGCTTTTCAAACTGGTGGACGAAATATCTCGAGATTTACTCAATCTATTATTATGAAATTTATACCACATATCTATTCTTTATAATATTATCTAGAATTTTTTCGATTGAATACCGCGTTCACTTTTTATTAATTTTTAAACTCAAAATTTTCGCAAAAATAAAGGTTTTTCAATCAGCTTTTACTCTTACAAAAAAAAATTATTTTTTTTCTATGCTACACTAGCTATTACCTTTCTTTGCACGGAGATTTTTTATTTTTCAGACCATGCATGACAGAGAAAAAAAATGCCACTATTGGCAAGGATTTTATCAAGATGGTTCTACTTGACGACTTATACTTCCTTCTTCTTGTCATTTTTTAAATTGTTTTTTATTTGTTCATAAAACTAAAATGTATTTGTGAAAAATGAAAATGATTTTATATATTCAATAGTCGCGTCAGAATTAAAATAAAATCTTATACCTATATTTCTAAGCGCCAAGATAGTGTTACGCCCTAAATAAACTTTATATTAATTTGCTTACACATATCTAAAGATGATTTTAAGGGAAGGTTACCGTCGAGAGGCATAAAAGATCCATGAAGCTCGTGATTTTTTTTTTTATATAAAGTAAATACTTTTGGAAATGGGTGTTAACGTGTTTCATTCTTCTATCAATGAAGAGTAAATTCCAATTTTATTTATTCAAAAAAATCCAAGATGACGGCACCAACTCCCGTCAAATAAAGCCATGCACGGCGTGTTTTGTTCTGCGCGGGGCGCTCCACAGCCTTGCCAGTTCATCTTAAACAAAAACGGATTGAAAATTATTAAACTATTCTGAAAAAAAACCCGCATAAAATGATGGCAGTCGTTGGAAAAAAAACCATTTTTTTGCTTCAATGGAGGAAAAAAAGATTTAGAAATCAATTTTTGACTAATGTCGCTTCCTGATGGCCCCGCAAATTGAATGTCCTTTCAATTGCGCAGAAATTCATGCGAATCAGTTCATCCGTTGAAGCTGTCCGTTTTGAAGTTAAAAAAAAAAAACTCATTAAAATTTTAACGTTTAAGCTGTAAATTCTCAAATACTTTAGATATGAAAATATCCTTTAATCCACGTGTTCTAAACAATTCAAGGATGCAAATTATGAATAAAAAAAATCGAATTTGTCATCGTCATGAACAGCATCCTGCCCTTAAAGAAATTAGGGTTTACATAATGTTGAGAATATCATCAATTGGCTACATTGATGACGGTACTCGAAATTGAATGACTTCGAAATCATCTTTTCTCATCGCTCCCTCTCTCCCTCCCTCTAGCTATATCAATATATACACACACACACATATATATATGAGTGTGTGTGAAGATGTGACAATAGAGGGCTGCAGTGATAGAGAGCTGTATGACTCGAGGTTCAAGAGTCATCGTGAGTGATGAAAATCTTTTCGTTCCAGTCACGCTGTAACTGCTTCAGGTAAGAGGACAGCCGAGTACCATAAATCCTGAGAATTCTTCTATATTAGGTCTGACGAATTATTGAATCGATGTGATTTTTTTTTTTATAGTTCTTTCGTTCCAATAGTTGTACGAGCTTGCGCGTATACGTTTCTTTCGTTTTCGTCGGGAAATACGTGTACACGTAAATTTTCATTCGGAAAAAAAAAAAAATCATGAGCGACAATAATACCGCAGTGACTGTCAGGTGAGGTCTATCTCTCAAGATCCGATATAAAGTATTTTAGTAGATGTCCGAAGGGACCACCCATAGCATTGGATTGTTGGAGACTTCCAAGAATCCCTTAGGACTCTCGCGCCCGTTGCCCGTCTCGAGTATTTCCCATCTCAAGCTCCCCTTAAGTCCCTTGCTACTTCGGCATCTCGTCCTGTGTTCAGGCCGTAAGAGCGACAGGTTCGATTTGTTTTCCTATGCGGAGGGAATTCGGCATTTGGCATTATGAGAGACGCAATTGGCATGAATTTTGCAACACGTACTGGAGTATTACATGGAAATAAAAGTCCATGGTATTTACAACAAACCACCCATGGTAAAAGACGGAATAGTAAAATTCCCCATAGCTCATTGACACCGCAATCATATTGTGGTTAACACATCCACAAAAGGGACACTGGTGCAGTCGGGGTTTGGCTTCGGTGATACTTCGACAGTGTTCTGCATGGCCAATACTCGGAGCGGTAACCGCTTAGCCGTGCACCGACTGGCGCATCAGCCAGTGAACGAAAGGCCAATACTTCTGATACTTTGGTTTAGATACTTGAGTAAAAGTCTGTGCACCAGAGAATCAGAAGAATATAGGGCCGTCTATACAGATGCGGGCTTTCCACAGTTTCCCCGTACCCCCGTAAGTTCCAATCGGATCCCGATCGGGATAACATATGCATTCCTTACAAGGGGTATCGTCATTGGAATCCATATGCACCCACTATGCACCACAAGGTGGAGATGTGTATTGAATACATTTTTCTTAGAAAATTCAATCCATATTTTCTTACTTCGAACGATTGCCATTTAATTTAAATATAATTAATTAAAATTAATAACCTATATCACTTTTCTCCAGGAAATATAAGTCTTTCAAGGTCTATACATTGGTTTTTCGAATTTTTTTATTAAGGAGTTTCGGGAGACAACGAAATGCTACCATTTGATTCAAATTTATACAGTATATTCTCTGTCATATACTGAATGTACCCTTCAAATTTTAAATCGATCGTCTACACCGTTTCTATAAAATTTACAATACAAGAAACACTTTTTAACATGGAGCATTTAACATTATGACACTGATGACGATTTTGTCATAATGTACTGAGTGATTTGACAGTTTTTCAAAACATAAAAAAAAATGTTCAGACCATTCCGTGCGTAAAAATGCCATTCAGCGATGAGCGTAGGCAGTTAAAATATCTTCTTATGTTAAAAAGGGTTTTTTTTTATTGTAAATTTTATAGGGACGGTGTAGACGATCGATTTAAAATTTGGAAGATGCATTCAGTATATGAGAAAGAATTTACTGTATAAATTTTTATCAAATGGTAACACTTCACCAATTGTCCCGAAACTCCATAAGGAATTTCGGGACACTTAACGAAATGCTACCATTTGATTCAAATTTATACAGTATATTCTCTGTCATATACTGAATGTACCCTTCAAATTTTAAATCGATCGTCTACACCGTTTCTATAAAATTTACAATACAAGAAACACTTTTTAACATGGAGCATTTAACATTATGACACTGATGACGATTTTGTCATAATGTACTGAGTGATTTGACAGTTTTTCAAAACATAAAAAAAAATGTTCAGACCATTCCGTGTGTAAAAATGCCATTCAGCGATGAGCGTAGGCAGTTAAAATATCTTCTTATGTTAAAAAGGGTTTTTTTTTATTGTAAATTTTATAGGGACGGTGTAGACGATCGATTTAAAATTTGGAAGATGCATTCAGTATATGAGAAAAAATTTACTGTATAAATTTCAATAAAATGGTAACACTTCACCACTTGTCCCGAAACTCCTTAAATGTAAAGAATTTTGATCGCAATTCTGTTATTAAAATATATAAGTTTTGACAGTTATACTGTAGCACCAACTTTTACCTAATCTTCTTCAGATCCTTGAATGAATGATTTCCGAAAACGTCCAGTGTCTTCAGCTAATACGGATCGGTATCTCCTGGTGATTTTTACATTCATCCCTGGGATCCGATTCGATATCGAAATAGATCTTCTTTTAGAAGTTCGGGATTCCAGCCTGGATCCTATGCAACGTTTCTGTTTGGATTCTGACTAGAGTCCTTAAGGCCTTAGGCCACTCTAGAGGCCAAAAAAGAGCATATTTTGTGATTTTTCTTTTCAGCGAAATCATAAATCATCTTACAAAATGAGCTTTATCTCATATTCGTAAAGAGATGGGGCACCGAATTGTGATTTCGATTTGAAGACAGATGTCCAGTCTTTGATATCAACTATTTTATTTTGACGTCTTATACCATAATTGCACCTTATGGGCGATCAACGGAAAACTGTTACAACCTTACCCAGTCTACCCAACGTTGGAAAAAGTCTATTGCGTCTTTCGATCTAATGTATGTTACCTGCCTTGGAAAATAATCGTTCGTAATAGACAAATAGGATTTGTCTATTGTAGCAACGTTTGTACAGTCGGTACGATTATTTTCCATTCGTTTCCGGCCCACAACCCGGATAGGACGTGAACGATTCTGTCCTTGAAAAATCATTTGTCAAAAAAAAAAAAAAAAATCGCACGCCAGAGAATCGATACAAAAAATTAATTCTTCTCATCGAGAAGATCAAAATCGAACATCCCTTCTATCATTCTTTCGGCACACTTTTATTCCATATGGTAAATTCGTAAATGTTTCTTTTACCGGGGCCAACGATTCTCCTAATTATTGGTGTTTGTGTACATGAAGCGCAATTGAACTGCCCTTAATGGTGGACAGAGGAGCAGCGTGCTTTTCGAGAGGCAGAGCATCGATCAGACGCTTCAATGGTCAGCTTGGCAATTGTTGCGTGTATGTACAGTAAACATCTACAATATAGGAAATTGTTATATGCGGAGCTCGTGTGTGGTCATTTGTGTAGGCTCTCTCTCTCTCTCTCTCTCTCTCTCTCTCTCTCTCTCTCTCTCTGCTTTCGAAGAGACGCGGGCTGCTTTGGGATGACCAAAAGGAAAAAAAAAGAAGGCGCTTTGGTACGTCAGAGACACATTTATGGCCCAATCAACAGTGTATTCAAACATAGTCACACCTTCTTACCGGTGTGCACCGGTCCCGTTGAAAAAGCACCCATACAATATCATTTCTAATACCAACACTACGATACGTATGTCTGTGTGGGGGGGGGGGGGGGGCTATTGCAGACGTATATTCTGCTGGCTCGTGGCTCGTGCTTCATCGTCTTTTTTACAATGATTGTATACGTATAGAATTTCGCAGTTGTCCCCGGCAATCGAGATACCTCCTCCCGTTGCGTCACAGAGCCTCGTCCCTTCTTCGTTAAAGTAATATTAGAAAGCTTCGGTTTTGAAAATGTGGACAGGAAGGACCGCTACCAACGTCTCTTGTTGAACGGACCACCGTCAAAAATCATAGTATAGCTGAAAAATTCGCACGCACACATTAGAAATGTGTCGCAAATTTCAATGATTTTCTTTTTCTTTTGTCATAGAGGAAGAGCTGTTTAGGTGAAAAATTTTTTTGCGATTTTAATGGAAAGGCTTTCAGAATTGTCCGAAACATTGAAACTCGATATGTGGGAGAAAATGTATGTGTGTTTGGGTTTGGGTACATGCGGATATTTTTGGGCAGGAAAAGACTTTGACGGTTCTTAAGGCCTTAGGCCACTCTAGAGGCCAAAAAAGGGCATATTTTGTGATTTTTTTTCAGCGAAACCATAAGATAAATCGGAATTACAAAATAGGGGTTTTATTATACACGTAATTGACTATACAAAATCATTTTTTGTCAATGGCCGGACCAACAGCTCCTACAATTTTTGAGTTATGATGAGACACTAAAATTTTTTCGATTATATATAAGAATAGCTATAGAAGTACGTAGGATTTTTTTTAGATATATTGTTTTTTGTCAAAATGGCGCATTTCTAAAACAAAAAGTATAAAATGCCATGAGAAAATCATCAGAAAATTGTTTATAAAAAAGGAATAAAAAAAATCTTACGTAGTGCCTCAGAAAATGTAATTCTAAATATACAGTTAAAATTTCAAGAGAATCGGTTGAAATTTGTTTGAGTTATGAGTCCGGGCGACTTGAAAAATGTAGATTTGAGATAAACGCATTTAAAGCACGGAGAGAATTAAATGTTAAAAATTACCGTGCAGTAACAGTAACCAGATGACAACCCTGAAACTTCGCTTATTATTACTGAGTAAAACACAGATTTTCACGAAAATAAAATAAAATTTCTTCTTCAGATAGAAAATTTTACCAGATTTTCTAGTAAATTTTGATGTGTAACAAAATACGCAAAACGTAAATTTAAAAAATATATAATATCAGCGAAATTTTACTGTGCATTTTATTATTTTATGCCTTTCAAAAATGTCTATAAAAAAGTATCGTCTTTATAACAGTTATTTTAAGATTTATTATAAAATTTAATAAGTGTTATAGGAAAATGTATTGTGCTCTCGGTAAAAATTATCGTGCGCGCTGCCCTTCTTGTATAGTAAAATTTTAGCTACGTATTTGAAATTTTCTGTAACGTGAGTTAAAAAAAACTTGTCGCATACGAATTTATTATACTTTTCTCACTTGTTACCACATTGAAATATATCACGGTAATTTTTACCGTGAAATTCACGACAAAAATTACTTTTTAATTCTCTCCGTGTAGTCATGTCGATTTTTTTACGATACGATTTACTACATTGAAATATATCACGGTAATTTTTACCATGAAATTCACTTTTACTTTTTAATTCTCTCCGTGAGTTAGTAGAAAGTCATGACATGAATCAAGAGAGGTTGCGCTAGGATTCGAAAATCGAATGCTTCGAGATTTTTCACACCCATAATCTTTTGGAATATAATTTGATAGGTACTAAGGTACATTTTTAACAAAAAAAAAACGACTGTTGGAAAATCCTAGAGTGGCCTAAGACCTTAAGGCTAGCAGTTCTTAAGATATTTACAACGATCAAAAAATATCTATAAGCAAAAAGAGATGAATTAATGGAAGACAATCAATTTTCTGATGAAGCTGAAGGCTTATTATACGGGCCTGGTATTGCTGACTAGTCCTTAAGTAATTTTAATCATTGCTTTTTTACGTGTCAAAACTTCAAACACGTTTTTCTCAAAACTGCATTTTCGAAATTGACGTGCGGGATTACTCGAAAACTATTGCCGATTAAGTTTCGGCTGGCCTAAAAGAAAGTCAATAGCAGCGCACAAAGGATTATTAAAAATACAAAATTAATTTGAGCTTCGAAAAAAAAAAAAAATTCACTTGCCGGGAAAATGTCAAATATTGTGGGGCAATTGTGTGGGGCACAATGTGTCATCGAGTCGTTGAGCACAATGAGTCGACTCCCAATGTTATTGGCAAATAATACCCGTTGTGAAATTATCGGTATTCATGAAAATCTATTATTATTTATGTTAGGAAAATATAAGAGTTTCAACCGGCTCGTTGTACCCTACGTTTCGCAGCGCACTTGACACACTGTACCCACCTATCTGACACATTGTACCCCACCCATGGGGCACAATGAGTCAATACGCAAATTTTTTTCGTTCCCATTATTTTTGGATTTTTAATCTTTTCGCAAAAAATACGGTAGCTTTATTGTACGCCCAAAGGTCTATAAAATCGGTTATGACCTTTTTTTCCAATCAGACTACTTTGGTAAGAGTAACCATTCGTTAGAAAAACGTGACACACTGTGGCCCACCTTCCTCTACATAAACGTGTATTATGAACGTGGGGCACGTTCATGATATTAGAATTTTGTGAAGTATTTTGGAGCCATTTAGTCGAGTGTCCCGAGAGACTTTATGGGGGTCTCGTTTTCCTCATATAGCACGGGTCCCCTAACGCGTGGACTTCTGAGGGGAATCCCGCGCGCTGGCTCTAACAAAAGGCCCATTCGCGCGGCCAGGTGTCGGTGAACGAAGAGACCTTATAGTCCTCCGCCGACAGTCCTCGAACGAAAACGAGCGAACCATTACGGAACTGTATATCATTTTCAGTGCCCGGGGGACACCGGTTATAATGTATATTTATAGTTACCTTAATTTGCCTTATTGAGACGATTTTTATGGGACTAAATTAGTCTCGAGTTAAGGACCCGTGCGCGCGCGCGCACACACCACGGCGTGTTTCTTACACGAATATATGAGAATACAGCGCGAACATTCCTCTTCGATATTAAATGTTGTTCCACCCGATACGATTCTCTCGAAAAAATCATTTACCGTTCGTCGAGAAAAAGAATATTTCGGAATAGCCGGATGTCCCGAAGTATTCCGAGGCTTGATAAACATCGAATGATTTTTTTACCATGGGCTGTATCGTTGGATAAAATATGCGCGTTGAAAAATGACAAAAAAAAAAAACTTCTTACAAATCATTGCCTACGCGACAAACGCGTAAAAGGTGACGTTTCAAAAGACTCATCGAAGCTTCATTTTTCTTTATTGAATTCGTAGGCCACGTAGGGACGGATTTTTCGGCTTTTAGAAAATCATTAATAATTTTTCGGCAAATAAATCGATTTTCGAACGATCCACGAAGAATAACGCTACCCTCCATTAAGGCAGTATTGTTGTCCAGAGCGATTCTTTGAAGTGGATTTTAAGAATGGAATAACTGTTAAACTGTTACAGTTTTCTATCAGAATTTTTTTACACATCTCTATAGTTTCTTTAAGAGTATGTACAAATTTTTCTTTTTTAACTTTATTATCATGTACTTTTGTACATTTGTTTACAAAGGTGCGCGGAAAATGTCCCCAATTGCCGACCAGTGTTATGAACGTTCTATGAATCGGAGAAAAAACCAAACATATTCTTAAAGGGTTACACCACTTTGGCGTTCGGAAAATTAGGTGTTGAAATGAAAAAAAAAATCGACATGACTACACGGAGAGAATTAAAAAGTAATTTTTGTCGTGAATTTCACGGTAAAAATTACCGTGATATATTTCAATGTGGTAACAAGTGAGAAAAGTATAATAAATTCGTATGCGACAAGTTTTTTTTTAACTCACGTTACAGAAAATTTCAAATACGTAGCTAAAATTTTACTATACAAGAAGGGTAGCGCGCACGATAATTTTTACCGAGAGCACAATACATTCTCCTATAACACTCATTCGATTTTATAATAAATCTTAAAATAACTTTTATAAAGACGATACTTCTTTATAGACATTTTTGAAAGGCATAAAATAATAAAATGCACAGTAAAATTTCGCTGATATTATATATTTTTTAAATTTAAGTTTTGCGTATTTTGTTACACATCAAAATTTACTAGAAAATCGGGTAAAATTTTCTATCTGAAGAAGAAATTTTATTTTATTTTCGTGAAAATCTGTGTTTTACTCAGTAATAATAAGCGAAGTTTCAGGGTTGTCATCTGGTTACCGTTAATGCACGGTAATTTTTATTTAATTCCCTCCGTGTATCAAATATTTGAAGTATTTTTTTATTTTTCACAAATACATTATAGATTTATGAACAAATAAAAAAACGAATCAAACAATTTAAAAATTACGCAAGTATGCGTCGTCTAGTAGGACCCTCTTTTGAAACTGGTGGAAAAAATATCTCGAGATTATTATATTAATACAAATATTAATTATTCAAAATTGAAGTTATTTAATTTATTTATAATTTGATCGTTCACCCTGAAAAAAATTGTCCATTCGGAAAATTGTCCATTCGGGATATTGTATTCGAGAAATTGTTCACTCGGCAAATTGTGTTCGAGAAATCGTCCACTCGGGAAATTTTCCATTCGAGAAATTGTCCATTCGGGAAATTATGATTTCGGCAAATTATATTAGAGATATTGTCATTCGGGCAATTGTTTTCGACGAATTTTCCTCAAACGACAAATCGAGTTTCTGTGAAATGTACAAACATTTGAAGGGAGAACTAGGAAGGGAAAAATATTGGCACGAGAAAGACGTGAGGGAGGATCTAAAGGAAGAGTGAGCTCATATTAGATGCGGAAATCTGCGAAAAATATGGCATAAAAGGTTCAAAAAAAGGGAGTGCGGAATCTGTGAACTTGAGAAGGAAAGCATGGAGCATATATTGAATTACAGGGAAGGAAGTCGAAAAATAAAAAAGGAATAGGTATAGGCGGTGGACGATTGGAGAGGAGGAAGAACGGGAGAAGGCTTAAAATAGTAGTCACGCCAGGGTGTTTTTGAATAGATTTTTTCTTAATTTTGAGGACTCATTCAGGACACTATTAAATGATTACCTGTAAGATTTCAAAAGGATTCACCGTTCCGTTTTCGAGATATTGGCAATCAAAGATTTCATGGTTTTACACGTGTTCTTATTGGAAGGCGTGGAAAATTTCACATTTCACGCGATAACTTCGCAACTTTTCTACAGAGTTTTTTCAAAAAATTCTCAATTACAGAGGAACATATGACGAAGGGGGTAAAAAAAAATCATGAATTTTGACCGTCTAGTTTCAGAGATATAGCGATTTAAATTGAAGGGTTACGTGGGTTTGAAAATTTCAAAAAATTCTATATTTAACTTTTATTATCTAATAGTACAATATGTCTAGAATATTTTCCCAAAGTTTTGAGTCAATCGGAGTAAAAGTCTAGGAGACAGAGCCTTTGGGAATTCCCCCCGTTGGGAAAGGCCGGCTGGGAGTGACGCAGGCATAAGCGTTTTTCTCAAAACACTATTTTGGAAGTCGGTGGACACGATTTTTCAAAAACTAATGACCGATCTTATTGAAATTTTGCACACTTCTTCAAAATAGCATTGGCTGGTGATTGAGCGAAGGTTTTTTTTATTACAACTAATTTTACAAGGCTATACGTAGTGTAAATTGTACCAAAAATTGAACTATTTTGCGTACAACTCTGCTAAAAATTCAAATTTTAATTTTTTAAAAAATCCTTCGTTCAATCACGAGCTATACTTATCTACTAACAGAAAAAAATTGGGTTTTTAATTTCAGATAAAGCTATCATGAGTTATCCTGACCACCACGAGGACACTCTTTTTGAGGAGTCTCCGGAAACCAGGTCCCACTGGCTGAATTTCCAAAATTTGCGGATGAATTTTTTTTTAAATATTGTTGAAATGTTGCTCTTTTATGTACTTAACATTTTGAATAAAATAATTTATATATTATATTTAAAAAAAATAGAGAAAATATGCTTTTTTTTTGCTTCGAAACCCACGCAACCCGACTAGAACTAGATTACAATACTGTGTGCATATCCGTATATGCAGAGTATCTACGTATTAGTAGCTGGAATGAATAGTCTTATACAAAATTTAAAATAAATTTTGTATCAGACTATCAGACAAAATAAATTTTATAACGTGATTGTGAGCAGACTACTACCTGAAGAAGATACGATCATGGAGCTGAATCCAACTTTCGGGCCTGAAATTTTTATATAATATTGACGAATACGTTATGCACCGTTTGGAAAAATTTGAGCTATATTGACAATTCAGTTTTTTCGTAATAAAATTGCAAAGTTGAGCACTTTGAGCTAGTGAAGCACGTCGCCTTGTGGAGACGGTCGCGACCGGAAGTGCGGTGTTCACGGTTTTGCTGCTATCCAACTAAGGTCATTGGAAAACTGAAATTTGATAAATTAGACATAATAGATATAGTAAAAAATCGAAATTTCGAACTTCACCGTGTAGTTCAAGCACTACATTATAAAACGGTTTCAACTTCCGGTTGAATATTATCATAATGACGAACTAGTACCCATAGACTTGTCAACCTCGGGCGTAACAGCTGATTCGTTTGGCGAGCATAACCTAACTCTGTAGCGAAATTCTGTAACTCGGTAGCGACAGTTTTCGTTGTCGCTAGCTAAGCGACAGCCAACCGTATACACGATCAGAAGAAAGGGAGCCTCTTATTGGCTGTCGCTAGCTAACGATAATGATGGTCGCTACCATGTTACAGAATCTCGTTACTGCTTGGAAATTTCCATGAAGACTCCAGAGTCGTTGAGGATCTAATTTTTCAATTTTTATTACTAAACATGCAATAAATAAAATATTTGCCACGAATTCAGCACTTGAGGATCGACGATAGGAATATTCAACATAAGTTAACATAAATCAGAACACCCGTGGGCTAACATAAATTAAGTCTCTTTGTTGATCCTGAGGGAGTAGTCGTACCTCCTTCAGATGATGGTTGGTACAGACGCTAAAAGGAAAGATACAAACTGATATATGTGTGAGTACGCGAAGGTCTTTAGAAAACTTACAAGGAAAATAGAATAAGAAGAAAAAAATCAGGTGGTCAGGGTAGAGGGAAGAACGGAACGAAAAGCAATGGCCATGCAATAAAACGTAATGTAATGTAATATGGGACAACACAAAAAGATAGTAGCGATAAGTATTAGTATTAGTAATGAATATGTAAAAAAGCGGTAACACTATACGATGAAATAATTAAATAAAGCCGTTGATTTCGTACCATATTTTTGTCTTGTATTCCATTTTACACCACCCTCCCCCTTCAGATAGTGTATTAGAACAACGTGCGGCAAAAAATGAACCTCTTCGCAGCACCTGCTCGGGTTCTCCCGGACTCCTCTGCCTCCCTGACTTTCGGTTATATATCCATGACCGGCAACGTCGGTCGGATTCAATTTCACTCTTTTCAAGGGTACGACAATCGGATCCACTCGAGTAGGAAAAGCGACACCGAGACCGCATTTTCCGTTTTCCCCCTATAGTTCTCTCTCGAGTTTTACAAGAATTTAAACAACTTCGAATGGTCTATGAAGGTCGGAAGCAAGCCGCGCACACAATGGACCGTTTTGCCTTCAACACTAAAAGGTAGAAAATCTCAGAACTCTCGCGCATTCTCGGCTTCAACTGAGTTTCGAAAGCGTACAACGTACGACCATAGAATACGGTAACGAAGGTATATATTCATTGCCGTACATATATATATATATATATATATATACGTGCCACGGTTCAAGTGCAGTATTATAGGGTCATTGTGGGTTAACCTTTTTTTTTGGGGGGACCACGAAAACTGGCAAGGACACACCGTGTGCGTTCGAAGGGTTCGATTTTTCGATCTCACGCCCATGGCTGGTCGCTATACTGTGGCCATGCACGACCAGCGTTTGATCTCGACGAGCTAAGGTCCACGATAGATTTTTTCGGATCTTCAGTGCCCGTACACAATATTTTAACAGTCGTGGATCAAACGAGTCATTTTATCTAGCCACTAGCTTCCACCCGCGGCTTTGGTCGCGTGGATTTCGTTCCAAAGGAACTTCATTACCGGATGCACTCCTTGTTAGGGGTTATTTTTTTTTTATTCCAAAATGTGCGATTTATTACTTGTTTTGGAAAATATTTATATCAAGTTTCAAGTTGATATACGCAAGGAATACAATTTTCCATAGAATCAATTCTTTTCCATTTTATTCTTTTAGGGGTTGATTTTTTGTAAAATGCTTTCTCGGTGCACCTCTACGCCCTTTAAAGAACATATCTTCCGAATTTCATTGAGATAAAAGCAGGGAATACGATGTTCCCATACAAACTTCAACATCCCGTTGCACACCTGATTAAGGGTTGTTTCAAAAAATCCTAAAATATGGGTTTCATTATTTGTTTTGGAGAATATTCATACCCAGTTTTTAGGGGCGGGGTAAGATTAATTCGGCGAAAAAAAGCATATTTTCAAGAATTTTTTTAGACGATACAGGTAAGGCTGGTTTATTTAATTAATTTCCATATAATAATACAACATCTGAACTATATTTTCCTAAATTTCCATTGAAAAATATTGATAAATAAGCCGTTGGCAGCAAATCTCCGCAGGCGCCTCGAAAAAAAGTTGTTTTGCGGTGTACGCTATAACTCGTCACTGGATCATCTGAAACAAAAAAATCAAAATTCGTTTATTAGGTGAGATGTTTCTCGAGGTAACGCTGCCGAGTTTTTTTTTTATCGATTTTTTCATTTTCGGTAGCACTTGGAAGTCAAAAACGCGATTTTCGCTAAAAAAAATCGGCAAATTTGTTATTGTAAGATAAAAGATAATTATTTTAAAAAACTCGGCAGCGTTACCTTGAGAAACATCTCGCCTAATAAACGCATTTTGATTTTTTTGTTTCAGATGATCCAGTGACGAGTTATAGCGTACACCGCAAAACAACTTTTTTTCGAGGCGCCTGCGGAGATTTGCTGCCAACGGCTTATTTATCAATATTTTGCAATGAAAATTTAGGAAAATATAGTTCAGATGTTGTATTATTATATGGAAATTAATTAAACAAACCAGCATTACCTGTAACGTCTAAAAAAAAATCTTGAAAATATGCTTTTTTTTCACCGAATTAACCTTACCCCGCCCTTAAATTGATACACGAAAGAAATCCAATTTCCATACAAACTCTTACACCCCATTTCAACCCTTCAGGAGGTCATTTTCGAAAGATTCTTCCCTAGTAAACCTCTACACCTTCTAAGGAACATATCTAGTTGTCCAAATGTCAGTCAGTCAGTCAGTAACTGTTTTATACGTATAAATAATATTCAAATTATTATCACAGAACTTTATTCGTTCCAATTGGACTGACAAGTGTCACATTCGATTACGATTAAATCGATTACCATAAAATCACCCGTTTCAATTCAATAAACCTACATTATTTAATTATCCCTGTGTCGCGATATCCAATGAACAATTTCGACACTCAAAAGCCTCGGGTCGCACCGCTTTTTTTTCTCTCACATTTCTGAAAACCAATACAAATATAACCGTGACTCCTGGAAATGGAGTTATTGAAAAATTCACCACACAGAGATTAATCGCTGTGACAATCTCTCGTCGCCAGCGATCGATGAAGGATTAAAATGTCATTGTAAGCGCGTGCGTGAATCATCCGTTTCAAGTGGTTCGTGAAGAGTGCCCAAGATCGAGTGGTCATGAAATATCCTGACTCTTTCGGTTATCCCGGATCTCTCTCCACCTTGTGCACCAAGTTCCCATCCTCCGTGAGATCTTCTGCGAAAGGCGTGCAAGATCTCCTGAAAATGGAAAATCTCCCTCGGCTGCGCGAGAAAGCTCTTTTTTTGCCTTCTTCTTCTTCTTCTTTTTCAACCTGACAGCGGGAGTCAAATCGTTCAATTGTTCGTCTCGAGTGGTGGATACTGTACGTGGTTATTGTCATGCGGTCGAGCAGCTGTTTCCAGTATACGTTCACTTTCCCTCGAGTTCATCGTCTTTTTTTTTCGAGTGCCTCATTCTCTGCGTTGCTCCATACAACCGGACAGAATGGGCTTTACGTTTGTCGTATATATTCGTGTTGGCTTTTAAATCGCAATTACCGGCTGTATGTATCCGTACGTATATAATCCATTTTTGGGGACAGAAGTAGCGCGCGCGAGCCTCATCGCCTCCCGGAGGTCCCCCACATTTTCCAGGGTAACGCTCAAAAACTGGTGAATTCCCGTGGTGCGAACGCCAGGAACACGACGACAATGAAAGCGAGAGAGAGAGAGAGAGAGAGAGAGGGACCGGGACGAATCTTAAGAGTCTCGCCAAACCAAGATTCTTCAGGCCTAGCGATAGAAAAGGAGAGTGTCTTTCGTCTATTGTCGCAGGGCGTGAGGACCTTTCGCGGCCCATTTTCCGCTACGTACACCATTCAGCCATCAAAGAGAATAATAGCAATGGTGGCGGGATATGTATATATATTGCAAGCAATACTGCCCATGGTACTCTATACGTATCGTATTTCTTGCTGTGTATCCCATTCTATTATTCGTTCATGCATACCGACATATATATATATATATATATGTATATGTAAGTGTATAGCTGGCGGAAGAAGGCGCGTGGGTCAATTTCCGTCTACCTGCAAGCGAGGTCGAGACTACACATACGTGCACAGCTTCTGCATCCTGATCGTGCAATGGATCCATGACTTTTGTCACCGCTGGATGTGGAAGTTGTACATTGATGGAAGCCATTGCCTGCTGAGGACGGAAATATATGTAGCGACATCGAAAAATCGATTTTTTTAATGTAAAATGTTAGTTACAGAAGAATCAGGCATGGAATCGCTGATTAGCCGGCAAGTCACTCCCGAGTCAAAATTTTTGAGCTGCCGTTCAACCCTCAAAATAAAGGCCTCCTTCCCCGAGCAGAGATCGGCGATAGCGGATTGTCGGCTACCTAAATGAGGGTACAATGTTTGGAATACCAATACGCTAGTGCCTTCAATGAACCTTCCGAACTGAGATGCGCATACTTAAATTACAATGTAATTTAATTATTAATCTGATTACAAAGGAATTAAATTACAAAATAATCTCATTGAACTGTATTTCATTATATTTTAATTGTAATTATTCAGGGCATATTATGAAATCTGTTGTAATGTATTTAATTACAAAGTAATCTGATAAAAATGTATTCAAATACTTTGTAATGTAATTACTTTGTTACTAGTTATGGTGTAATATAGGAGAAAATATTATTTAATCCTCCAAAGTTGGATAAAAAAGTGATAAACTATGTCTCGTTTGAACTACAAAATCGAAATATTGTTTAGCTATTAGTTAGCAAACCGGTTTATTCGAATTAATACACAATCGATTAATTTGTAATTAGATTAACTTTCAATTAAATAATATAGCAATTAATTACACGAGGCACTTGTGGTAACTAATTACTCAAGTAATCTATTACAAAGTTATTAAATTATCAATAACAGTAGCAATTGTAGTTGTTAATTGTTAATTTAATTACTTTTTGCCCATCTCTGCTCCCGAATGGCAGAAACTGGACATTGTCACTCAAAAGAGGCCAATGCAGAGCGCAACTGAACCTGCGAAGCCCCAGGTGGGCCTACTTCGAGGCGCTCCCGCAGAACCTACTGGGCTCCCCTTTCGGCCTACTGTAGGCGCACTATAGACCTTCTGGACCCTCCGTTCAGCCTACTGTAGGCGCACTGTAGACCCTTCGGATCCTCCATTCAGCGAAAACGTATTTATTTCGTCATCGAACGGGTTACCGATTAGGCCACAATGGAATGTTGATGGAGGAGAAATCGAATTTGGGCTCGAATCATGTTAGATGGGGTTGAGGCAATGGACTTGAGATCGAAAGCAGATTACAGAGGCCTGTTTCTTGCACACTTCACTGAAACTGGGGATTGAAAGAAAGTTTGGGAGGACTAACAGAGGCTACACTGGAGGCCTCTTCCTGGCACTGAACTCGACAAATTGGCTTTGGTAGGTTCAACGAAGGCTGGCGGCTTGTGCATTAAAAAAGAAATGGGTCCTGCGAGTGTTCAGAGGAGGCTATAACTTTTGACTCTGGCTGAGTCATTGAGGTTTCATAGTACGAAACTTTAAACAAGTTTTTTTCTCTCATAACTAATTGGATCTATGCAGAATTCGGTAGCGAAGTTCTGAGAGATGTCGTTCGGAGTTATCGAGCTGCTATCTCACCCGGCCTCGTACGCGCAGCTTGTTTGCATTTTCTTTTATACTAGTTTCAAAACATCCATAACAATAAAAAAAATCAGTATTACTTCTGCCGCCATGGCAAAACACACGAATATTGAGGTCCGTAAAATCGTGTTAAAACTTTCTTCAGAAGGAACGAGTTCACGTGATATTGCGACTACTATATCCATTGGAAAAAGTACGGTCAATCGTATTCATTCGTAAATATAAATTAACAAATTTGTTTGGGTCCAAAAGTCCAAGTGTTAGACCGCGAAAAACTACGGGATACGTTGACAAAATTATAAAAATGAAGTTCGTTATGGATCGACGAAAAATTGTAGCACACATTTCGAGAGAATTACGTAGTGAAAATTGTGCCGACATTAGTCGGAGTACAGTACCCTGACGTCTGAAGACTGTAAGACTGATTGGGCGCATTGGTGTAAAAAAAACAACTCATCAGTAAAATGAATCAAAAGATATAATTTTGCACAAGAAATATCAGCATTGGACAGGATCAGATTGGTGGAAAGTGCTTTTTTTCCGATGAATACAAATTTTAATTATTCAGAAGTGATGGTCGGAAGTACATCTGACGTCCAACAGGTACAAAATTCAACGTGAGGTATCAAAATTCTACCGTAAAACACGGTGGCAGGAACATTAAAGTTCGGGTAGCATTTTCTGACGTAGGCGTTGGTCCGCTGGTAGAAATTCAAGGTAATATGGACGCTACAATGTACAGAAGTATATTACAAGACCATATGCTCCCATTTGCAATGAGAAAAATGCCGTGTGGTTCAGTTTTTCAACACGATAACGACTCCAAACATGATTCAAGTCTTGGAAAAGATTTTCTTCAAAGACGAAAAGTATGCCTTCTCGACTGGCCATCGCAATCACCGGACTTAAATCCGATTGAGCATTTGTGGCAAGACCTAAATGAATGTGTTGGAACAAAAAATCACTCCAACAAGATGCAATTGTGGAGTCATTTTCGACATGAGTGGGAAAATTTGTCACAAGAACGGATCTCACAATTAATAGCGCTCATGCCTCGTCGATGTGCCGCAGTTATCGCTGCTAAGCGCATGGCAACAAAGTACCGAGTCAAGCGAAGAAGGTCGAAAGTCGTTTTGTTATTTTCAAAAAAAATTGTTATGTTTTTCACAAGCCACATTGGGCCACATCAGTGTGTGGCCCAATACTTTTGCACACTCGTTATATAAAAAATGATAGACAATTAAATATTTAAGAACAATATCTATGTATATAATTGTTTGGAAATATAAGTGAATAAATGTTGTCATAACTCGTTTATTTTTTCCCTACCGTCGTATTTTAATACAATATGCCTGAAAAATACGTTGAGCCAAAACTTTTGCACGCAACTGTATACGCATGTGTTCGTATGAATGAAACGAAGTTTCATACACATGGGGACATTGTTCTGTAAACATTGTTCCAATGATACATTGAACAAATGACACAAATTATTGATAAATAGTAGAAAAATAATAATTGATATAATAAAGTGAATAATGAAGGTAGGAACTTGTACGACAATTAGATTCATTATAAAGTTTTGGTACAGGTAAGCATATATATATATATATATATATATATATTGAAGCGAGTGAATGTCGAGATGTATATAAACATTGTAAAATACAAGAGATTTCGCACTCGTCTGTGGCGAAAATCCAAGCACGCGATTAATATGCGTCGAGTCATCAGTACCGTACTGAATACTGAGTCTAATTGCATATGGAAAGATCGTGGCAGGGCAAAAGAAAATAAGCCCAGAGTCATCAATTCCCTTCACTGTAGATTCCTCATCCATATACAACTTGTCTTGTCGTTTATTCAACGCGGAGTATGGGAACATTGCCATCTGATTGCATTTGGACTAAATGAGAAAAAAAAAAATCGTATTCACGTAATAAAGATCAGAATTCACCAGCGATTAATTGGTTATACCGCGTGTCGTGCCACACTTTTTGAAACGACAGAATAGAATTTCGATAGTTATTTACGAATGTAAGGTAAGGTCGTATAGAAGTACGCACCTAAGCTTCAAAGCGGTGGAAAAAAACAAACACATACATTTTGCGAATCAGTTTTGTTTTAATTGAAAGAATATCTAGCATTCTAATTAAATTATGAGGGACAATTAGGAATCTTAATCTTTTTAAAAATAACAAACTGAAAACTACAAAAAGTGATTTGCGAAGTCTTAGACATACGGACGTTTAAGAGTATGCACAAGGGTCGATAAGAGCACGCAAATCTTAATCGACACATAAATCGCAAATAAAATGGCTCATATTTGTATGAGAGTCGGAGAGTTGGAGATTTTGAGAGCTCGAGAACTGGAAGACTGGAGAGCTGGAGAGAGAGCAAGAGAGAGAGAGAGAGAGAGAGAGAGAGAGAGAGAGAGAGAGAGAGAGAGAGATGTAGCTAGTGCCGATCTGTTCAGCCTCTTATGAAGAGTGGCTCTAGTCGCTCCCAATGAACGTGCTACCGCCCTTATAAATTCACCATCATAAAGGGGGTCAACCCTTTAGACGCCCGAAAATGAGTCATTTTTCATAAATTTTTTTAAAGGTAATAAAACAGTCGCATCGTTTTAAAATTTTTACATTATCTTATTACAACTGTCTAGTGTTAAAAAAGTTTTTTTTTTTTCAAACGAAACAAAATGGCGGCGTTATAAGGTATTCCCTTAGGCATCTTTTGCGCGATATCGAAAAGTGCTCTATTTGTCTGATTTTTGTCTATTGATCTGAAACAGAAATCGAATATATTTTTCGATTATTGACATGCGTAGGGGAAGGATATACCTATAAAAATATGAAAAAGTATAATATTAAAAATTAATCAAGCTTTTTAATCAAATTTTCATATTTTGGAGTATTTTCTCGACTATTTTAACCCCAAAAAAGTAATTTATTTACGCGATAACCTCAAAACTTTAGGTATATCCTTCCGATAATGTTATAGTGAAAAACCTCCCGTAATTTCAGCTTGATCGATCAATAACTTTGTGAGCTATAGTATGAGCAGTTTTTAAAATGCAGTTTCGAGATAATCGCGATTAGAGTTTCAATACAATAATGTGCTATACGACTCTGTGCTATAACTTCGTAAATATTTCATTTTTCGATTTTCCAATATACTCTCAATGCATTATACTTTCGAAATAGGTGAAAAAAATCGATTTTTCGAACATCGTAAAGGGTTTTCCCACTTTGGAGTTTTTTTTTTGTCACAAACTTATCCTGTTTGGCGGTCTAAACACAACTAAAGTTAGCTTCCATTAGCAAATGGTTTCGTCAGCAGCGTAATTGCGTACTCTTATCGCCCGCGGACTCCTATACCACCTTACCCTAATTCTCATGGCTCGTAGATTCGGTTCTTTCATCGGTTTTTGGGAAATTTGATTCGCCTGCCCTTCAGGACTGGTTTTTAGGAAAATATTGTCGAATTTCGAATAAAAAATTCTCATGTATGCCTAAAAAAATAGGATGGTCCAATACTATGGCACGCAACTGTATGTAGATGCGTATGCCTGTGTGTGCACGTGCGGATGTATGTGTGGGCGTGTGTACATACATGTGAGAGACAGCCCGTAATGAAACACATGGATATGAGAGCGCCGACACGCCGGCGCTTAGTTTCCCATTCGGGTGGAAGGCGTGCGATCTGTCGAGTAAACTAATGGGACGCGAACCACCTAGTCAATTAAGAATAAGGCAGCAGCCGTTCTACTACGAGGGATATATAGTGATATAGTTTGGTGATTCGTGTTTCCGCAGCTTCTAGACAACCTCTCTCTCTCTCTCTCTCTCTCTCTCTCTCTCTCTCTCTCTCTATCTCTCTCTCTCTCTCTCGCTCTCTTGAGAAAGATCTTCCTACGCAACATCCGTACTGAGGCTATACACGTGTAAGCGGAAAACCCCGTTTCGATCGAGCCAAAGCCGAAATTGTGATTTTTTTTGCGATTTTTTTTGAGCCGAAACTGCGTGGACCAAATAAGTTTTGGGGATTCGATCACTGGTTGTTCCAATCATATGGATGCTTAGTTACAAATTCTTCTCCATAAATATATATATATATATATATATATATATATATATATATACACGTGATAATAAAATATAATCCGAGATACTTGGGGCTTCGGCCAAAAATTCTTCTCTCGGGGATTCGGTAGTTTCTATTAGAAAATCCTATTTTAGGATTTTCCAAAAATTGATTGTTTTTTATGTTAAAAATATACCTTAGTACCTATCAAATTATATTCCAAAAGATTATGGGTGTGAAAAATCTCTAAGTACTCGATTTTCGAATTCTAGCGCAACCCCTCTTCATTCATGTCGTGACTTTCTACTAACTTTAAACGCGTTTATCTCAAAACTACATTTTTCAAGTCGGCCGGACTCATAACTCAAACAAATTTCAACCGATCCACGTGAAATTTTAACTGTATATTTAGAATTACATTTTCTGAGGCACTACGTAGGATTTTTTTTGTTATATTGCATAGTTCCTTTTTTATAAACAATATTCTGACGATTTTCTCATGGCATTTTATACTTTTTGTTTTAGAAATGCGCCATTTTGACAAAAAACAATATATGAAAAAAATCCTACGTACTTCTATAGCTATTCTTATATATAATCGAAAAACTTGAGTGTCTCGTCGTAATTAAAAAATTATAGGAGCTGTTGGTCCAGCCGTTGACCTTCCAGAAATAAAGGCGTCATCGGAAAAATGCTGCACATTCGCCATTTTGACATGTATCGCCGTGAAAAAATAATTTTGTATAGTCAATTATGTGTATAATAAAACCCCTATTTTGTAATTCCGATTTATTTTATGGTTTCGCTGAAAAAAAAACAACAATATATGCCCTTATTTTTGGTCTCTAGAGTGGCCTAAGGCCTAAAGGATTTGCGGGCAAGTTCAACTCAGGGAAAGCCATCAGTGTCGAAGACTTACTTAATGGAAGCTCGACTATACGTACGTACAGTGTAAGCTTTTATATGTGTGTGTGCGCGCGGTACGTAATATATACTGTTGGTAAATGCGATAGCTTGTATTTCTCTACCTAATACATCCCTCTCGAGATGTCTGTCGTACACGCGCTGGTATCCGGAGCGAAAAGCTCGTGGCGTGAAACACCACCGCCCAACACCAAATACACGGAGTGAGGAGAGAGAGGAAGAGAGAGTGAGTGAGTGAGTGAGAGTGAGAGTGAGCGAGAGTGAGTGAGTGAGAGAGAGAGAGAGAGAGAGAGAGAGAGAGAGAGAGAGAGAAAGAGAGAGAGAGAGAGAGCTCAGGGAACAGCCCACGAAATGACGTATGGCAGGACTCGGAGCTTCTATTTTCGTTTGCAGCATTTACCAGAAGGGGAATCGGGCTCGCTTACACTCGCGACATGTGCTCGATATTTAGACTCGGAGTTGTTTCCGAGCCTCTTAGCTCCGTTCCTCATGGATTCCTCTTCCATTCGCTTTCGCGGCTTCTTGCCTCTTTTGCCGCAATTCTTTCTCGCTATCTTCCTTTCTCCGCTCCGTTTCCTTCTCTATCCTTTACATTCATTTTGCTATTGGCCTCCTCCGTCTCCGTTGTTTCTTCAATCTGGTGGCCTGTGTGCATCGTCGTTCTTTTTCTTTTTTCTCTTCGTTACCTCGAATCTTTCGTTTTCTCTTTCATCTTGCCCTTCTGACACTGCAGCACATATCTCATACACTTCTCTCTGTCTCACTTTTCGCTTCGTTACCCGTGAGTTTCACGCGTTTCTCGCACCATCGCTTGTCGACCTTATCCCCTCTTCTCTCTCTCCCTCTCTCACTCTCTCTCTCTCTCTCTCTCTCTCTCTCTCTCTCTCTCTCTCTCTCTCTCTCTCTCTCTCTCTCTCTCTCACTCTTTCTCTTCTGTCTTCTTCCACCTCCACTACCGTCTTCAAACTTGTTCGTATTTTAACCCATCAAGCCCTCTTCTTCTTCTTCTTCATCTCGAGTATTTAGTTCTCTCACTTGTACTCGTTTATAAATTACGAATCATTCGGTTTTCTCTCCGCGAGTGACAGAGGCACGCGCCTCGGAATTTTTAACTCTTGCTTTTTCTGCTGCTGCTTCTTTCTTGAAGTACATCGGACTTGTCGCTCGCACCCATCGTCGTAGCCGTGGTTTTTTTTTTTTTTTTTTTTTTTTTGGTTAGGAGGCCAGGCGGGGCCTGACAAAAACTGGTGTTGTTCACAATCATCTTTTGCTTAAATAAAATTATTTAAAAAATGTCCGATATAAAAACTTCTTAATTTATATACCACAACTATGTTTTTCTCGCTTTTTCGTGCGTGTAAACGGTACGTAAAAGAGGTATTTTACGTCTTAGGATTTAAAAATTGTGAAACGTCCCTGTACAACAGCTGTCGGTGGTCGTTAAGTGCGGGAAGAAACACAACCTCACTTTCACGTGACACCGCGACAAAGCATCGTCGATCTCGCCGTGGCATAAATCATTAATAAAAAAATTAAATAAACAATGAGTGATATTGAAAAAGATGGCAGCGATGAGTGGCTTCAATGTACATGGCCAAATCTAAAGGAAGCCTATTGAATCGATGTACGGCGCATTTGTGTATATGCTGATGCATTTCGAAGCTACGTTTGGAGTCTACGGGGGTGCTCTGCCCCCTCCACACCCGCGCTGCGTGCGCGATACAGCTTCCGTGTGCAATGATACACTTTACATATGCAACACAGCTACGGCATATTCTTGCAGCCATATGTATTTAACAATACAAAAGCTCGATAAACATGGTTTTGGTGTATGAATAATTGCGTGTATCGCGGAGATAGGGGCTTTTAGCCACTTTGTCTCCTTGGTACGAATTATACTATTAATTAATTAAAATAACTCAAGGTAGTAGTCTCGCCAAGGCGTTTTTCTATAGATTTTTAAATTTATTTTGAGGACCCATTCAGGACACTAGTAAAGCCTTAGGCCACTCTAGGATTTTCCAAAAATCCATTTTTTTTGTTAAAAATGTAACTTATTACCTACAAAACTATAATTCAAAAGATTATGGGTGTGGAAGATCTGTAAGTACTCGACTTTCGAATTCTAGCGCAACCTCTCTTGATTCATGTCGTGATTTTCTACTAACTTTAAACGCGTTTATCTTAAAACTACATTTTTCAAGTCGGCCGGACTCATCACCCAAACAAATTTCAACCGATTGACTTGAAATTTTAATTGTATATTTAGAATTACATTTTCTGAGGCACTACGTAGGATTTTTTTTATTATATTGCATAGTTCTATTTTTATAAATAATTTTCTAACGATTTTCAACCGATTGACTTGAAATTTTAACTGTATATTTAGAATTACATTTTCTGAGGCACTACGTACGATTTTTTAAATTATATTGCATAGTTCTATTTTTATAAACAATTTTCTAACGATTTTCTCATGGCATTTTATAATTTTTATTTTAGAAAGGCGCCATTTTGACAAAAAACAATGTATCAAAAAAAATCCTACGTACTTCTATAGCTATTCTTATATATAATCGAAAAAAACTTTAGTGTCTCATCATAACTCAAAAATTATAGGAGCTGTTGGTCCGGCCGTTGACCTTCCAGAAATGAAGGCGTCATCGGAAAAATGCTGCACAGTCGCCATTTTTACATATATCGCTGTGAAAAAATAATTTTCTATAGTCAGTTACGTGTATAATAAAACCCCTATTTTGTAATTCCCATTTATTTGATGGTTTCGCTGAAAAAAAATCACAAAATATGCCCTTTTTTTAGCCTCTAGAATGGCCTAAGGCCTTAAGGTAGTAGTGTCGTCAAGCCGTTTTTTCGTTAGATTTTTAAATGTACTTTGAGGACCGATTCATGACACTATTAAGTGATTACCTGCAAAATTTTAAACGGTTTCACCGTTGTGTATTCGAGATATTGGCAATCAACGATTGCACGGTTTTTCACGTGTTCTTATGCGGAGAAGTGCAACATTTCACATTTCACGCAATAACTTCGAACCTTTTCTGCAGATTTAAAAAAAACCTCTCAATTATGGTACAGAGGAACATATGACGAAGTGCGTAAAAAAATCCATTAATTTTGACGGTCTAGTTTCCGAGATATAGCGACTTAAATTAAGCAATGTCTAGCGACGCTCTAGTGCCAAATATCAGGACAAATATTCGCTCGGCTTGCGACGTTGCCACGATCTCCGCGCTCGCTAGACTACAGTAGTGTATGCATATCCGTTTACGCAACGTATCTACGTATCAGTGGCCGGAATGGATAGTCTGATACAAAAGTGAGGGTTAGGTTAGGGAGGGAACGTTATTATTTTTGGAACTTTAAACCTTTTATTAGGCGTTTTTATCATTACTTTATAAGTTTTTACATCCCGATAAAATGTAAATAATTTAGGCTGTACATTTAGGCTGTACAGGCTAAATTAGTTACATTTTTATTTAGGCTGTATCTAAATAATTTAGGCTGTACATTTGTACAGCCTAAATTATAAGGATATTTCGAAACTTTCATCGATTGAGCGGAGAATAAACTTTTCAACGTGACTGTGGCATGACTACTACTTAATCAATAACTTAAAAAATATCTTGAATAAAATTTTCTTAAAGCAATATGAAACTTGCTTTAATCTCACGCTCATGCCAACATTAATATCAAGTTCTTGCAATGCCTCAAAAAGGAATCATTCAATTTTTCTTCATTCGAAATCCAGTTACCAGTTTTTAAACTTTACCTTCATTAAGTACTCAATCAAATAAATCTTATATAAGTCAATCAAATTAGTCTTCTATTTTTTTTTTTTGTAAATCGGCCTATCATTTTTTCAGCTGGAATGTTCTTTTTTAACAATCTCATTTTTCATGTTTAACAATCTCATTCTCCAGCAGTGACATATAAGAGAATTGTTCCTGAAGCATTGTACTTCTATATTTTTATCCGCCTCATATGGCAGAAAAACGTCTCTCACAGTCGGTGGAGCTCACTGGGATTACTATTGCTGCTTGGAAAAGTTTATATAAGTTAGGTCATAACTTCTTTTTGATATACTTTCTTAAGGAGATTGAAGCGGTCCAGTTGAGTCGTGGTGCAACTAACGTATCGTTTCCGCCAAAACTCTACACCGTACGACTCTTCTGTTACATCGTCATAAGATGGCTCTTTACGATGATTATTTTTCTATATTTAAACTGCAAAGAAAATTAAAGAAAAATCGACTCGTTGAAATCACGATTTCGATATTGGCCCCTAATGCGCAGTGAGAGTACGACGGCTAATGTGACAAAATTGAACAATCAGTGAAATTTACGATGTGGATGAAATCGGACGATCTATGCTATGTATCATGGCAACAATATCGATAAATAAATAAATATATATTTGTGTGTATATTCGGAGATTCTACTTTAACGATCTGACCATTCATGTTGCCTAAATGTTGTCTACAGTCATACTTCCACATTTACCCGTTGATACATAGTATGCACGTATTAAATATTTATGTGCGGACGCATAAACTACTCTGGTAACGAGTGCTTTGCGTGGGCTGAGTGCATCCAACACAGTAGAATATAGTGTAGTCGTTTGCGAATAAGTATATATATATATATATATATATATATATATATATATATATATATATATATATAAAGGGTGTGCCAAAATTCGCGCAAGAAGTAATTTTGAAAGCAAACACAGGTTTTTAATTACAAATGGTAAATTTTTTATTGATTCATAAAGTATACAGTATAGGGTTATGTATGGAATAGCATATGCATTTGTTTCTCAATCCCATTGTGGAATTGTGGAATCATTTGTGACATAAGTGGGAAAACTTGCCACAAGAACGGATCTCACAATTAAGGCCTTATATACGCGATTTCGCCGATTTTCGAAGGTACTTTTCTAGACGCGGTTAAAAAAAAATGACGCATATATTGACAACACTTTTTTTACAGATCATTTATGCACATGGTTAAGTATATGTAAAAAAAAATCAGAAATATTAACAAATGACGGAGATATAACATAATAAAGCAATGTATTTTTTTTGCGCGCGCGTTGATGGTGAAAGTTCTCGGCATCGATGTGGGTGTCTGAAAAAAATGAACATATTTATAATTGCATAATGAATGTATCTTCAGTGTGAACCAACAATATTATTTAAAAAAAAATATTATAATAAAAATTCGAAACTTAAAATTTTTTTACTCAATTTTCTGTCGGTATTTTATTTTTTATATTTTTTTGTGTCATTGAAATTTTTGTTTCTGTGGTTCACACGATAGGTGATGATACTAAGAATATGTTGTAAAAATTTCAAAGCGATCTGAACCTTCGTTCAAGAGTTAGAACTTTCACAAGGTTCACAAAAGTGAATCGTGGAAAAACGGCTTTGAAGTTGGCGGTCGGGCGCGCCGCGCGGTATCTATTATAAATGCAATCTTACCTTATGGTGGACTTACCTTTGGAATTTTTCAATTCTGTAAAGCTTAAAATATTCCTAACCGTTCAGGCTAATGGAATCAAGAATAAAATAAAAAATGAAAAATTTTGAAATTTTTCGCGTATATAAGGCCTTAATAGCGTCCATGCCTCGTCGATATGCCGCAGTTATCGCTGCTAAGGGCATGGCAATAAAGTACCGAGTCAAGTGGAAAAGGTCGAAACCCGTTTTATTTTCAAGAAAATTTGTTATGTTTTTCACATGCAATAGTATGTGGTCCAATACTTCTGCATACTCGTTAAATAAAAAGTGATAGGCAATCAAATATTTAAGAACAATATCTATGTATATAATTGTTTTCAAATATAAGTGAAAGCATGTTGTCATAACTCGTTTATTTGTTTCCCCACCGTCGTAATGCAATGCAATATGCTTGCAAAATAAGATGACCCAAAACTTTTGAACGCAACTGTAAGACCTGAAAATATAAATTATATATATCCTAAGTAATATTATAAATCTGACTTTCTGTCTGTTTGTCTGTCTGTCTGTCTGTCTGTCTGTCTGTTTGTTACTCAATCACGCAAAAACGGCTTGATCGTTAGAAAGAAAAGTATACATAGCATACTTTTCTTTCTAATATCTAATATTTTTCTAATTATAATAATATATACTCAAATGTAATCTAATTATGAAATTCAAATTATTATATAATAATCAATGAAATTTAAAATGTAGATAGCTTATGACACATCGGATACTTTTCATTCTAATTTTGATATCTAATATTTTTCTAATTCTAATATTTGACTGGAATCTAATTCAATTATGAAATTATCAGTCTTATTTAATTCTTATTATAGGATACAAACAAATCAAATCTAATTAAAATAGATGATAATATAATATCAAATCTAATATAAATATATCTTATATATTTCTAATTATAACATTCGCGGCAACTATAATGTAATTATCAAATTCAAATTCTTATAGAATACAACGAATCAAATATAATTTAAATTTGATAAAATCTCACGTCTAATATTTTTCTAATTATAATATTTTTTTTAAATCTACTGATGACATTTTAATTCTCATAGAATACGAATGACTAAAATATAATCAAAATCGAATAGAATCTAATATAATATCACATATTTTACTAAATACGGAATGACATATGACAGCCTTGAAAAAAAATAATCCATTAAGGGGTATTTTAACACAAATTGCGAGATCGACGCAGACGAAGTCGCAGGTAAATGTATATATAATAGATTTGACAAAGTAAAGTATATACCTGGCCATTTAGTTTATATTAAATCCTCAAAGACATTCATTAGGGTGGAACCCTCCGTAGAAGAGTCTTCTTAACGTTCAATTTAATACCCTTTAATCCTCTTAGCCTCGAAAGTCCATTATAGAACTGTAATGACTACATAAAGCAAACAAATTATTGTCATGGATTTGAGCACGCCTCAAAGTCACGTTAAGGTATTCCTCTCATAAACCCAAATATTTAACAATTAACTGACTTTCGTCTACAATTAAGTAAAAATATATCTCAGTATACTGGTAAAATTTCAAGCCAAGTAACCAAACTTTCAGCAAAAAAATGACGACTCAAAAAATAGTTTAATTTATGCAGCACTTAATGGAGATGACATGATGGCCAGATTTTTATCTGATAATTTATATACTAAATAACTCTAGATGTCTGATATAAACTGCTCTAAGCATGTGAAAATTCTGAAGATTTCGAAACGACAATAAAACCAGAGAGGTCACTGAATGTTCATAGAAAATATTAATGATAAAACTTAGAAAAATGTGACTAGCCGAAGAATTTTCGTAATCGCGATTTCTCAGAGAATATGTAAAAATGTCTAAATTTACACATTTTACGCGAAATTTTTCATTCCAGTTCATCGTTGGATATAATAATTGTTTGTAACTTATTTGTTATTAAGCGTCACTGTAATCTACTAATGATTAAAAAAGGACCCTGGCTTATGACCTCATAAAATACGGACCTCCGCGAAAGGAGTACCTTAAACGAAAAGAAAGAAAACATTTGAAAAAGTTGTTCTCTCATTTATACAAGGTATACTTTTGCTTAGCATAGAGGTATATCGAACCCTATCTAGTATCACCCTGAAGAGATTTTTTTTTCTTTTAATTTTTAGCTTCCTCTTTTTTCCTACAAATAATTTTTGGAGCTGAAATGTTGCTACTATTCGGAAAAACGACTTCGAGTTTTGCGTAGTAACCAAATTGTATCTACGAATACGGCCGCGATCTAGGAATCAAATGTAAAACTTCGTTTGAACAATATAGATCAATAGTAGAATCAGAAACATTTCCGTAACAAGCTTAATCCCCAGAGAAAAATAGCCGTCCCGAGTCAAAATGTATAGCCTTCTCTGAACACTCGCAGGACCTATTTCTTTTGTAATGCATAAGCTGCCAGCCTCCGTTGAATCTACCCAACCTTATTTGTCAAGTTCAGTGCCATGATGAGGCCTCCATTTGGTCCAGTGTAGCCTCTGATAGTCCTCCCAAACCTTCTTTCGACCGCCCACTTTCAGTGAAACGTGCAAAATAGAGGACTCCTTAAGGCCTTAGGCCACTCTAGGATTTTCCAAAAATCGATTGGTTTTTGGTTAAAATGTACCTTCCCGAGTAGAAATCTTGCTCCGGCTACAATAAAGGCCTGATCAGGCATCTTGATTTCTTTTTCCGGCCTTGATCAGGATTCTTGATCAAGCCCTGATCATTTTGGTTACACTTTCCCTTATTTCGACCTGATCAGGGTAAAAAATCAAGGTCTAATTAGGGTACAAAATCAAGGCCTGATCAGAGCTTGATTTAGTAAGGCTTGATCAAAATGAAAAATCATGGCCTAGTCAGTATGATGTAATGGAGAATATCAATTGTTATTTATCAAATACATTTTTCACGTAGATGCATGTAGAAATGAAATAACACTTTCTCTTAGAGATTTGATTGAATATGCACCGATGGCATCACATTCACTGGACTAAACTACGCAGTCAACTTACCATTGTTCGGTAGCCTACGCTGTCCGACTGCTTGACCATCGCCTGAAGCTAGCCGAATCAGGAAAATTGAAGTAAGCCGTAAGTCCGGTTGCTTGACTAGCGCCTGAATCTAGCCGGATCAGGCAACTGGAGGAGAACGTACATCCAGTTGCCTGACTATCGCAAGACACCAGTCGGATCAGGCAAATTAAGGCATGCCTTAAATAAGGCCTCCGTACTACAACTTGATCAGGCTCGGATCAAATATCAGGCCAGCCTAACAATATTTCTACTCGGGTTAGTATCTATAAAATTATATTTCAAAAGATTATGGGTGTGAAAAATCTCTAAGTACTTGATTTTCGAATTCTAGCACAACCCCTCTTGATTCATGTCGTGACTTTCTACTAACTTTAAACGCGTTTATCTCAAAACTACATTTTTCAAGTTGGCCGGACCCATAACTCAAACGAATTTCAACCGATTCACTTGAAATTTTAACTGTCTATTTAGAATGACATTTTATGAGGCACTACGTAGGATTTTTTTATTATATTGAATAGTTCATTTTTCATAAACAATTTTCTGACGATTTTCTCATGGCATTTTATACTTTTTGTTTTAGAAATGCGCCATTTTGACAAAAAACGATGTATCAAAAAAATCCTACGTACTTCTATAACTATTCTTATATATAATCGAAAAAACTTTAGTGTCTCATCATATCTCAAAAATCATAGGAGCTGTTGGTCCGGCCGTGGACCTTCCAGAAATAAAAGCGCCAACGGAAAAATGCTGCACAGTCGCCATTTTCACATGTATCGCTGTGAAAAAATAATGTTGTATAGTCAATCACGTGTATAATAAAACTCCTATTTTGTAATTCCGATTTATTTATGGTTTCGCTGAAAAAAATCACAAAATATGCCCTTTTTTTGGCCTCTAGAGTGGCCTAAGGCCTTAACCTGCTTTCGATCTCAAGTCCGTTGCCTCGACTCCATCTAACCTGCTTTCAGCTCAAATTCGATATATCCTCCATCAATACTCCTTTGTGGCCTGATCGGTAAACCCGTTCGATGACGAAATAAATACGTTTTCGCTGAATGGAGAGTCCGGAGGGTGTACAGTGCGCCTACAGTAGGCTGAATGGAGGCTCCAGAGGGTCTACAGTGCGCCTACTGTAGGCTGAAAGGAGGGGCCAGTAGGTTCTGCGGGAGCCGTCGCAGTAGGCTCACCTGGGGTTTCGCAGGTTCAGTTGGGTTCTGCATTAGCCTCCTTTGAGTGACAATGCCCAATTTCAGCCATTCGGGAGGTTCATCACAGACTCTAAAGTATTGGTTTTCCAAACATCCCTCGTTTAGGTACCTGATAAATTCACTATCGCCGATTTCTGCTCGAAGAAGGAGGCCTTTATTTCGCAGGTTGAACGAGACTCGAAAATTTTCACTCAGGTTGAGAACAATTACCGAGACTTTTTGGAATATACTGTGCCTGCGTATGCGAATAAAGCATTCCCACACGCAGAGAAGCCTCAAGCCAAGCGAATTTCTCAGACGAGTGCTTTTCGGATTTCAAGCGTATCTGTCGTACAAGAGAAACAAATAGAAAAAAAAATCCTACGTACGAGAGTCGAAAAAAAAAAAAAAAAAACTAAAACAAAAAAACAAATTAACGGGAAAGAGAAAGAGACGAGAAGAAAAAGATAAAACGAGGATGGAGGGCTTATATAGAGGAGACATAGCGCGCGGGCACGCGAGGACCGTGGACAGATATCAATTTTCTTTACTCGTGTGACACGCTGGCAGCTCCACTAATAGACCGAAAGGTGCTCATCTGTTTGGTTAGCTATATAGCAAACTGTATAGCGCCTATCACGCGTATGTAGCTCGTGACAAGAAAGAGCGAGAGAGAGAGAGGGGGGGTCGGATGAATGGAAGATGGTATGAGTTGGAAGAGAATGAGAGAGAGAGAGAGAGAGAGAGAGAGAGAGAGAGAGAGAGAGAGAGAGAGAGAGAGAGAGAGAAGAGAGAGATTTGGAAAGAAGTGATGCCCGGGACGAAGAACGCGGGAGAAATAAGATACGGCGTTGTGTGACAGCAGCAGTAGAAGCAGCATCAATTCCGTGCGCAAGAGGACAAGGGGAGATCATGGCGAGAAGAGGAGGAGGAGGAGGAGGAGGAGGCAAAAAAAGGAGGAAATAATGTTTGGTTGCCAGGAGATGCCAGAGGCAGCGACGCATACCTCTTAATTGGAACGCTTTGCTTCGGCTAAGCGATTTGGGCGGATTTCGGTGGAAATGGGCGTTTAAGTGTGCACCTACGAACCATTTACAACCCCTACGCGACATCATCGCTCGAGATCCTGTCGCTTCTTCCATCTCTTTCGCTCTTTCTTCGCGATCCTATGGCTCTATACGTAATCGCTAAATATCTCCGGAATTGACGCGCCCGAGTCTCTCTCTCTCTCTCTCTCTCTCGCCTCTCTGATAATCAGTGCGTATATATCCACCAGCTGATGTACTCGCGCATGCCCCTTCCTGCGGGCCATAAATCAACGGAAGAACGAGAAAAAAAAAAAAAAGAAACGTCCCTACTTGCTTCACTTCTATATCGTGTAATTGTTCGCTGCGTTTTGGGCCAACTGACATGTTACGGTGATTAACATCAGGATGTTGGATGACGGACGTTGGATGCGCTCTTTTAATGAATGACAGGAGAATGGAACAGTGGGGAAAACAAAAAATAAAAATAAGGCGACTGTGTCATAATTGTTTTGTCGATGGCGTTTCTTTTAAATAGGCTTTACACCGTCATCTTGTGGCTGAACAAGGCGAAAATCATTTTCTTTCGTTCATTTTTAGGGTTCCGTGGCCAAAGGGCCAAACGAAGACCTATTGCTGTCGCTCTGCTGTCTGTCCGTCTGTTCGTCCGTATGTCACTGGTCTCTAGCTCGTAAATGGAGTTTGAGACCTCAAATATGAACATTTTGTATAGAATGTTGACTCAAAACCGAATATTGAATTAGAAATTCAATTAAATTATTTTCCATGGGGTGTCCTATACATACAAAAAGGTGACGAAAAAGAAATTGTTACCCTGGCATGCGGGATGTTATTGTCTAAAGCTCATTGAGCAGAGAATAAATGTTGTTTTTATTCTTTTTTATCTTCAAAAATAGGGAAATATCGGGCCGTCATAGTTTTAGACCATCTTTGTTACGGGGTCTATCTCAAAAACTAAATTAGTTAGGAATTTGAAATTTCTGCATATGATGTACCATATACTGTATTTAAACAACAAATACTGAAAACGCCGATTCATCATGTAGTATATATAATAATTTATTTTATACATAATACAATAAATTTATAAAATTATTATTATTTAAATATTTACAATACCAAATGAATTATTTTTGGAGTCGGTGCCAGCCAAGAACGAAAGATTGACATCACGGAAGAAACGAGATTGCAAATTAAGAAAAGACTGTATATCGTTTATTTAATTTATTTTTCTTCGCCTCGTCTTTTTCTGCGAAAAATATGAATATTTTCATATTTTCATATATTTTCAAATATTCAACTTACGGCAAGAGTATACAAAGCTTTCTTTAGCTAGCATCACCCCATATGGCTTGAGTTTAGTACTACCTAAGAACTAAGACAGAAAAGAAACATTACCTAAATGAAGATCTAGTTAGAAAAAAATTAATTGGTCGTATGTACGGAACCCTAATAGAGCGAGGCCCGACGATATTACGAATGTAATTGTAAACGATACTTTTTTTTTTTAAATCGCCGCCATTTTGTCAACTTTGACCAAAAAAACCACCATAGCAAGATATGGGCTTTCATACTGATTAACCCTTCGTGGTCACACTTTCAAATTCAATCGCGGTGGTCACAGTTGGGTCGATTCTATCCAATCAGTTTTCAAAAAAGTATTGTGACCAAACTATCCGCCCGAAGTGGTTCAAAAAATTACGGAACATGCTTTGAACTTTCTAGATGGTGTACGAAAAATTTATTTACAAGAAATAAAATGGCGATATGTTTAAAAAAAAATCGGAAAGAGGTGAAAACGAAAAAAAGACACTTTTTCGTTAAAAAAATCATAGTTCCGTGAATTTTCAGCATTTTTACCTAAAATTTAGACGTGATACTCCTGAGATATGCTATCTTTGGGCAAAAATAGTAGCATAGTGCGCGTTCCAAAAAAGGTATTTATTCCGACGCATGTGAAGGGGGTAAATTTTATGGTATGAGGATACTTCAAACTACAGGTAAAATGGTGAATACAGTCCCATCCGAAGCCGGGAACTATTATATATTTACGTCAAAAATTGATCGACGGGTTGATTCTACCCAGGGTGACCACGAAGGGTTACTAAACTTTTTTACAAATTTTGTTTCAGATAATATTTACGGCCACAACCGCGTACACCGTGAGGACTCCTTTTATTCGAAAACATATCAACCGTTAAAAGAAACGTAAAAAAAATAAAAATATACGTTTAAAAAATCATTTTCTGTTCTTCACGAGTGCTTTGATTTGACATAAAAAAATCAGACCGATCAGCGTGTTTCAACGATCGAAAAAAAAATCGCAAAATTCAGATATTCTTTGACTCGTTACACTAAAGATCCCTTAAACCTCGAGAACGGTTTAGTAAATCTCAACTAGACGACTCATATCTCCACTCTTTTTAGTTTTTTATTCGTTTTTTTTAATTGTTCATAAAACTATAATGTACACGGAGAGAATTAAAAAGTAATTTCTGTCGTGAATTTCACGGTAAAAATTACCGTGATATATTTCAATGTGGTGACAAGTGAGAAAAGCATAATAATTCGTATGCGACAAGTTATTTTTAACTCACGTTACAGAAAATTTCAAATACGTAGCTGAAATTTTACTATACAAGAATGGTAGCGCGCACGATAATTTTTACCGAGAGCACAATACATTTTCCTATAACACTCATTAAATTTTATAATAAATTTTAAAATAACTGTTATAAAGACGATACTTTTTTATAGACATTTTTGAAAGGCATAAAATAATAAAATGCACAGTAAAATTTCGCTGATATTATATATTTTTTAAATTTAAGTTTTGCGTATTTTGTTACACATGAAAATTTACTAGAAAATCTGGTAAAATTTTCTACCTGAAGAAGAAATTTTCTTTTATTTTCGTGAAAATCTGTGTTTTTACTCAGTAATAATAAGCGAAGTTTCAGGGTTGTCATCTGGTTACCGTTACTGCACGGTAATTTTTAACATTTAATTCTCTCCGTGTAATTGTGAAAAAATTAAAATTATTTTATTTTAGTAGGTTCAAGAAAGAATTTTATTCTTATATCTATTTTCCGAGCGTCAAGGCGACTTAACCCGTCAATGAGCTACCGTATCGCATTTGCACAAGGGCACAGGGAAGCTGCAAAAGCCTGTGCCGAGACAGGAGGCTATATTTCCACAAAGTTTCAGTTGTCTTCACTAAGTCAGCGTTTTTACTGTGAAACTCACAATTGAATTTCCTCGCGTCAGGTAGTCTCCGAACAAGCCAGTGAACTGCCAACCGGTCACCCATCCATGTATTGGCCACCCGTTCACTACTGTCATTGATTGATTTTTAATAAATGTTGATACACTTGAATAGCCAATGCCATTGATCCAAAGTTGACACGAGACTGCTCCCACTTCGATTTTGACTACCGATAGCTTTGTTCTGTCTCGAATTGAAAATCAGCGGTCCGAAGAGCGCATCCTGAATTCTACGATGAGCGATATACGTGGCTCATAAAATTATACTTGAGAGCAACAAGAACGAGAGTGGTAGATCTTTTAACAACCAGACTCATTAGGAACGGGGGCCCTCACTTTTTTACAACAGGACATTTGTAAGCAATACAGACTTCAAAAAAACAAACTCCTGTCGCTGGTACGACGAGATATGGAGCTTCTAATATATATACCCATATGTATAACCGTGTTATATATATTTCTCTCTCGCTCTTTCAGTTCTCGTCTCTCCTATTTCTCTTTTTCTCTCTCCCTGTCTTATGCTCGTTCCTTCCGCTTTCTTGCTCCACACGCGCCTGCGATCGCACTTATACTTCTCTCTCTCTCTCTTTGTTTTTTTTTTTTTTTTATTGTTTTTACGAGCTTCGAGCGGTTAAGGGTGTCTGGCAAAATTTAAACCACGCGCGAGACTCATCTTCGCACGGACCAACCTTCGCAGTTTTCTGTGCCCCTTTGCCCCCCCCCCCCCCCCCTCCCCTTTACTTTCCTTGCTCGCGTGTCACCATCCGACCCTCCTTAAATACTCTTTGCTGCGAAGGAAAATTAGGAACTCTATAAAAGAGAGTTGTGACGCTTTAAACCACTCTCGGTTAGGCCCGGAATTCCGTAGTTGTTCGCGTTCTCTTTCTTGTGTTTCTTTCGTACTATCCGTTCATTTTGCGTTCAGCTTACTTCCATGCTTGATTCCTCTTCAGTCGCATCTCCCTCATTTTTCGCGTGGAAAAGATACATGGTTCGCCAAGGCTGATCGTTTTTCGGAAAAGCGAAATCTGAATTGACAGCATCTGATTTTGACGGTAATATACAACGAGTCCAGACTTAATGAGGTTAATGAATATATCTATACAGGGTGGACCATTTAACGTGACCACCCCAAATATCTCCGTTGCCTTTAGAGTGACGAAAAAAATAATGTCAGGAGGTAAATGATTGATTTCGAAGGGTTGATACAGTGGTGAACAATTCATTTTTGTCAATGTCATAGTTTTCGTGTTATCAAGGTCATCAATGGTTTTTCAAATGGGAACGTGTATTTTTTTTGTATTAAGGCTGGCGTCAGGCTTGAAGCATGCTAGGATTCGCGATATTTAGACTCGGAGTTGTTTCGCGAAGAGTGGGATTCGAGGGCTACTGCTATCCGCTATGTCACACGGAGAGAATTAAATGTTAAAAATTACCGTGCAGTAACGGTAGCCAGATGACAACCCTGAAACTTCGCTTATTATTACTGAGTAAAACACAGATTTTCACGAAAATAATATAAAATTTCTTCTTCAGATGGAAAATTTTACCAGATTTTCTAGTAAATTTTCATGTGTAACAAAATACGCAAAACTTAAATTTAAAAAATATATAATATCAGCGAAATTTTACTCTGTATTTTATTATTTTATGCCTTTCAAAAATGTCTATAAAAAAGTATCGTCTTTATAACAGTTATTTTAAGATTTATTATAAAATTTAATGAGTGTTATAGGAAAATGTATTGTGCTCTCGGTAAAAATTATCGTGCGCGCTACCCTTCTTGTATAGTAAAATTTTAGCTACGTATTTGAAATTTTCTGTAACGTGAGTTAAAAAAAAACTTGTCGCATACGAATTATTATGCTTTTCTCACTTCTCACCACATTGAAATATATCACGATAATTTTTACCGTGAAATTCACGACACAAATTACTTTTTAATTATCTCCGTGCAGTTGTGCAGAGTCACCTTGAGTGTATGATGCACGACCACTCTTTGCAAGTGTGATCCCGCCACTGTGCCGATTAGTGAGACTGCAGTGTATCAAGGATCTGTAAAATAGCAATGTGACATTAGGTGGTGGAAAATCAAACTATACTTGGAGCAGAACTTTCAATAGAAATTATACGTAGCCATACGATGAAAGTATTTCAATTTTTGTGAAAAGATTGTGCAGAGATTGGCGATAGCGGATTATTGTGGATCTAAACGAGGGTACAATGTTTGAAATACCAATACGTTAGAGGCTCCGATGAAGCTCCCGAATGGCAGAAACTGGACATTGTCACTCAAAGCAGGCCAATGCAGAGCGCAACTGAACCTGCGAAAGCCCAGATGGGCCTACTTCGAGCGCTTCCCCAGAACTTACTGGCTCCCCTTTCAGCCTACTATAGGCGCACTGTAGAGCCTCTGGACCCTCCATTCAGCCTAATGTAGGCGCAATGTAAACCTTCCCGGACTCTCCATTCAGCAAAAAACGTATTTATTTCGTCATTGAACGGGTTATCGACCAGGCGACAATGGAGCGTTGATGGAGGAGACATCGAATTTGGGCTAAGAGCAGGTTAGGTGGAATCGAGGCAACGGAATTGAGATCGAAAGCAGGTTAAGGAGTACTGTGTTCTGCACGTTTCACTGAAACTGGGTTGTCGAAATAACTTTTAACAGGACTAACAGTGGCTACACTGGGCCAACTGGAAGCCTCTCCATGGCACAGAACTCGACAAATGGTTCAACGGAGGTTCAACGGAGACTGGCAGCTTGTGCATTACAAAAGAAATGGGTCGTCCGAGTATTCAGAGGAGGCTATAAATTTTGACTCGGGTAAACATTGGCTCTTTCCGATACAGCAAAGTCAATTTTTTTTTTTGACGCAACAAAATACGAACCTCCCGCAAGCTGCCAATATACATCGGACATATATTCAAAGGCCTCGTCTCACACGACACGATTCGCATAATTGAAGCTGCTAAAGATTATCGTCCGGGGTCGAGTAGAAGCGCTTTAAACCGCATGCTCGCGAGATTTTCGCGACGTGCGCAGGCCTCATACGTCGTCCGCGAAACAAGAACACAGGAGCACTTACTTTTCTCATCTCGACGGTTCAAACACGTCTCAAAACTCTCGCTAGCGCGCGCGGAGACTATGTTTAGCGCGGTGCGGCGAGCGTGGAGACGCAAGAGCGAGAAGGATCGAGATAAAAGCGAGACCGTGTACTCTCGTGGTGCAAGCTTCAGTGAAGCAGGGACTATATACAATATATATGAGTATATATATATATATATATATATACATGCGCATAGAGCCTCAAGTTCGAGGAGCACTCGGAGCTGGAACAGTTTTCCTTTATTTATTTCTTTCTCTTTGCGCTAATATAGCTGCCACGACAAACGGCCTGTTTCTCTTTCATTTACGACAGCACGACTAGCGCGGTGCGATATAGGAACTGCGATGGAACCACTTTGGAAACGTTTAGTCACATCGATGTAAATATTCCACGTACATTTTAGATTCTCTGCGTCACACGAAGCGATCAAGATCGACCCGTCTCACATATATTATTACGAGCAAAAAAAAAAAACATTCCACGCTTGCTTTTTTATTTTATCGCTGCGAATTTTTCAATTCGTTCATCGTAGCTCTGGTTCGTGGATTCGCTCGCGTATGTGTCGGAAATTTAGTTCGTGACTATGTCAGCAATTTTGGGGTTAGATCGTATTAAGGGGTCACGCTAGCTTGGCACTCGGAAAAATAGGTATAATAATAAATTTGTTTCTTAAGTGGGTATTAAATATATAAAATCATTTTTATTTTTCACAAATACATTATACACTGACAGAGAAATTCTTTTGATATTAACTAGATGCGTCTATTTGATTTTTTTTTTAATTTGAATTAACTAGATTTTTCGTGAAATCAAAGTTTTTCTTTTGTATTCCATTATTAAAATTATTTATTTCAAATATATTCATTTATTCCAATCAAGATCGATTTAATATCGTCTAATAACTAAATATTTCATTTTTTCCTAATAAATTTGCGATTTGGTTTTATCTGGTAATAAAAGACAAAAAAGGCAGACGGAAAAATATTACCTGTTAATAAAAGGTACGACGATAGTTGTCTTTTTTTTTCCAAATAACAGCCTTTTTAGTGAAAGAAAGAAGGCAAATAATTTTACTTTTTTTCACCGCACTTTTATGTCATGAACTTATATTCCTTTCTCATATTTATACGATATATCGTGTTTTACCTTTATTTATTTGATTTGAATACATTTCATATTTAATATATATAGATTGAACGAATAAATAAAAAAATTGGAAAAATACGGTCGTAGTAGGCGGTGAGACAAGGAAAAAACCTATTTGATATAAATAGATCCTATTTTAATTAAATATTTTATTTGGCAGTGTAGTTTTTTGAATAGGTAGAAAAAAACACTAATTAAAAAAAAATTACGGCGGACATATACGTGGTCTAGTACGCTCTTTTCAAACTAGTGGACAAAATATCTCGAGATCTACTCAACCGATTTTTATGAACTTTATACCACATATTCTTCATAATATTATCTATGATGTAGCATAGGATTCTGTTGATTTGATGCTGCGTTCTATTTGATCAATTTTTGAAAATCAAAATTTTCTTTAAAAGCAGAGTTTTTTTTTAAACAGCTGTCATTTTTATAAAAAAAAACGTTTTTATATTGCTTCCTATGCTACACTTCTGCTATTACATTTTTCTACAAGGGATGTTTATTATGTTTTTATTTTTCAGACAATGCCGGACAGAGAAAAAAAAGTCCACCATCGGCAAAGATTTTGCAAAGAGGGTGTCTCTACTAGACGACTTATATCCCCGCCATTCTTTAATTTTTTTATTCGTTTTTCTCAAATTTGTTCTGTTATCGAAACTCCTTAAGGAGGTATCCCTTTCTGGGAACTTAAAAAAATCGTTTTTTTTTCATATTGTTATAGTGTGAACTTTTAAGAATATTTTAGGACTAACCGGATCGTGAAATTCTAAAAATTGACGGTTACACCTCTTTTAGTGGATGATTCGCGTGTAACGAAAGAGGACATCAAAGCACAAGAATACTCAAAAGAGGCCCGAGCTGTCCGCATATTGCATAGATTAGGTGTGCAACACGATCTCGATGATGGGAAAGGACACTTATATGGTGCCGGAATCGCTGACTAGCGGTAAGACGACAATATTTCACAAGATCGTGTAAAATATGTACCATAAAACTTTGAACGTGATTATCTCGAAACTACATATCTTGACACGGCGGGATTAATATCTTGAGTAACTTTCACACTATTGACTTGAATTTGCACAATTAGCGTTCAAACAGTTGTCATTTTCGGTTCACGATCGCATTTTTTAATTGGATGAACCATTTGTTAATAACAATGACTTCAGCATGCTGTTTTTCAAGAGAAAAACGAGGTTTTCTTTGGAGATGCTGTCATTTTTCGTATTTTTCGAAATTTCGAAAAGTGGATCGTGAACCCATAGCCAGGTGGATATATTTGAAGAATACTTTTTTTGCTTTCGTTTCAGATAACATTTGAGCTTGATACAGGTCCTGCCGTTTCGGTCCTCGCCGCTGGAGGACTGCAACGCCAACTGCAGCACCACGAACACTTTGAAAGATTTTCTTCCGCAAAAATGGCATTGCAACCACAAACATGTGTACACCATGCTGGGAAAAAATTAATTTATTCCAACCAATGTGTTATTAGAAAAAAAATTCATTATTCTGGCCCTTCAAATTGGGCTTCCAGAGACGAATACCCCCTTAAACTTCAATTACCCTCAAAGATTATTTTTCACATTCCGATTCCGTTATTCAATATTCTACTACGGTAATTCAGGCTTTAGCCAGAGTTCGCGCGTAAATTTGAATCTCCAGACTAAAGTGTGAAGTTTTAACATGAATTAATTTCATCACATTTTTCGAATCGAGCCTCAGTTCGTTTTAGCAAAGAAAGAATCTTTTAACCCTTCGATTTCGGAGGCCACGAGGCCAAGTCGATTCTCTCAAACACAGCACAATTCTCACATGTGCACACTTCTTCTTTTTTGCCGCGACAACACCATAAATATGCAATAATTTGTCTCCTCTTAATGTTTATCATCTTTTTCATCGAATTCCAAGGATTATATACGAGCCCGCAGTGTTTTTTTTTCTGCACACGTTCCTCGAAATCCCGGGCATTTGGAGTATTCGTGGAGGCTGCGCTAAAAATTGTAGAGCACCGGAAAAAAATTAAAAAAAAAAAATTAAAAAATGGCCATCACCAGCCGAAGGGAGAGTACACGAATGCGAGATTCGCGCGACACATCGCTCTCGTGTCTATGACGAAGTACAGAGGGGGCAGGGGGCAAAGGATACGCATAAACACGAGCAGTTAAAACGCTTCTTTAACGACAGGAAGTGTTAGGCCCGGGGGGATTGTAACATGTGTTTCGGAGTTTCGCGTACGTTCGGTAATGATATTACCATTCTCGTGGACTAACACACGATATGGGACCTTCGACGACTCCAGGCCTCGGTTATTAAGTCCGTTGTTTAATTAAATTCCGGAGGGCCGGCGTATTTGGGCGTGAAAAGAGCCCCCCCCCCCGCTAACGACGTCTGAACTTACACACAAGCCAATAAGGAATCACAGGGTACAAGGGGTTAGACCATCTTGGGGTTCGGAAAAATAGGTATCAAAATAAAAAATAAAAAAATTGACGTGACTATCAAATATGTCAAATAATTTTTATCTTTCACAAATACATTATAGTTTTGTGAACAAATTTTCTAAAAAACGATTTTTTTTTAGTTAGAAATGTACATTAGTACCTATAAAATTATATTCCAAAAGATTATGGGTGTGAAAAATCTCTAAGTACTCGTTTTTCGAATTCTACAGCAACCCCTCTTCATTCATATCGTGACATTCTATTGGGAGTACAAATAAGTCTCCGCCGTTCGACGAAAGATGGTCCCACCAGGAGGTTATGGTTGAAATTGTCAGTTGTAAAACGTCATATCGTAAGGTTGGACATCTGGCAAGACCATAACCTTGAAGTATTAGCGATTTTGTATCAGCATCACATAATTTTTTTCGTGCGAAAAAGTCGAGTTTTGAGCCGAATAAGCGTCATTTGCGGGAAATTCTGATTTACTTCTTTAATTTGGAGATATCTGCAGCTGAGGCGCATCGATTACTTATAGAAGCGTATGGTGAGGCTGCTTTGAGTGAGAGAAGTTGTCGTGAGTGGTTTCAAAAGTTTAAGAACGGTGAGTTTGACGTCGAAGACAAAGAACGTAGCGGAAGGCCGAAAGTGTACGAAGACGTGGATTTGGAAGCATTATTGTAGGGAGATTCGTGCCAAACATAAGGCGAACTTGCACTTACATTAGGGGTGACTCAACAAGCAATTTCACATCGTTTAAAGTCTTTGGGAATGATTGAAAAGCAAGGAAATTGGGTTCCATATGAACTGAAGCCGAGAAACGTTGAACGCCGATTTTGCACATGTGAAATGCTGCTTGCCAGGCATAAGCGAAAGGGTTTTTTGCATCGTATAGTCACTGGTGATGAAAAATGGATCCACTACGACAACCCAAAGAAGAGGAAATCATGGGGACCACCTGGCCATGCTTCAACATCGACAGCCAAGCCGAATATTCATGGAAAAAAAACTCATGTTGTGTATTTGGTGGGATCAGCTTGATGTCGTGTATTATGAGTTGCTCAAACCGAACGAAACCATTACTGGGGCTCTCTACCGAACACAATTGATGAGATTGAGCCGAGCACTCTAGGAAAAACGCGCCCACTACTACTCCAGACACGAAAAAATTATTCTCCTGCATTATAATGCTCGTTCACATTTTGTGGCGCCGGTCAAAACCTATTTGGAAACACTCAATTGGGAAGTTTTACCCAACCCGCCGTATTCACTAGACATTGCTCCCTCTGACTATCATTCATTTCGATCAATGACGCATGGCCTGTGTGAGCAGCACTTCACATCATATGAAAATACCAAAACTTGGGTCGATTTGTGGATAGCCTCAAAAGATGAAGAGTTCTTCCGACGCGGTATCCATATGCTGCCGGAAAGATGGCAAAAAGTAGTGGCTAGCGATGAACAATACTTTGAATAAAACATAAAGTACCGTTCTTTCACAATAAATGCCCAATGTTTGATCAAAAAAAAAAACGGCAGAGACTTATTTGTACTCCCAATACTAACTTTAAACGCATTTATCTCAAACTCAAACAAACCCAAACAAAATATACCCTTTTTTGCCTCTAGAGTGGCCTAAGGCCTTAATGAATTACAGGGCGGTAATTCCAAACTTGCTCAACATGCCTCTCCCTACCCTGCTATCCTGACAACCTTCCTCCGATCGTTTCCATCTCTTCACTCCCTAATCCTCATCGCGCTTCCATTCCTCTCCCATCTTCTCTGCACCAATGCCAAATAGTTTTTGTTCTCTTGAATGATTTCGGAAATTCCGTAGTTCCAATGGAGCAACCATTCAGGAGTTAAATTAAGCCGCAAACGTCGAGACCGTTGACTCCCGTATACAACGCACCGGCTCTATATTCAGTTGAGTATTTATCCTCAGTGAGGGATGAATTGGTCCCTCGCGCTCCGTTACATTGACAATTAGAGAGAACCGATTAACACCGCGAACATAGCGCGAAGCAAACAATTTTCCGTCCTTGTTTCTTGCTTTTTTTTGCGCTTTTTTTTTTCTTTTCTTTTCGATTCCCGCCGAGGGTGTCTGTATTCGACGGGACACATCTCACGCAACACACTGTGCTCGTTGGCTTTTGGTCTGTATAGTTTGACGCGTGTGCGAGCCGCGGGCCTCTCGCGCTCGGATTTTTTATTTAACGCTTTAATCCGCCGTGGCATGGACCGATCTAAACACGCGATAAATCTTTCCTCTTCGGACTCCTCTCGTCGCCTCTCTCTCCTTCATTTGCGAGGACCTACGCGAGTGTACACGCACACACACACACACACACACACACTTACATATGTGTACATGTACATGTGCTCTCTGCGTGATGCTCGTTCGCTGCTTAAAATGTATCGAAACAAAACCGTTAGCCTGCCGCGCGAACGGAAGCTCCGCGTTAAGTGGTGTGTTATACGAGAAAGATAGAGAGAAGTAGAGAGAGAGAGAGAGAGAGAGAGAGAGAGAGAGAGAGAGAGAGAGAAGGAGAGAGACAAAGTTCTTACTTTGTCTCTCTCCTTCTCAAAGAAATGAAGAGAAAGCCGCGCGGTCTCGCTTTTATAAATGCCCGGGTGCATCTCTCACGTCGCTCTGAGTGAGCGGAACGATCACATGACTTTTTTCGCCTTTGGTGAATCTCTGAATATTATGGTACGTATCCAGCATTTCGCTTAGTTTTTAAATCATTTTTCATTAGGCTTTACTCGAGGAAATTGCCTGACCTGAGTTTGAAAAAATACCCGAGTGGAGAGTACAACTCCATCAACGCCTAGCCCTGAGCTAGTAAAATTGTAGGGTCGTCTGGGTACGGTTGTAACTGTTTTCCGTTGACCGCCGATAACGTTGCAATTATGGTATAATACGGGCAAATGCTTTATATTGAAGACTGGACATCTGCCTTCAAACCGAAATCACGATTAGGTGCCCATCTCTTTGAGAATATGACATAAAGCTCGTTTTGTAAAACATTTGACACTGTTACAACCGTACCCGTACCAGGGGCGGTTGTAACAGGGCTGGGGATCAGTTGTAACACATTCAAATAAACAGTGCATGCATTATAATCACTTTTTTAAATTAAAAACACGTATTAAGGTACTTTAAAACTACTTTACTCTAGTATGACACTGTTCATTATTATTTAGGTAAGATTTTTATAGTTCTGCATAATCAGTCTAGAACATTAATGAGTTCAACATTGACATACTTATTATTTTTATCTTAACCCTTTAGCAGCTGATTTTTTTTAGATCGTTCAGCAAAGTTGGTACATGGTGAATCTGAATTCACGAGTACCCAATGTGAGAAAAAAAATTATTCAAGAATTTTTCTACCCTCAGAAACTACCCCCAAATGAAAAAACCACCCCCATCGCTTGAAAACATCTTAATTTCATTTCCCATCGTTCATTTCTGCCAGAAATTGAGGAAAAGTCATTCCAGAACACGTAGTGGGATTCTGAAGAACTTACGGATCAATCAACTCTCATGAACTACTCCTCAATTGAGAGAAATTCACCCCCCCAATGGATAAAATGTTATCATCTCATTTTCTGTTATTTTATCCTGATCTGAATCGAAATATGAGTGTTCCAGAACACATAAGCATATTCTGAACGGCTTACGGATAATTCGATGTTTTGTTACTGTTGGGGGTAGTTTTCGAGTCAGATTTTCGTGCTACAAATTTTTCATGTGTTTTCAAAAATTTATATGAACTGAACATCAATAAAAGTGCATTTTCGGGCGCATCACCACTGTCAGGGGCGGTTTTTGATATTTTGTTACTGTTAGGGGTAGTTTTTGAATCGGATGGTTTTGATACACATTTTCCATGCGTTTTCGAAAATATATATGAACTGAACATCAATGGAAGTGCATTTTTGGGCGTATCACCATTTCTAGGGGTGGTTTTCGATGTTTCGTTACTGTTAGGGGTAGTTTTCCATTCGGATATTCTTGCTACAAATTTTTCATGTCTTTTCAAAAATATTTATGAAATGTACATCAATGAAAGTGCATTATTGGGCGAATCACAATTGCTAGGGGTGGTTATCGATATTTTATTACTCTTATGGGTGGTTTTTGGTCCGGACCTTTTTGCTACAAATTTTCTATGTTATCTCAAAGCACACACTTGAGATTGCGACTCTAAAAAAAATGTTGCCTGAAAGTTATGTTCATTTCTCATTTTTTCGCAATTTTCGCACTTTTTGACAGGGTGTGCAACTGAAGGGGTGCAACCCTTGCGTTCGCCGAATTTTTCATGATTAGATGCATCCTTCATCTTCAAAATACGACTTCAACGATGTCGATATGTTCATTTTTCTGGAAGTTACGATTTTTCAAAGTAGGTGGGACGCATGTGTCCCACCAGCCGTCAAAGTGTTAAACTAACATTAACTAGGAACTAACCTTTCAATTGATGAAGATAATTCTTTATCGTATCAACAAAACGCTTCGTAAACAATTTAAAGTAAAAACAAATTAGCATTCCCAAGCAAAACTTAATTAGATTAGTCGCAATTATGGCAAATATAATGGCGACTACCGTCAGTACACGCCAAGTGAGACCAGAGTTGACAACTTCCTTGACATTTCACCAATTTATCTCCTGGTCTATTCCGTTTATACGGTTCTAGACAAACGTTACAATCTTACACCCCCACACCGCCCCCCCCTCTTGGCAATAAAACTATTACAGTGACCAAGAAATGTAACCTACGAATACACAGTTGCTTGTTTACTAAGCTCTGAAGTTTGATAATTATTCAGAAAATCACCCACTACACAAACTGTTATATCAACAAAGTAATAAAAAAAAGAGCACAAATAGACCTCTTTACGCACCGTTCATACGCACGAAAAAGCGAGGAAAACATGTTTGTGTCATATAAAATAAAATAAAAACGTATTTACAAAAGCTATAACAACGGTCAACTGTGTGTGGAACCGCACCGAAACGTTGTCCATTATACAAAGCCTCTTCATTCAGTTTCCAGCAGTCCCCCCATTACGTCTAAAAACGCAGTGAACAGCACTACAGAGATCCCAGTATTTCTATATCGGCAGAAAATTATAGGACCCGCCAAACGAGGCTCGTTAGTAAAAAGCAGTTGGTCCTGCGCAACGCAATAGATCTTTCAAGGAGACGCGCTGGTGTCTCGTGTCTCGATGTATATAGGACCGATGGTTTTTAGGGCCGGAAGCTCTCGGCCGCGTTCACGAAACAAATGAACTATTAGGGAACCGCAATGTAACCGGGGAGTTCTCTCTCACCCCCCCCCCCCCCCCGCCCCTCGACCTTCCGGGCCTACGACTTAAGGCACCGCGCGCAGCGGTCCCTGTATGTATATATACAGGCACCATATGTATGCGAAAGTCAAAAAAGGCCATTCAGTGTACATATGACGATGTTGGATATGCCCTTTTGAGCTTTAGTCGCCGGTGTGCCTGAGTAGGAATGTACAACGCGGTGGATATGTTGGGAGTAACGAAAGTCTCATAACGATATGGCAAAGTAACCAAACGGGTGTATATATATATATATACATATACATATATATATATATATAATATCGGCGGTCCTTTTATTCTGAGCCGAGAGTGGGAGGATCGTGGAGGCGCCTCTACGGTACTTAACTAACCGCGCATGGCGCGCACGTGTTTGAGGTGTCGACTGGCCCTCGAACATGCCGACTACTAAATAGCTTTGTGCTATATATATATAATTGTAAATATAATTATATATATATGATATATTAAGTATATATATTTATTTATATATTGCAATTTATATATATATATATATATATATATATATATATATATATATATATATTATAATTATAATGATAAATATCACAAAATTGTTGGGGCTGTCTGTACATTCGTTTGTTAAGGCCTTCGGCCACTCTAGGATTTTCAAAAATCGATTTTTTTTAAATGTTCCTTAGTACCTATAAAATTATATTCCAAAAGATTATGGGTGTGAAAAATCTCTAAGTACTCGATTTTCGAATTCTAGCGCAACCCCTCTTGATTCATGTCGTGACTTTCTACTAACTTTAAACGTGTTTATCACAAAACTACATTTTTCAAGTCGGCCGGACTCATAACTCAAACAAATTTCAACCGATTCACTTGAAATCTTAACTGTATATTTAGCATTACATTTTCTGAGTCACTACGTAGGATTTTTAAAATTATATTGCATAGTTCCTTTTTTATAAACAATTTTCTGACGATTTTTTCATGGCATTTTCTACTTTTTGTTGTAGAAATGCGCCATTTTGACAAAAAACAATATATCAGAAAAATCCTACGTACTTCTATAGCTGTTCTTATATGTAATCGAAAAAAACTTTTGAGTCTCATCATAACACAAAAATTATTGACCTTCCAGAAATAAAGGCGTCATCGGAAAAATGCTGCACAGTCGCCATTTTGACATGTGTCGCTATGAAAAAATAATTTTGTATAGTCAATTACGTGTATAATAAAACCCCTATTTTGTAATTCCGATTTATTTTATGGTTTCGCTGAAAAAAAATGACAAAATATGCCCTTTTTTGGCCTCTAGAGTGGCCTACGGCCTTAAGTCTACATTTATAAGGTGTACAACGGTATAAATACGATATTTATTAGGTGTACAACTTTGCTTCCGCCGTTTTTTGATCGTTGGTTGCAGCGGTAAGTGCTGGTCGAAATAGGCAGATGAAAAATGTCACACAGTAAGCTTGAACATCTGTCAACATAACGACAGCACCAAATTAGTGAATTTGTGTTTGCATCGTAAAATTATTCTCGATCGAAGATGTCAGTTTTCAAGCCAAATTCTCGTAATTTGCGGGAAGTTTTGATACTAAAAATACTAAAAAATGTTAAAATACTAAAAATTCTTAGTTTGTATTTTTCATATCAATATAGAAGTCGTTGGATTTCCCACAAACGGACAAATGCCGCCAAAACCTTCCGGAAAAACCACGCAATAACGTTGCAAATTTGCAATATTAAAAAAGAGAATTATTAAGCAGTTTAATGATGTAATAAATTGTAATAATTATGTAAAAAATCAAAAGTGGCTATTTTTCGTCGTCTACATGTATGCCCTCTCTTAATTGATCATTGGAGATGACGAGGAATTATTTATTGCAAAAATGAAATAGCTTATTTTAAGAATGATTTATTCTATCGAACTAACAAATAGTCGAAACACAGGTCAGTAGTCAATAAACAATTTCATTTCAGTCTTGAAGACTTTCTTTACGATCTTAGGACTAAACTTCTGAGCCCAAGCTCGTGGTCCTTTTTCCGCTTACTATGCCCGCAAAGGGCATGTTACGTGCAGATGTTACGACCGTGTTCGTATATCGAACGTAAAGAAGCTAACCGTGGTGGCCAAGGAATGAGGACCCGTCGTCGCATGAATTGCTCGCGTTACGCCCTTTCGTCAGGGACACGCTGCTTGAAGCTGTTGAATGCTCCAGCAAGCGGCGCGAAGACGTCACGCGGCAACGAAATCGAAGGGGAAAATATTTGCGCCTCCTCCCACTCAATCGGTCGGGTCATCGGCTGTGCGTGCTCATGTGCGTTGTTCCTCGTCACTTTTTTTTTTTTGGTGTGTCTCAAAATTTTGACACTTTTTTACCCTGTCTCACTGGCGCCTTCCTTTCCACCCTCGCGGTCGATGATTCCGCTTGACAGCGCTGTCATCAACAAACGGAGGTTGCGGAAAGGAGGAGCTGAAACATTTTGACGTCGGTGTGTGTTAGACTTCGTCAGAACGTACGAGAGATATTTGGTAGGTGGCACGACTCGAAAGCAAAACGCTCATTTGATCTGGGTCGAACTAATCTTGTTTCCACGAAATACTGATTTCGTGAATTTTTCTCATTTTTCGACCTCATCAAATCAGTCACTATCAATAAAGATTCGCCTAGTTTAATTATTATATTTAATCGACCTCGATAATTATTATGCCAGAAATTCTTTAGTCATGCAATTTATACTGATTTGCCCCTATAATAGCAAAGTCTAGTTAGTATTGGGAAAATCGCTACTTGGGTATCTACAACTACATCCCTTAGAGGCATTTACTTGGTCTCCGTACTTCGACCATAGTTTTCGTCAGCCTACCTACTCGACCATTCCCTAATAGGGGCCCGGTCCGGCTCTTTTACGGAAAACCATACTATGGAATCCACAAATAATCCATTGAAGGCCCTGAATTGTATTAGGTATACACTGCCAATTTTCCACACAGGATTTCCTACTTCGCGTCGGGTCGTGACCAGGCCTGCCTCGTCCGATTCACCTGACCGGGCCCTTCTATGGAACAAACCAGAAACCCACGTAGAAATTTCGATTGGGTCTGATTCAGGACGCTTTCAGGTTGTCTGACCGCCCTGGCAGGGCACTTATAAGGTAACCCGATAGTGCTCTGCTAGAAAGTGTAACGTTCTATTATATATGGGTCTTATCTGATTGCCTGATCAGTCCGTTATCAGGTTGCCTGACCAGGCGTCCTTTAAAATCAATTTGAATCACATCGCTGCAGTGGTGTGATTCAAATTGATTTTCAAGGAGGTTAGTCAGGGTCTTTGCGGGGCAGGCGGCAAGGGGGAAACGCGTATGCTTAAACATGGACGCCTGGACCCGTGCAGAAATTGTCATAGGGATCCAATTGAATTCCCACATTAGTCCCTACTTCCTGATAGGAATCCAACGGGTCATCGCATTGGATCCCTACACTAAAACGTTACGCTCGTACATTGGATTCTATTCGGGATTCCCCATTGTAATCCAATATACGTATCCAATTTTAATCCTAAAGAATTTCCACTTCATCGAACGGAATCTGATATGATTCTTGACGGATCCCATCGCATTCTATACGGTGAATTTTCTTAACAAAATATATAGATATACAAAATGAGTAGATCTTGAAAAGGTATAAATCTAATCTTAAAAAAGAAAAAAATCGCTCAAAACAGTCTATTTTTATACGATACGAAAGGAAATCCGAAGAAAAAAGAACAATTCCTGTGCAGAAATTTCTTAGGGATACCTAAGTTCTGATCGGCATCCGATTGGGATATGATACGGATTCCCTGGAAGGGGTATGCTCATCGGAATCCAGATAGCGCCCACTAGGTAGCACAAGGTGGGGACGTGGTGGCAAGAATTTGAAATACGTTTTAAGGGGTTACGTGGGTTTCGAAGCCAAAAGAAACGCATATTTTCTCCATTTTTAAAAAATATAATATATAAATTATTTTATTCAAAATATTAAGCACATAAAAGAGCAACATGTCAACAATATTAAAAAAAAAAATCATCCAAAAATTTGGGAAATTCAGCCGGTGGGACCTGGTTTCCGGAGAGCCCTAAAAAAAAGTGTTCTCGTGGTGGTCAAGATAACTCATGATAGCTTTATCTGAAATTAAAAAACCAATTTTTTCTGTTAGTCGATAAGTATAGCTCGTGATTGAACGAATGATTCTTAAAAAAATGGAAATTTGAATTTTTGGCAGAGTTGTATGCAAAATAGTTCAATTTTTTGTACAATTTACACTATGTATAGCCTTGTAAAATTAGTTGTAATCGAAAAAAAACTCCGTTCAATCACTAGTCAATGCTATTTTGAAGAAGTGTGCCAAATTTCAATAAGATCGGTGGATTAGTTTTTGAGAAATCGTGTCCACCGACTTCAAAAATGGTGTTTTGAGAAAAATGCATATACCTGCGTCGCTCCCGGCCGGTCTTTCCCAACGGGGAGAATTCCCAAAGGCTCTCTCTCCTAGACTTTTGGTCCGATTGACTTAAAACTTTGGGACAATATTCTAGACATATTGTACTATTAGATAATAAAATTTAAAAAATGGATTTTTTTAAATTTTCAAACCCACCTAACCCCTAAATACATTTTTCTTAGAAAATTAAATACATATTTTCTTAGTTCGAACGATATCCATTTAATTTGAATATAATTACTTAGAATAAATAACCTGTATCACTTTTCTCCAGGAAATATAAGTCTTTCAAGGTCTATATATTGTTTTTTTCGAAAAATTTTCTTTAATGTAAAGAATTTTGTTTGAAATTCTGTCATAAAAATATAAAAGTTTTTACCTATCTTTTTTAGATCCTTGAATCAATGATTTCACGAAACGTCCAGCGTCTCCAGTTGATACGGATCGGTATCTCCTGGTGATCTTTACATTCATCCCTGGGGTCCGATTCGACATCGAACTAGATCTTGTTCTAGAGGTGCGGGATTCCAGCCTTGATCCTACCCAAAGTTTCTATTTGGATTCTGGCTAGAGTCCTTAATAGTTCCGCATTAGGATGGAATCCGATTTGCGAGCGTTACATTTCGCTCCCGGATCCGATCCGATATACGACTGGATCCCGATTGAGTAACCAGGATCCTAGTTCGAGTCGGACTGTATCCATGACAATATTTCTGCACGGGAAAGCGTGACGTAAAAACGTGGTAGATTCGTTTGAAGCATGACAAGACTATTTAGTACAAGCGTAATGAACCCCGACCAAGTCTAAAAGGATCAAAGATCGAGTCTAAAATCGTCGAAGCTTATGCATCGATTCCCGATACGCACTGGTCGGAATCCCAACCAGCAGGAAAATCGACTTATCCGCGGGGTTGAAACGCGAACGGTGCGTGCTGGACTGGAAAAGCGGCTTCGGGGGGAGACAAGGATAAAATGAAATTTAATTAACTGAAAACACAGGAAGGGTTGGGGAGGGGCCAGGGAAATTACTGAATATTACTCCGAGCAGATTAAATCCGCGTGTCTATGTAAATATTATCCTTTGTCCGCGACATGTACACATTCGGATTAAACGGAACACTCCAAATGCTCATAAATATATATGCGTATTTGAATACATTTGTAAAACGATTCAGCCCATTCATTATTCATTTCGTACGAGTGTAGGTGGGTGTGTGTGTGTGCGTGTAAGTATGAATATACATCTACGTTCACGTAAGCGCCAATGCGTATGCAATATCCAATTAAGGCAGAGTTGAAATACCAGCAAATGAGCCAAACCAAATTGACGACGGATATTAGGACAGAAAATCATCGAAATATTTCACAAAAACGAAACGTCTTGTTTATATCTCAGGGAGCATTAAGGCCTTAGGCTACTCTAGGATTTTCCAAAAATCGATTTTTTTTTTGTTAAAAATGTACTTTAGTACCTATAAAATTATATTCCAAAATATTATGGGTGTGAAAAATCTCTAATTACTCGATTTTCGATTTTTAGCCTAACCCCTCTTGATTCATGTCGTGACTTTCTACTAACTTTAAACGCGTTTATCTTAAAACTACATTTTTCAAGTCGGCCGGACTCATAAATCAAACAAATTTAAACCGATTCACTTGAAATTTCAAATGTATATTTAGAATTACATTTTCTGAGGTACTACGTAGGATTTTTTTATTATATTGCATTGTTCCTTTTTTATAAACAATTTTCTGTCGATTTTCTCATGGCATTTTCTACTTTTTGTTTTAGAAATGTGCCATTTTGACAAAAAACAATATATCAAAAAAGGACTACGTACTTCTATAGCTATTCTTATATATAATCGAAAAAACTTTAGTGTCTCATCATAACTCAAAAATTATAGGAGCTGTTCATCCGGCCGTTGACCTTCCAGAAATAAAGGCGTCATTGAAAAAATGCTGCACAGTCGCCATTTTGACATGTATCGCTGTGAAAAATAATTTTGTATAGTCAATTACGTGTACAATAAAACACCTATTTTGTAATTCCGATTTATTTTATGGTTTCGCTGAAAAAAAAATCACAAATTATGCCCTTTTTTGGCCTCTAGAGTGGCTTAAGGCCTCATGGGCATGTTACCATTCATGACGATGAAAAATCCGATTTTTTTTCTTTCGACTTTCGATTCGGACGTGGTGAGAATTCTGAAAAGGCCTTAATCGAGGATCAGTCCAGAATTTCATCGAATCCCAATCAGGACTTCTTATGTGTGATGTCCTTAACAATGTCATATACAGCGTGTTTGGCGTATGGACCGACACAATTTTTTTGAAGGATTGGGGGGGGAGTCATTTGCTAGTTTTTTTCATTCTTAGACCCTATGTCCTAATGTCACGGTAATTGAGATATGATTTTTTTTTCGTTTTTTTTAATTACCCAAAATTTCGCCTTTAAATCGTCATAATTTTTTTGTTTGTGGTTGTAATAGCACGAAATGACTTCTGTTGTATTCTGTAGTGTATGTTTATTATAAATAAATATGAAAACTTTAAACGTGTTTTTTTCAAAATGAAATTTTTCGAATTTGCGGGAAAGATAACTCAACAACAGCTATTCCGATTGATTTAAAATTTATACCACACATTTGTAACACAATTATCTCAATCCGTACGTACGATTTTTATTCTAATGTTAACCGTTTTTGTTTAATCAATGTTTTTAAGTCGAAATGTTATATGAAAAACAAACATAAATTTCTGCGTGATACCAAAAATCCATTTTTTTTTAATCCTATTTAGCGCCGTGTATTTAACCTAACTCAATCAAATATTTTTATTCCTTTATGTATCAGATGAACCGTGAGGCCATTAGGATTCCCGCAGATTGAAGGTGGAAAAAAAAACTCGGCGCGCACGGAGGCGTGTATCTCCGCCAATTATCAATATTTTTAGATTAAAAAAA
>OZ010722.1:4120360-4137860 GCA_963932345.1 Ophion ventricosus
CCTCCATCGCTGTGCGTTTCGCTATGCCATATAAATACACATACGTACATATCAAGAAACGATACTTATTGTTAGATGTGCCAAAAACATACATAGAAACACGCGTGCATACACACTGACATGAGAGAAATGTATGGTGTTTTCGATTATATTTTAACCATGTTTTATATTTCATCCCGACTAGAAATTTTGCTACGGGACTGACTAGGGCCGGATCCGGCATCCGTATCCCGTACTACGACACTGAACAGGCGGCCGGATCAGGGCTTTATCAGGCGTGCAACGCTTGTTGGCCCGACTCGGATCCGGCTGCCGTTTACGGCCCTGATCCGGCCCTGATCCGGCTGCCGTGCCTGAAATGAAAAATAAAAAAGGCAACATATGATGAATAAAAATATTCTGGTTGTATTTTTCGTTTCCATATGCTTTACTTATATTGCTGCATATATGACAATTGGATTAGAACGTGTTCTTCTGCCTCATTAAAGTTTTTGTCTAGCCTCGGTTTCGAACCTACGTCTTCGAATTCTTGAGTTGAACGCACTACCTACTTAGCCATCCTAACACTTGTAGGAATTCTCTTTTTTTCGTTGCTTATATTATCATCATTTTGAAAAATGTCAATATATTTTTATGGCGTTGAAATTAGCATCGAAGTTAGCAATGCAACGAAAATTAATACTTTTTGACCGCTGAATTTCTTTTTGCCTGATTAGGCACTAAAAATAATCCACACGTTTTTACGCACGAATGTGAGAGAGTCAGATAAAGTCTGATTTTACAAAAAATTGTTATAAATAAATCGTGTTTTTCGAAGGAGTTCACTTGGAGAACTACGCGACGGAAGAAAGGCCTGCAGATGTGCACCACCCAGTGTAACGTTCTAGGGTTCATAGTTTCGGATTGGGATCCTGGCTAGAATCCGATTTGCGACTGTTACATATCGCTCTCGGATCCGATCCGATATCCGACTGGATACCGATTGAGGAACTAGGATCCGAATCGCACTGTATTCACGACAATATTTCGATCACTATATAGAAAGGCTACTATGAGAATGCACGGGCATTCTCATAGTAGCCTTATCGCCTTCGTCCTCAGCATTATGTAAATTCTAATATCTTCCAAAATCACCTGTGAAAAAATGCCAGCATATTTATGTCAAGGTAGTTTCAAGGACCGTGCTCAAAGCCAATAATTTGATTAAAAACATTTAGCTTCGGCTCGTGCCGATAGACAACGTTACATAAAAAACACACACACACATACTGTCAGGCTTGTGCCGAAAGGGATTGATAGGGGTTGCTCGGCTTTTCCTCCATCGAGCGCACTCGATGGCCTTTCCTCTTTTTCCCGTATATCCTTCTTCTCCCTTGCGCGTCTGCGTCGCCAGTGTCATCAGCGGGCTATGTCCTCCACTACCGTGAGTATCCCATACTCCTCTTGCTCCTCCTAGCCACGCGTTCTCCTACCCCTTTGGCTGCTAGCCTCGCGGTTCGCTAAAACCCTTTTCGTGTACCTTTTTACCTCCCGCGCAATCTCCATATTCCGATGTTTTTCCCCTTTTCGCTCCCTGCGGCTTTTCAACCCTTCCCCTTCTTCCTCCTCCTCGCTCGAGGATTTCGATATTCAATTATCGAGTGCGCGCGGGTGGGTTGACGCGAGGGTCGCGATGAAGGGAACGCGGGAAGGGTGACTAGGGAGCAAACGGATTCGTTGGTGGACGCGGGCTTTGAGGAAAAACCGGGAAACAGAAAGATCGCTTGTACATTTACTGTACACAGTCGGGAGTAAAGAACGAGGAGGTCGTTATTGCAACAGCGGAGAAGGATTGCGGCAGGCAAAGAGAGAGAGAGAGAGAAAGACAAACGAAGTACTCTTGAGTTCGTATATATATTGGTATGTATGTATGAATGAGCGGTTATGCAACGAATGTTACACAACGCGGACAATCTCATTTGTTTTGCCCGTTAAGAGAGAACAAAGTGCATCGATATTCGAGTGGCTTGGCGACAAAACGAAAAATGCCCCAGTTATTTAATAGAGAGGAATCCGAATGAACGGAAATGCGTCATCATTATTAAACTATGAGGTATATACGTTGATACAGCGGTTTAGGCGTAGATACACCATTTGCAATATCTTACTACAGTCAATTTTGTACAATTCCCGGGTAGAAATTGTCGAAGGGATACCCAAGTTCCTATCAGATCACGATTGGGATAAGATACGGATATCCTAAAAGAGGTATCCTCATCGGAAGCCACATGGCGCCCACTACGTAGCACAAGCTACAGACGTGATGGCGCCCTGGACAGGGAAGGGTGTGCTTTATTACGAACTCCTGGTAACTGGTCAGAAGGTGACTGCGGAACGCTACAGCCGACAATTGAACAAACTGAGCGAAGAACTTGATCAGAAAAGGCCATTTACTGGGCAAAGAAGCAGGCAAGTCATACTGCTGCGTGACAACGCTCGACCTTACGTTGCTCGCGAGAGTCAGAAGATCCTCTTGAACTTGGGATGGGAAGTTCTCCCGCACGCGGCATATTCACCAGACTTGGCCCCATCCGACTACCATTTGTTCCGGTCAATGCAGCACACCTTAGTGGATAAACAGTTGAAAACGCTGGACGATGTGCGTAAATTCGTCGATGACTTTATCGCCTCGAAGCCTGCAAGTTTCTTTCGCGACGGCACTCGTATGTTACCTGAGAGATGGCGCAAGGTCATAGAAAACGATGGACAATATTTCCAAGATTAAGTTCGTTGTTTTCTATTTTTTTTATATTAAATAAATTTGCTGAAAAATCTGTCAAAATTAAGTCATGCGCCTCATAATTGATTAAAATAGCTATTTTTTGGCAAATATTTTACATTTGAAATTTACTCGATTTTCGCCACGTAATTATCCACCAATAGATATATACCCAATGGATCAGGATGCAGAACTCTATAAACGGCGAGAGTCCGAGAGACGTCTGGCGGTTAACCTTGCCGCCCATACAGTAGTCGGTCGATGGGTACTCTGAGAATAGACCGAGCTAATTCCGTATGGTCGGTACGAAGACCGAAAGCACAGAGAGAGAGAGACAGACAGATAGACAGACTGAGAGAGAGAGAGAGAGAGAGAGAGAGAGAGAGAGAGAGAGAGAGAGAGAGAAAGAGAGAGAGACTCTTAGAGAGATAATGCGGGCCGTCTCGAGTCAACTCCGCAATCAACCCATACACGTATATAAACGAATCGTGCGTGTACGGCCCGCGTGCGAATATTGACTTGGAAGTTCCCTCAGGATCTCGCGACGTTCAAGTAATGGAAGTGACAGTGGAAGCAAATAAGAGGAGTCGAAAGTGCGGAACGTTGGGACCACCGTGATTGCAATTTTAACGCCAATTTGACTCGAATCTTTCCACGCCGAAAGAAATACGGTTTTCATGCTCAATATACTGGCTTCCTAATAATTAACGGGCTGGTCCATAGATCGAGGAGGAGCAAGGGTTCGTGGGCAGGCACCACGCTCATACGTGGTGGTATATCTTCTTGGCTCTTCTCTCGTGGGACGCTGCGAGGGTGTCTGGCAAGAAACGATTTCCTGGTGTGGTCCGCTCCCTCAGACGCATGTGTGTGATACAAGAAATAAAAGAAAGACAAAAAAAAAGAAGCATTCTGCCTGGTTTAATTCATTCGTTCATACGGAGTCATGAATTATTGTTTTTTATCCCCCCCCTGCTACCCTCACCCCGCCCTGGTTCGTTGAAATGTCGTGGTTGATTCTTCATTGAGGATGGTTTGTCATTTGGCTCTCGCAGTTTTGTACAATTTTTACAGCTGCCTTCTTGGGGCTCCTTGGTTGGTGGAAGACAGTGCTGAAATATAACTCTCAGTGACACCGAGAGTACGTGTGTGTGTATGCAGGGACTTGCGATCTTACGCTCGAGAAGAAGGAAAGAGATAGAGAGAGGGAGAGAGAGAAAGAGAGAAGAGAGAGAGAGAGAGAGAGAGAGAGAGAGAGAGAGAGAGAGAGAAAGAGAGAGAGACTGAAAAGTCAACTGCTGGCGGGTGGTCCTCATTATATCGTGTGGCGTCCCCACCGTTCAAACTACTCTGCTCTCCCGTCCTATCTATTTAACGTATCGTTTGCCTTGGTTACTATCCAAATTGGTCCATCCCTCTACTCTTTCACTCTCCCCGTATCTCACCACCGAAAGTCAGATGGTACCACGCGAGGACATATAGAGTAAACCGACCAGCAAATGGACGAATAAAATGACATTGTTGGATTCAGATGGACTGTAAAATGAAAATATTGTGAAAACAAATTACTATTGCTTTTTAATTACTATTGCTAACAAAAGATATTACTTTTTGATAATATTTGGTCTATGCATAATTTCGTAGTGAAAATCAAGTAAAAGAACGATTTTAGTCAAGTGAATATGTTCCATTCTGATCAATGACTTCTGCCATCTGACTAGCCACGAGCTTTATTATCCCTCCTTGATAGAAGTCCTGAGATCGTTGGCTGGATAAGTCATTCAAGTGGTTTTTGTGGACGTCCAAGGAACTGATGGTTTTATTATTAAAAAGAAAAACATTAATTTAAATAGGATCTATTAAAACCAAATAAGTTTTTTCCTAGTCTCACGGTCTACTACGACTCTATTCGTTTTAAATGTTTTTTAAATTTGTTCAAGCTATTTTTTTTTAATATTAAATATATTCAAATTAAATAAATAAAAATTAGTTTCAAATTAAATAAATAAAGATAAAACACGATATATCTCATGAATAAGAGAAAGAAATATAGGTTCATGACATCAAAGTATGGTGAAAAAAAAAACTTTTCTTTTTTTTTTCACTAACACGGCTGTTATTTGGAAAAAAAAGGAAAGCATCGTCGTGCCTTTTATTAACAGGCGCGACTATTTATGTATAGAAAGAACTTTTTCCTCAACTGCAGAATGTTACAACTGCAGAATGTTACAGTCTTCTAATGAAAACAAAGGTATGAGATTTTTGAGAGACTGAATCGTGTTCCATTTTTCCATCTGTCTCTTTTGTCTTATACTACCAGATGAAACCAAATCACAGATTTATTAGGAATAAATAAAATAGTTAGTTATTAGACGATATTAAATAGATCTTGATTCAAATAAATGAATATATTTAAAATAAATAATTTTAACCCTTCGTGGCCACACATCCAAATTCTATCGCGGTGGTCACACTTGGGTCGATTCTACCCAATCAGTTTTCGAAAAAGTATTGTGACCAAACTATCCGTCCGAAGTGGTTAAAAAAATTACGGAATGCTTTGAACTTTCTAGATGATGAATGAAAAATTTATGTATAAGAAATAAAATAGTGACATGTTAAAAAAAAATCATATATAGGTGAAAACGCAAAAAAGACACTTTTTCGTTGAAAAAATCATAGTTCCGTGAATTTTCAACATTTTTTCCTAAAATTTGGACGTGATACTCCTTAGATATGCTAATTTTAGGAAAAAATAGTAGCATAGTGCGCATTCTAAAAAAAGGTATTTATTCCGAAATGTGAAGTGGGTAAATTTTATGGTATGAGGATACTTCAAACTCCAGGTAAGATGGTGAATACAGTTCCATTCGAAGCCGGGAACTATTATATATTTATGCCAAAAATTGATCGACGGGTAGATTCTACCCAGGGTGGCTACGAAGGGTTAAGGCGGGCAACCTCTTTAGGAGACCGAAAATTAGATGATTTTTTTTTATTGTGAAAAAAACCGAAATTTCCGCAACTCTGACAATAATTTATTCATATTTTCATATATCTCTGGTAATTTTTTCAAGTTATTTCATGCATTAATTAAGGTGTAATCCGCTGTGTCCCTTGGCGCGTCCTCATCGTCGTTGTCGATTCGCGGGAATTGTGCAGCTCGCAATTCGCATCTGAAATAGTCCAACAAATTTTTATACATTATTGAGATGTTTTTTAAGAACATGAACCTAAATTTTGAAAAATAAAAATTGAGAATTGAATGTTGGAACGTGTCTGAAAAAAAAATGATCGATTTTTAGCATTTTTTTCCAGGAATTTTGCAATAATAAATATGTTTTAAACAATCTAATCTTTCCAACTTTAGGTTTATGTTTTAATAAATTATATTATGTAAACGTGTTCCAAATTTGAAGATGATCCATCAATTAGTTTTTGAGTTGTGATTCCCGCAAATTGAAAAAATGTGGTTTCGAGAAAAACACGTTTAAAGTTTCACAAACGAAAAACTCAAAGTCAAATGTGTTTCATCAAATGATAAAGCGTCTTGCCGATTAATAAGCCATTCCAGCATCATACAGCAGTCCTTCCTCTTCCTCATGCAACTCATTTGAAGCTTGCATTTTCTCTTTACGAGCTTTTCGAGCTTCTTTTACCTCCAATAAACGTTGTCTATTTTGCCGAGCCACGTGCATCTGATCCATTTGCTCGGCATATCCGTAGCTCTGCCTGCCAACTACTATTTGTAGTTCATTCATAACCATGAGTAGGGTTGAATTTCCTTCACTGAATAAAATAGCAGCAAGAAATGCCGCTACCTCGATTATTTTGTACCCAGAATGGAGATGTTTTTGAGCTAATCGCCAAACGGTCGAGTTTGGGTTTGTTTGGGTTATGAAAACCCAAATTTGGGTTATGAAAATCTAAACAAATTCAAACAAACCCAAACTACCTAATGAGCGCTCGTGGATATCTGAGCGCGCTTGGGAGTCGAGCGGAGAGTATCATTTATATACATACCGTTAGAACGAATCCGAATATCGTTTTGAAATTTTCGGGGTGTATTCTTAAGATATTTTGCTAACGATTTATGAATTAAAAAAAAAAAATTTTTTTTTTAAGCATCTAAAGTAGTTGTCCGCTTAAATAATGAAATGCAATAGCACAAACTTGGCTTCACGAAAAACACTAGTTAATTTAAAAAAAAAATCAAGTAGACATATCTAGTTAATATCAAACAATTTTTTTTGTCAGTGTATATAATAAACTGTAGCTAAAATTTCATAAATACAAAACGTTTTGTACCTTTCCAACAACAAAAAAAAATATCGTAATTGGCTATTTTTTCGTCGTCTACATATACTGGCCTCCCTTAACACTGAAAAAAAAAACAAAAAAAAAACTTCCGATTTTAAATGTCTTCCCAATCTAGTGATTTCTCGATTCTGACATTTCATGAATCCGACAAATCAGAAGTATTGTTTTTTTTTTTTCCTCAAAGTAAACTATTATGTTGTCAAGAAATAAAAGCGTTAATGCGCATATGCATAAGAACGAGAGCGTCCCGGCCCACTACCACGCTACCATTAAACTCTCAGCCTTGTAATAATAATTAATTCAACATACATTTTTATTCTGTACTCATATCCGGTGCACTATTGTGTTAACCGAAGCTCTACGAACTCTGACACTAAGGGGCATGTTTCTGTTGCACGAGGTGCATCGTGAGCGTGCACACAAATCGATCTTACGCATATAAACCGCTTAGTCAATGAGGTGTGTTGTACACACGAGTACATATAACGCACGCGTCGAGTTACGAGATAACAGGCGTAACAATTATACGTGGCTGGATGTAACTTGTCTAGTTTTCTCTTCAACGAAATAGACACATTTCTTTTTTTTTTTTTTTTCTTTTTTTTTCGTATCTATGTGTGCATCGTGGGGCTATAGGCATTCGATTGCCAATAATATGTGCATACGATTCCATGCACACTGAAATATATACGCGCACTCTTATATAGACTGAAAAAAAAAGGCAGGACGCTATACATTGCCACACGGAAAGTGCAACTCTCTCCTTTGTATGCAAATCCTTTGGGTATTAGTTGACTCTGACCTTAGCCCGAAAATTAATTAAATCGCGACCCTGAATAATAATTACGAAACGACGGCGAAGAGCGAAGAGAGACTGACGCGCTCGTCAATAATTTAACACGGCTCTAGTTAATCGAACGATCGGGAGCATTATTAAGAGTGTCGCGATACCGCTATATACACACATATATATATATATATATATTTATACAGGGTGTCCATTTTATCTCCGCCACCCGAAATAACTCGGTAATTATCGACGTCACAAAAAAATATTCCAGACAAAAGTTGTACGGTGTGAAGGGGGCCATCAAATGCGACCATTTTTTTTTATTTCGGTGAAGGCGCTGACGCACAGTGAATGTCACCGCCACTTTTTTAAAGGGAATGGTACATTTCTTTTTCAACCATCTTGTGGAGCACCTCAAGCCGCATAAAAAACATTTGGGGGTCAAAGTCGTTCAAGGTCATTCAAGGTCAGTATCGATGATACAAATCTAAATATCTCGAATCACTGCCAAATATTTCGTAGTGATCCAAGATAATTAGATTTGTATTTCATTTTAATAGGTGTTCGAATTAACTTGAAATTGTCTGTGTTGCTTGAAGATCTAACCTTGTGGGATCGGCAAAAACTCTGGTATCAGCATGATGGTTGTCCAGCTCATTTTGCACGGATAGCTCGCAATGTTGTCGACCAAACTCGGATGGGTGTGTGGAATCGCAGGGTGTGTAGGACACTGGGGTGGGCGGAGGGCACCTCGGATGGATGCGTAGAATCGTGGGGTGCGTAGAACGACATTGTTTTCTGTTGATGCGCTGCCATAAAAATATTAAATATGATGTTTTTTAACTGTAAGAAACCACACAAAAAAAATCAGCTCGATGCTGACAGGAGTGACACTTCCGAATATTTACCAATATTAATAATAAGTGTTCAAGATGATTCCTAGGGCATGGACAAGATGATTCCCGGATCATCTTGCTCCTATTTTGGATTTTTATTTTTATTTTGGAGAAATTAGGTAAATATATATAAATATTGCTCGAGTTTACACCTTTGTATATATTAACCATAGGTATACAACATAAACTGAACTTACAAGTTAAATTACCTTCATGTATATTATAGGTTTTATCTAACCCAACTATAATTAAAATAAACCAGTCTTCTAAAGTCAGCCTTAAGGCTTTTGGCCACTCTAGAAACCAAAAAAGGGCATTTTTTTCAGCGAAACCATAAAATTAATCGGATTACAAAATAGAGGTTTTATTATACACGTAATTGACTGTACAAAATTATTTTTTCACAGCGATACATGTCAAAATAGCGACTGTGCAGCATTTTTCCGATGACGCCTTTATTTTTTGGAAGGTCAACGGCCGGACCAACAGCTCCTATAATTTTTGGGTTGTGACGATACACTAAAGTATTTTCGATTATATATAAGAATAGTTATAGAAGTACGTAGGATTTTTTTGATATATTGTTTTTTGTCAAAATGGCGCATTTCTAAAACAAAAACTATAAAATGCTTTGAGAAAATCGTCAGAAAATTGTTTATCAAAAAGTTACTATGCAATATAATTTAAAAAATCCTACGCAGTGCCTCAAAAAATGTAATTATAAATATACCGTTAAAATTTCAAGTGAATCGGTTGAAATTTGTTTGAGTTATGAGTTCGGCCGATTTGAAAAATGTAGTTTTGAGATAAACGAGTCTAAAGTTAGTAGAAAATTACGACATGAATCAAGGGGGGTGGCGCTAGAATTCGAAAATCGAGTGCCTAGAGATTTTTCACACCCATAATCTTTTGGAATATAATTTTGTATGTACTAAGGTACATTTTTAACAAAAAAAGAAAGATTTTTGGAAAATCCTAGAGTGGCCTTAGGCCTTAAATCATTAATCGACCACAGGCAAAGTTCTCTTCTTAATCATAAACTATAATTGACGTACATATTCGGTACGATTTTTCTCAACGAAGCAACTCTTGAGTAACTTCCCGGAAATTATAGCTCAATCACGATTTCGCGAATTTCGAACTTAAAAAAAATAAATGCTTGCCCATACAGTCCTATTATACGAGTTTAATTGATCACCGATACGAGGAAAGAATTTATAAAAGTCTACATAACCCGATCATAAGTGCCATTTGCAAGACATACGTTAGAAATATTTATTTATTTTGTTCTTTCCATAAATGATCGGTTATTTTTCTTACCCGCGGATCTCACAATCGTCCGTGCCTAATTGGTCAATTACGCTCATTAACGTCTCCGATGTAGGAAGGCGAACGGGCCGATTAGATCTCGCGCTTCGCCCCTTCGGCGCTACGAAGATTCCCCTCACCCGCCTCACCAGCCCGGCCACCTTGCCCCCTACCTCTCGCACCTTGCTAACCCCCCCTCTTGCCTCTAACCCTTTTCACGTCTTGTGACAACGCTCTTTATTCCCTTTTTGTACCCCACCCCCCTCTCTCTCTTTTGCCTTTCTCTTGGGTGGGGGGTACGGGGTTTACGGCAAAGGTGCATTTGCGTTACTCTCTTGCCGTACTGCCCCACAGTTCCCACAAAAATAGCACACCAATTCATGCGACGCAGTATGCACACGTATATGTACAAAGGCTTGGTTGAAATCACGATTTTCTCTTGGGCTCGTATATCTATATATGTGTGGTATGTATGTATCAATGTAAACGTAGGCGGTGACGGTGAAAGTCACACCCATCGATTACAGTCAAAGTATACGCCCCCCGAGGTTCGCCTTAATACTCCCCACTCCAGCACTTCGAACCTCCGTGGCACGGTAGAAGGAAAAAGTTGCGGCTGGTCGTCGACTGTATGGTCAGTCAGTCCACTCGGAGAGCTTGCCTAGCTAACAGGCAATCGAGTAGAGCCCTCAAACCTTCGAACTTGCTCGCATTAGCAAGCCGAATTCTTATTTTTGCTCCAAAGTCAGTGCTGAGTTTCAAGGTGCAAAAGCAAACTCAACTCAAAAGCAAACCCATCTTCGACAGGCTTGTCCACTTGGGTGGTCTTTTGCGGTGGGGGAAAAAAAAGCAAGGGAAAACTTGGATACGAGTGTTATTCGACGAGTATTTGGAAACAAACACGTGCGCGCCATTCAGCGAGTTTAGTTTTTATCTCAACAAACGTCAATTGTCTTCGTGAGCCTGCAGCCAAACGCGTTTTCCATTTACAAACGTTGGAGTGCCGTGACACTCGCGGTTATCAGTGATCAAGATGATAATTGGAGCACCAACGATTGGGAAGTAAAGAAAGAGAAAGTTGACTACTTTTGTGACAGATCGAAAGAGTGACAGATCGGTTGGTCAATACGTATACGCTTGAGACCTTGAGAGAGAGAGAGAGAGAGAGAGAGAGAAAGAGAGACAGAGTGTTCGTCATCCAATTATTCGAGAATGACTGTGCTCAGAATGACTTCACCGGTCACGCCACCATCGACGAGTCCAGGCTCGCCGGAACAGGCGCAACCACCTCAACAACCATCGACGCGACCACCTACGCAGCACAGACTGAGCTTTTCCGTGGCTGCATTGCTGGCTGATACGAAGAAAAGTCCCGAACTACCGTCGAGACGAACAAGCTCGGTATCACCGAGCACGTCACCCTATCCTATTGTTCATCGCGGTGACAACAACAACTCGTCACGTACTTCTCATTCACCCCTCAGTCTACCAAAGTACACGAGCGATCATCTACTGCTGTCATCGCGTTACGTGTCTTTGATGGCAGCCGCGTGTGAAGCTCCCAAAGAACGAATGGACGATCAACGCGGGACACTTCGCTTTCCAACGGCCACCAGTCCATCCACACGAACACATCCGGAACATTCGGTCAGCTTGAGGCATCAGGATTACGTTGATTCATTGACCACGAGATCATCACCCACCAGTCATAGCGTTTCGAGTATGCTTGAGCACCGAAATGTCACAGGATCAAACGTCAATTCCAATGGCGCCAAGAGCCCGATAATCCTCACCTCCAACTCACCCAAACTCTTGGCATCCGTGAATCCTGCTGGGTACAATCTTCAAGACTACGTAGCTCAGTCGCCAAGAAGTTCTCACGATGAGGCACCCTCGCGTTGCTCGGAACTCGACGAGATGGAGGACGAGGACGAAGACAGCCTGGTCGACGTTGAAGATCTTCAACAGAGCAACAATGGTCCAACACCCCTCAGACCGACACCAGCCTACATTGGTGGCTTTTCTACACTTGGCACGATATCGGGACTTTCCGCAAGCTTGCATCCCGCCGTCTGGGGAGCTGCGGGACATCCGAACGCAGCTGCAGCCGCGGCGGCGGTTGCCGCCGGCTACTTTCCCAATCACTTTTCTCATCACGCACCTCTCAACGGTAAATTTTACTTTTATTTTACGTTTATTTATCATGCGATAATTGATTACACGGGGAAGTTGTGGGAAGTTCCTGTCTTCGGTCCGGTTAAAAAAAAAGTACCCGTGCGGAAAATTGACACGGCATCCCTAATACAATTCGGGGCCTTCAAGGGATTGTTTGTGGATTTCATAGTAGGGTTTTACGTAAAAGAGCCGGACCGTGCCCCTATTAGGGAGTGGTAGGGTAGGTTAGGTTGACTAAAACTATGATCTAAGTACGAAGACCAAGTGAAGGCCTTTAAGGGGTGTAGTTGTAGATTCCCCAGTAGCGATTTCCCCACTACTACCAGACTTTGCTATTATAGGGACAAATCAGTATAAATTGCTTGACTAAAGATTTTGTGGCATAATAATTATCGATATTGATTAAATATAACAATAAAACTATGCGTTTAGTAGCCGAGCTGTGATGCCTTCAACCAATACGCATGCAGTTCGTTCATTGGAACATCGCGGGATCAAACAAGTCAAAATATGCGACAGAATTTTAAGCCTCAAATGTATTGAACTAACACATTACTTTTTCACTGCAATAATTTGTTATGAGATACCGTTGAGGCAATTTTAAAGGCTCTGGTTATTTTGCCTTCAATGGCCCTCGGTAGCAAAGTGTGACTGATGCCCCATGTGAGGCTTCCATACTAGGGCCTTAATAAAGTTAGGAAAAATTAATATGGGCCCGATCAAAGCCCGAACTCACTTTCCGCACGGGTACCAATTTTTGGGATATTTATTGTAGCCCGATCGCACATTTTCCAGTAGTGCGAGATTCGGATTATCTTGAAGTTAAGTTTTGCTTGGAATATGAGGAAAATCAAAATTTAGTCAGGACGGGAATGAACCCGCTTCCAGCCTTGGTGCTCTGTCCCTCGTGTAGATCTGTCAGTTGAATTGAATACCCGTGCAGAAATTGTCGTAGGGATCCAATTGGATTCTCATACTTGTTCCCACTTCTTGATATGGATCTAATGGCTCATCCCATTGGATTTCTATATTCAAACGTCACGCTCGGATATTGGATTCTAACCAGGATTTCACATTGGAATCCAATGTACGAATCCAATTTCAATTCTGAAAGATTCTCACATTATCGAACAGAATTCGATACGATTTTTTATGGCCCCCGTCATATTCTATACATAAAATGTTCTAAACAAAATATATAGATACACGAAATAAGTGAATTTTCAAAAAGTATAAATTTTATCTTAAAAATGGCTTTAAAAAGTACATCTTAAAAATCGATTTCAATTGTGTAGGATATTGTGTAGATGTTAATTCTATTTATTTTGGGATGATTCATGAGCATTTTGATGAAAAAAGGTAACTTGATTATAATTAAAGATACAATAACGCACTTAACTTGATTCTACGTGTGAATCGAAGCTCGTCTTTGCTAGAACTATCCGTAACACGTATCCTTGGAACGCATTTCGGTTGTTTATAAAACATCGCCGCTCAGTCATGGCCAACTTAGGTATAATATCTAATCGCTATGTTGCGATTGATCTTACTATATCTGCATCACTGAAAATCTATTGTAATTATCGTTTGTTCTTTATTTAACTGCACTTTGACATAATATCACCGCGCACCTAAACGCTCACTCAAGTCTTTTTTTTTCTGATGACTTTTCACATATGTTCGATTCAAACGTGGTAAAAATTCTCAAAGGGCTTTCATCGGAGAACAGTGCAGAATCGAATTGTATTCCAATGTGGACTTTCTACGTCCAGCGTCTCTATCAAATTCCTATAGGGATGTGGTAGGATCTGGGGAGTCACCAATAAATTTCTGCACGGGTAGTATTGGACTGTGTACATGTATTGTAGGCTTTGCACCGAAATTTTCAGTTGTCAATCCTGCTGGTTCTTGGCCTAGTTAATTTTACAAAGCGCTTTAAGATGGGTGCAAAAAGAACGGGATTAGGCTCATGGAATGAGGTTAAACAAACATTTTTTCATTCCAATATCCAAGCGATTGACACAAGGGTGTGATTGGATTATCGAAGTTTGATGGTAGTTTGGAATGGTAATGATAAATATGCAATCGCCTCCGGAAGAATTGAATTAATACTTTGGTGTATAAAGATTACACCAAACAGCATCAAATCAGAATTCTGTTTTCGGCTCGGTCGCAACAGTCGCCAATAATAATTCATACCCAAATAAATCGACGGCACTCATCGACTCTGAGATATCGGTAACATTCTCAACGTTAAAAGTACGCCAGAGAATTTTCCCCACATTAGTTACGAGCATCATGGCATGATCATCACTGCGATGATAACAGATTGCTGCATGCACTGACAGCTTCGGATGATTTCAACTTAAATCCGAATCAAAACGACAGGAGAAAAAATTTACGTAGTTCCCGAAAAGAAAAAACAATCTTCTTTCCGCTAAACGGAATTCTCCGTGCCGTCGCTACCGAGATTATCGAAGTGATTCCCCATCAAGGTAGCTCGTGTTACAATACGATTATCCGTGAAAGTGAATAAGCTTAGCTGTTCGTTCACGTATTTGTCTATACATTTTTCACAAATTTTGCCAATTGTACTTGTCCAAACTTAAGGCATCAGACTCCATCTATTGCACATATTTTCAACAATTTTTTTTTCATAATTAAATTTATCTCCATATTTTAATCTTTTTATAGATAAAAATAGAAGTTTCAAAGTACGAGAAAAAATAATTTAAGAAAAATTATTTTTATTTTATCTTGATGATCTGGCTGAAGTTAACCCTACTTTCACCTTGTCGACGGGAAATCTTAACTTTGGCGCATCTGAAAACAAAAAGTCGAATATTTTATTATAAAGTGAAGTTGTAGTTTTGACCCCAACTGAAAACTTTCACCCCCGATAAAAAGAAAACAAAATAGCGCAGTTTTGAATTTTTCGACTATTTGCGACAACTAAAATTGTTTAAAAATAGGATTCAATATTAATGAATATTTATACCGTTAGTAGGGAGTCGAAGAGATATATGCATAGAATAATCCCTGTAAATTTGAGCCTAATAGGTGCAACAGTTTTTCCAAAATCCAAATTTTCCAGAAAAAACGCGTTCAAAGTCTTGTAAAAATGTACATAAAATAAAAAAAACCTTATAAAACAAAAATATTCGTTTCCGAGGACCCTCTTCATAGTCAACAATTGTCTCCACACTGAACATTCGACCCCCAATGTCTTCATCAATGGACGAATGTCAGCATACTTATGAAGTGTCATTTTAAAAACCGTCGTGTTTCCAAAATCAACGCTTAGCTTTGAAAAATTTGAAGGACCATCCTCGACGCAGCAAAATATTCTTATAGCCAACATAACATTGATTCGAAATATTCTCCCTATGCCTATACATACCATACGTATGTGAATCCAACAATGGACTGTTGTTGCAATAGCGAGTAACTGGCGTGCTCGTGGTGTGCGAATGGATCATTAGCGTTAATGACGTGAATCGCGTTAATCTTCGAGCTGGAAATAAAAGTGCATGTGCACGCTGATGTTTCGAGCTTCCCATATACCTGACATTACCCTCTTTTGTACGCTCAGCGTAACTTCCCTGGTAAAAGTCAATTACTCTTTTAGCGAATTACACACGTAAAGATTGTAATCTATCATGCTCGCTTAAAGGCGCCGATGAAGAAAAAAACAACACATGAAAAAGTAATCTTTTTTTTATTAGCTATTATTCTGGTGCAACGTTCAACAGTTTTACATCCAGCGTGGAACGCTGAGACGAGGGTTGGTGGAGATTGAGAGGGAAGATGATATTCCTGTTTCACTTTATCGTTGGTTAATGAGAATCGTATCAAATAAAATTACTCTGACTACTTGATTTTTTTTAATTTGAATTAATTCGACTTTTCGTGTAATCAAATTTTTCCCATTGCCTTCCATTATTGAAATGATTTATTTTGAATATATTTATTCATTTAAATCGACATCTGTTTAATATCGTCCAATGACTAAATATTTTATGAATTCCTAATAAATCTGGGATTTGGTTTAATCTGTTCAAAAAAACAATTTAGTTGAATCCACTAAATGTATCTATACAATTTTTTTTTCAACTTAAATTAAATAGAATTTTCGTAGAGTCAAACATTTTTCTATTTGATTGAATTAATTGTCTGTCTTTATTGCAACAAATACTTATTTGATTCGAGCTATTGGCCAACGTTTGGGTTTGGTTGGGTTTACAGAAATATATATTTGAATCGAATATACGTTTATTCACGCTAATAAAAGTATTTTTTATTCAAAAATATCTCTCATACGTTCAAAGAAAGAATGTGCTTGATTCTAATATTTCTTTATTTAATGTAAATATCTTTAATATTTAACAAGAATAGCTGGAACAAATAAAAATATATATTTGAAACAAATAGGATCGTGGTAGACCGTGAGACAAGGAAAGAACCTATTTGATTTATGTAGATCCTATTTAAATTCTATATTTTTTTGAGCTGTGTAGGAATGAAACTTGAAGATCTCATTTTTTAAAATGAAATTGAAAGGACATTTTCGGAAAAGTGAGGAAAATTGATGACGTTGAAGTTTGCATTGTTGGAATGCAACAAAAGTTTAGGTATTCCTAGGTAAGTTGAGGTATAAATTAGGTTTTCTTGGGTAAGTTTAGTTCTAAATTTTGTAGATATGAACATTTTTATATGTTCTCTGAAAAGTCGCAGTTACGAAGACTCTTCTAAATTATTAGATGGAAATGTGGCCAGCTTTCAATCTCCCTAAAGTTCTGCATAAAGTTAACGATTTTTAAAGTCGCAATTTTTTTGTTAAAAGTTCGTTAACTTGGCTTGAAATTTTACCACTATACTGAGATGTATTTTATTGTAATTGTAAACGAAAATCAGTTAATTGTCAAATATTCGGGTTCGTCGAAAGTCCTTAATTCTTTTCAATTGCTCAATTTTTTGTCGCCGATTTAAGCTGTGAAGATCACTCAAACGTTTTTACGTTTTCTCATTAGAGATGCGCGACCTCAATTTGCAAAATAAAACAGCTTTTTAATAATAATAAAACTGAAGAAATAATACAATGAGGAGAAAAATGTTGCATTCCAACGACGCAAACTTCATCTTGAAAATAAAAACGAATGAATTACTTTATCGACTGGAATAAAGAGTTTATTTTCCACGTGAACATTTTTTAATTTACGGTTTATCGAATGTTTGGGTTTGTTTGGGTTGAATTGT
>OZ010722.1:4142860-4272442 GCA_963932345.1 Ophion ventricosus
TACAGCGTTTAGTAGTCAGGCTTATGATTAATCTTACTCCGCAACTTCGTCTTGCCGCTAGTTCTCCTAATTATCGTTTATTTTTTTTTTCACTTCACTTGTACATATACTGTAAAATAAATATTTAATTTAAATAGGATCTAAACCAACAATTGTCAATGAAAAAATCTGAAAAAATTCATGGTCAATCTTTAAGCCGTACTTCTCAAGGGAAAATCGGGTTTTTTCCTTATTTTTAATATTTTTTTAAATTAAATAGCAACGTGCGAAGAGAATTATTTGAGCACGACGAAAACGACGCAGATTCACGGATTGAGGGTTAAGAATGGAATGCAATAGGAAAAATTTGATTCCACGAAAAATCTAGTTAATTAAAAAAAAATCAAATAGACGCATCCAGTTAATATCAAAAGAATTTTTCTATCAGTGTACAGAGATGTGGGTGCATTTTGGGACTCCTCAACAAATTCGTGCACGGGATCACGTAGGAATATTCTTCTTTGGGCGATCCAAGAAATTCCACTTGGGAATAACAAACAAAAAATCCTCAAACGACGTAAATCGGGAACGAGTGTGGAATCCACTTGGATTCCAATGTGGATTCCCTACCTGTAGCGTTCCTTCCAAATCCCTTTGTGTATATTGTACGATCTGGAAGTTTCCCAGTAAATTTCTGCACGGTTATTGTTATTTAAATCAAATAGATCCTTGTTTTGCCGCCTACTACAACCCGAGTTGTTTCAAATATATTTTTTTTATTTGTTCATGCTATTTTTTTTAAATATTAAATATATTCAAATAAAATAAATAAAGATAAAACACGACGTATAGCACGAATACGAGAAAGGAATATAGGTTCATGAAATAAAAGTGCGGTGAAAAAAGTTATTTGGAACAAAAAAAAGATATCTCCGTGCCTTTTATTAACAGGCGCGACTATTTTTTACAGAATGACTAACCATTTTTCTCAACTGCAGAATGTTACAACAGTCTTCTAATGAAAACAACGCCATGAGATTTTTGACAGACTGACTCGTGCGTACCATTTTTTCGTCTCTCTCTTTTGTCTTATACTACCAGATGAAACCAAATCACAGATTTATTAGGAATAAATAAAATATTTCCTTATTAGACGATATTAAATAAATCTTGCTTTGAATAAATAAATATATTTGAAATAAATAATTGTAATAATGCAATGCAATAGGAAAAATTTGATTTCACGAAAAATCTAGTTAATTCAAACACAAAAAAAAAATCTAGACGCATCTAGTTTACCAAAAGAATTTTTCTGTCAGTGTAGGGACTCCCTAATAAATTTCTGCACGGATAACATGACCCAAATTTTCGCAACGTATGTACAAATTCCTATCAACATTCACTTCAGAAATTGTCACGAAAGTTCATTCCCAACGCAACATTTTTTTCTTCTCTACTTCCGATGCTCCTTCCGTTTCCTAATCCTGAATTTTTATCTTTTTCTCCACCACAGTCTCTTCTCTTTTCAACATTTATTTATCTTCATTGAAAGAAAAAAAAAAAAACCAAGAAAATATCTCTCATTTTCCACATCTGTCTTCCTGACGTGCTTTCGTCGTGTCTCGCATGCAGCTCGATCATACGCCTTGTTTTACGAGGCTATAAATTTGCGCTGATCGAAGTTATTATATATATATATATATATACCGCGCGATTATATCCACGAGACCCGCGCAATACATAGCCCGAGGGAGGAAAGGGGCAAGGAAGAACATAAAATTGAAAAAGAACGAAAGGATTTTTCTATCTTTCGTACGACGTAACGAACGCTCATTAGTGTTTACATTCAATAATTATCCGGGGTATATATGAGAGGCGTTAAAAAACTGAGACACGTATCGCTTATAGATTTTTATGCCCTCCTCCCCCTCCCCCCGCCCCTCCAACCACACACACAAATCTATATATATATATATATGTACACAAATTCATGAGATATAAAATGTGGTATGAGGCTTGCGGTGAGAAGGAGAGCGAATTAAAGACGAAGGACGAGGACACGAGACGACCAGGCCGGAATTTTGCGGTCGCTCGAGGGTACCGGGTTCCCGGCAAAAAATGCCTAATGGACCAACGCTTGCGGGAGCAGTTGCTCCGGAAAATTATGAATTGCATTGCCGAAAAAAAACCACACACACATACACACACACACGTACTCATATATGTAACGCAGCACGTACTAAAGTACTGCGATGTTAAAACTTTCCGATTAACTGGTAAATTTTTTGTTCCGTGTATAAAACGAACTTACGCCTCATCTCCGGTAGCCCCGGAGGGGACGATATTCCCGTATTATTCGCACTTTTTACGAGTATCAAAAACTTCATCCGCGTGCCCTCGTCGGATAATATCCACTTATGTCTAAATTAATGCTGTCTTTGTTTTTCTTTCTTCTTTATTCTACATTTCATTCGTGTTTCATTGTTTTTTTTTTGCTCGTTTTATGGTTGCAGAAAACGGCGAGCCCGCGAAGATCAAGTGCAATCTGAGAAAGCACAAGCCAAATCGTAAGCCAAGAACACCCTTTACCACCCAACAGTTGCTCGCTTTGGAAAAAAAATTTCGCGAGAGGCAATATCTCAGCGTTGCCGAGAGGGCCGAATTCTCGTCGTCTCTTCATCTCACCGAGACTCAGGTAAAGTGAACATCAATTGAGGGATTTGGGCACAGTCGATAATGGAACGATCATTTGATCCTGTCGAATCTAATGTTATTCATCTGAAGCACTTTTGGTTCTTTTGAATTCGATTTGTTTTGCTTTTTTTTTTTTAAATTTTTATATCGTCTATTTTATTAATTTTATTAGTTCATTTTTATTTACTTATTAATTTATTAATTTATTCATTTTTATTAATTTATTAAGTTTCATTTATTTATTAATTTTTATTTATTTTAATTAATTTTATTAATCCAATGTAATTTAATTTAATTTTTATAAGAGTCAATATTCTGACTCCATCCTAACGTCAACTAATTGAATCATCGAATCAAAATATTCGAATCCTATTGAATTTCGATGGGTTTACAATCAGATCAACCAAGATTTGATCTCTAATGTTTACATTTTTTTTTAATTGTCAAAGGCGTATAATTTATTCAGAAATGTTAAAATTCAACTTGCCGATCGAAATGAGAATTTATGGACCTCGTAAAATCCAGATTTTAGCCACGGCAGGCAAGCAAAATTCGACTTTATTAATATGGATCTCGAGCTTTCGAGTAGTCAACGATCGGCCTTAAGGTATTCCTTTTTCGGAGGACCATATTTTGCGGGCGCATAAGCCAGGGCCGTTTTGAATCATTAGATTACACTAGCGCTTAATAAATATAAGCTACAATCAATTATTGTACCAAACGATGAACTGGAGACGAAATTCGCATAATTTTTGTTGATTTGAATATTTTTACATGTTCTTTAAGAAGTCGCGGTTGCGAAAATTCTTCTGCTAGTCACATTTTTCGAAGTTTTATCATTAATATTTTCTTTGAACATTCAGTGGCCCCTTTGGTTTTATTGTCGTTTCATAATCTTCTTACTGATTTTTTTCCGCCATTTTAAAATTCGATAAAAATATAATACCAAGAATGCCACATTCTAGAATGTTCAAACTAATATCCTGAATTTTTATGAGTCATTCGGAACGATACGATCAACGCGGCAACCCTTTAAACATGGCCGGGGTCATTATGACCCCCCGGTGGCCGGCGTATTATAGACAGAACGTGGGATCGCGAAGGGTTAAGAGTTCGGTAGCTTGGCTTGAAATTTCACCAGTACACTAGGATGTATTTTTACTCAATTATATAGAAAAAAATCAATTCATTGTTAAATATTTGATTGCGTGAAAAGAATACCTTAAAGGAAAATCGGTACTTATTTTTCGACTTTGGTTGCCACGAAATGGGAAAAATTGTCGATGTAAATAAATATTTATTTTCGACAGATTGTTTTAGAGGTCATGTATTTGTTTGATTGTTCAGGTTAAGATTTGGTTCCAAAATCGACGGGCCAAAGCGAAGCGTCTCCAGGAAGCGGAGATCGAAAAACTGCGGATGTCCGCGGTGAGGCAACACCACAGCAACTTGTATGGTTCTCATCACGGTCTTTTGGGTCCTGCTGGACTATATCCGGTGGGAATGCTTTCACATCCCGGCTTGACGGCCCATCACGCCATTAGCCAGCACTCGTCCAGGGAATAAAAACGTCCTCTGGCTAAGGACGTAACTTTGCGCTCGACCGTTTTTTCAAGGTAAAACTCGAAGACGAGAAATCGACGAAAAAAAAAAGGAAATTCGATTGAAAATGACGAAAATTTCACTCGAAATGTTCGCTCGAGTTGGTGAAAATGAATCGGATAGCGATGAACATTCGACGGTTCCGACGAGTCTGTAAATACATTTCAATAAATAATGTACATACCCGTTATTAGTTGGTGGAAAAAGAAATCTCGCGTTCTAAAAAATCGTGTAAATATTGCACATAATTGTACGGATTGAGGTGACGCGCGATTGCAACGACGCGCGCGTTCTTTCTTTTTTTTTTTGTATAAATATATAAAACAGTCGTTAGTATTAGAAATTGTACATACAGATATCGCGACAGAGAGGAATATTTAATAAAAATAATGTGACACGATGAATACTTTGTTCAATTTGATTGTACTGCGCGTGCGCATCCCCCACCCAACCTTCCCAGTGATGGGAGTATCGGTGCGACAGCGCCAACGGGACGCCGTCGAACTATTCGCGCCTGCGCGCAACATCGAAAAATCATAACTCGCGGGAAAGGGCAAGGGATATCGAGATCGCCGACGAAATACTTTGAAGGGAGAGGCTCGCGGTACGTGCATAAATATTATCATAGGTTAACGCTGTAATGAGAAAAACTCGAGATAGAAGACTTACGTATATTCTGATTTCTAAACGAACCTGAAAACTTTATTACGCTATATAAGAATGGAATGAATTGCGAAAACCCGTTTTGCCCATTTTTTTTAGCAATCCCACAGTTTAAAAGTTCATATTCTTAAGGGGGGAAATGTTTGTGGAAAATGAAAAAAATAGCCAAGTTAGATTTTTTTTTTTAAAGGAACAAAACGTTTTACATTTATGAAATTTTAGATCCTATTCATTAAATAATAAAACTGCGAAAAAATAATTTTTTTTATTAAAAAATATTGTAAAATGGCGACGTTATGGCGTGTGGTCTTCCAGGAAGGTTTTTGGCGGCAGTTGTCCGTTTGTGGAAAATCCAACGACTTCAATATTGATGTGAAAAATGTGAGCCAAGAATTTTTAGTAGTTTTTAGTATCCAACATTTTTATCATCCGAACGCTGAACTGGTAACTAAACCCATACCGCTTATTAATTTGGAATTTCGTGTACCCATGAATTTTGACTCGCTGATTACGAATATTATAGTGAAAAAACCCCGCGAATTTGATTAACAACGACACTACATATAACACCCCGAGTATAAATTGTGCTAGCCTGTCTGAGTTACGTGTTAGTAACTGGCTCGCGCAATTAAGCTCATACGAACTGACTAATGGCTGTCTCACTATGAGCTAGTAATATTCTAAATATTTTTTAACCAGCCCTTGTTTATTAAATGCCCAATCGATTTTCACTATAGATGTCACTTGCGTTACAATAAAAATGCCACCTAGTAACTAGGCCGTACTGTACTAGACAACCATGGTTAAGAATAACAAAGTGAGGTTATGTGACTACGCGTACCATCATCTAGCAATTGCCTCGTGGCTGGCTAGCCAACTTGAGTTTCAGATGGCGTTGCGAATGAACAAAACTCTCAAGTGGGTATCTCGCCATGACCTAGCCAACACTAGCTAACTGTGGCTATGCACCCCTTGGCTAGTCACTGCCTAGCCGAACTTGATTACAGATATCGCTGCCTTACGATAAAAATACCACCTAATGACTAAGTCGTACCTGACTAGCCAATGATCGTCACATATGACAAAGTGAGGTTATGTGACCGCAGGTAGTTCTATCGAGCGATTGGCTCATAGCTGGCTAAGCTATTTGAGTTACAGATGGCGTTGCGAATGAAGAAAAAAAAATCCTCAAGTGGGTATCTCGCGATGACCTAGCCAACACTTGCCAACTGCGGCTATGTGCTCTTTGATTAACCACTACCCAGTCGATCGCGATTAGTTTATATAATGTTTTTATCCTCATCAGTAGTTTATATAATGGATAGCATTGGTTGCAGTAACATCGTCCGCATTAATTCGTCACTAGACAGAATAAATGTTTGAATAAATATAAGTTGAGGTTATTTAATTTTATGCTAATACAGCTCTCAATGCAAAAAAAAGTAATCAATCCGATAATGTTATTTCAATTTGTTAATCCACCCATTTCTTAATAACGCAACTTTTTGCATGTGTAGACGATTTGAAATTAATAAATTAACCAAGGCTCAGGGGAAAACGACTCAGGAGACAACGTCGTGAATTTTTCATCCAGAGGTACTGGTATCGAAACCACCGCACACGTAAGCCTTTTTTTCCGATGTAATTTCAAATTAATTAATTTATTTATTTGCACCGCGAATATCGTGACCAACATTGGCAGTTGCGGAAGAAAATCGTAAAATTATGCCGCAATATAAATAATGTCAAAAAATTCCGGCACATTATTTGAAGAAGAAATATTATACAGCTGCGGGATATTTTTTTTTATCTAGTCACCGCCTAATTTTCTGATATCCAGTCACTAGACGACAAAAGCGTTACAAGGCTGGACAGTTACCAGCTAAAACAGCTAGCAAGTGGCGATTTGCGATATAATTTTACTAGCTCAGGGCTAAACGGTGATGAGTTGTATTTTCCATTCGGGGCATTGATGTCGTGAATGAATTACTATATTATATAGCAGAGATGGGTATTCCTAAATTACAATGTAATTCAATTATTAATCTGGTAACAAACTAATTAAATTACAAAATAATCTCACTGAACTGTATTTCATTACATTTTCATTGTAATTATTCAGGACATATTATGAAATCTGTTATAATGTATTTAATTACAAAGTAATCTGATAAATTATTCAAATATTTTGTAATTTAATTACTTTGTTACTAGTTATGATGTAATATAGGAAAAAATATAATTTTATCCTCTAAAGTTCGATAAAAAGAAGTGATAAATTATGTCTCGTTTGAACTACAAAAATCAAAACATTGTTTAGCTATTAGTTAGTAAACCGCTTTATTCGAATTAATATATAATCGATTGATTTGGAATTAGATTAACTTTTAATTAAATTAGATAGTAATTAATTACACGAGGCACTTGTGGTAACTAATTACTCAAGTAATCTATTACAAAGTAATTAAATTATCAATTACAGTAGTAATTGTAAAAGTTAATTTAATTACTTTTTGCCCATCTCTGGTATTTAGCCGGCAAGACATGCGCAGTTATCGCGGACGTCATTATGTACGTCTAGACTACAGCATACAAAAACAAATCCATTTTTTTTCTAATAATTCGTGTTAAAATTCTAATTCGTGCACATACTACGTTAACCCTTCGTGGTCACCCTGGGTAGAATCGACCAGTCGATCACTTTTTGGCGTAAATATATAATAGTTCCCGGCTTCGCATGGGACTTTATTTACCATCTTACCTGGAGTCTGAAGTATCCCCATACCATAAAATTTACCCTCTTCACATGTCGGAATAAATACCTTTTTTGGACCGCACACTATGCTACTATTTTTTTCCCAAAAGTAGCATATCTATGGAGTAACGCGTCCAAATCGTAGGTAAAAATGTTGAAAATTCACGGAACCATGATTTTTTTTAACGAAAAAGTGTCTTTTGCGTTTTAACTTCTTTATGAATTTTTTTTAAACATGTCGCCATTTTATTTCTTATAAATAAATTTTTCGTACATCATCTAGAAAGTTTAAAGCATGTTCCGTAATTTTTTGAACCACTTCGGACGAATAGTTTGGTAACAATACTTTTTTGAAAACTGACTGGGTAGAATCGAACCGAGTGTGACCACCGCGATTGAATTTGGATGCATGACCACGAAGGGTTGGGTCGAATATTTTTATCACATTTGCCGCGGCGATGAAAATCTCGAGGGCCATGAGGACGTATCGTAATTCGTTATCAGTCTCGATCTCGGCGGGCTCTTGCCAATTTTCCGGCTTCGTTTATCCGCGAGTTTGTATATTATAATTTTCAGAGGCTCAAGGTTTCGCCGGAGAGTTTTCGAGAGGCTCGTTGATTTCGAGGTGGTTCGAAAAAAGATTTCGATTTGAAGATTAGCGGGTAGTAGAAGTAAGATTGGCACGAGAGAAGGAAGCCACTGTGCTACACTCGCTTACTCTCGGGTGCCTCGCGCGAGCGGTCGCGTATGTCGCGGCATAAATTAGCCGTGGCAATTAGTTTCGGAATCGACCGCCCCGGGCGGCTTGGCGCCACCATCTTGATTATACTCTACACCGGGAGAACTCGAAGACAGTAGCGAGCACTGTTTGCCGAAAGGCTGAGCTATCTCTTTCTCCCTCTCTCTCCCCCTCTCTCACTCTCTCTCTCTCTCTCTCCTCTCTCCTCTCTCCTCTCTCTCTCTCTCTCTCTCTCTCTCTCTCTCTCTCTCTCTCTCTCTCTCTCTCTCTCTCTCTCTCTCTCTCTCTCTCTCTCTCTCTCTCCCCCTCCCCCCTCTCTCTCTCTCTCTCTCCTCTCTCTCTCACTCCCTTCTTTCTCTCAGTTTGCCGTTCGCTGCTGGCTAATTAGCGATGCCCACCGAGATATCACCGACGCACGTTAAGAATACGAAACATAAATATTCGAAATTGTTTTTTTTTTCATCTCCTCGATCTCATACCGCCCACACAATTTTATCTCGTTGCTGTTAGCTCGGCCTCCGACGTTTCCAAGAAATTGCGAGGACTCAAGGACCAACGTACTCATTGTTTGTTTGCGAAAAGAAATCCTCCTGTTTACGCCTGATGACGTCAGGCGCTCTCTTTCTCTCTCTCTCTCTCTCTCTCTCTCTCTCTCTCTCTCTCTCTCTCTCTCTCTCACTCTCTCGAATTCAAATTATTTTTAATCCCCGTCGTTCGATTCTTTCGTGACGTTGTTTTCGTAACGCGTTCAATTGACGTCTCCGTTGCCGAATTGCGATGCATTTCTTGACGAATTGCAAGACTATTCTTACGACTAACCTTTTTACCAGATCTGTAAATATGAAACAGGAATTTGCTCATAGATGGCCCTAGCTGTCAATGTAGTTACCGTCAAGTCGCGTCATTGGCGCCGTTTGCTCTGTTGACATCTGACAAAGATTTTTAACTCACAACAACACGAGTTCCATACCCCACATAGTTTGTTATAGCGTTGAACATGTCGAATTTTGTGCCTGGAAATTACGATTTGCAGACAGCATTAATTTTCTGTTACCATTTGAAGAAAACTGCTGCAGAATCGCATCGAATGATTGTCGAAGCTTACGGTGAGCATGCTCTTGGTAAATCACAGTGCTTTGAGTGGTTTGAAAAATTCAAAAGTGGCGATTTTGTCGTGAGAAACGAAGAACGTGGGAGGCCACCGAAAAAGTTTGACGACAGAGAATTGCAAGCATTGTTGGATGCTAAAACCTGGCGAAACTGTTAATGCTGAACGCTACCGACAACAAATGGTCGATTTGAATCAAGCTTTGCGTGAAAAACTACCAGAATATCAAAAAAGGCAACACAAAGTGATTTTGCTTCATGGTAATGCACCATGACACACAGCAAAACTGGTCAAGGAAACGATTGAGGCGTTTAGTTGGGAAATACTTTCGCATGCGGCTTACTCACCAGACTTGGCTCCATCCGATTACCACTTATTTGCATCGATAGGACACGCACTTGCTGAGCAGCGCTTCACTTCTTAGGAAAATGTACGAAAATGGCTTGATGACTGGTTTGTCTCAAAAGAGCAACAGTTTTTTTGGCGTGGCATCCAAAAATTGCCATGACGGTGAGCAAAATGTATAGCTAGCAATGAACAATACTTCGAGTATAATATGTTTAATCATTTTCATACAATAAACGTGTATTTTCTATGCAAAAATTTAGGTTTTATATTTACATACCGGTTAAAGACTTGTCTTTTTTTCCTTGTTGATAGACTTGCCTTTTGTCCTTGTTAAAAGACTTGTATTTTGTCCTTGTTCAAAGAATTGAAATGGCGTCTGTCTGCACTGACAGAAAAATTATTTTGATATTAACTAGATGCGTCTATTTGATTTTTTAAAATTTGAATTAACAAGTTTTTTCGTGAAATCAAATTTTTTTAATTGTATTTCATTGAATGCAAAAATCTAGCCACTCCTGTGTGAGCCCATGCAACTTTTTACCCTTTTAACATTTCCTCTGACACCCTATAGTTCTTCGATGACGCCGTTTTTTTTCTAAAACATGTCTTTTTTTAGCTAAAGATTCAATACTGAGGCGAAAAGAAATCGTACGAGACTTTCTAAAAAATAAAAAGATTGGTTTTGATATCCTCTTTAAGTTTACCATGAAAAAAGCCGAGAAACTATTTTTCCACAAACTGTGCAGTTAATTTCCGATGGCCAAAAAATAACCGGAAAATGGCCACGTTCAAAAGTGCGTACCGAGGCGAAAAAAAATCGTAGTAAACTTTATAAAAAAGCAAAATAAAGTTAAACTTGTCCTCTTTGACACGCCACTTGGGAAATTCGATTATCTTCATTTTTGAGTGCGCTATCTAACTTTTAGTGCGGTAAGAAATTTCGACTAGTGTATTCAATCTTTTGGCCGGCAGTGTACATATGTGTGTTTATATATATATATATACATATATATATACGCAAGTATCTATGTATCTCGGACTACACTTATGTAGTAACCGGCGAGAGTCCCCCCGAGTGGGTAAAAAAGTATCGGCGCTAATCTTCTTAATTGCCGTCGAATCAATTAATTAGCCGAACGCGCTTGATTATGTATGGAATCGAGAATAAGAAGAAAAAATCATCTATGTATATATATATATATATATGTATGGGCACACAAACACGCGCGCGCACGCACGCACACACAGTGTGAGTACACACAGAAAAAACATCTAAGCACGTGCCGCCTTGAAAAAAAATCCATAATTCCAACCTTATACCGTCTAAAGAACTTCTCTCGTTATAAATGAATCTTAAAATATGACGAAAACATGTATCATGCGTATGCGTATTTTTTTTTCTTTTGATTCGTTCTATACATTTGGCAAACGATTCCTACACATCCCTGAGTAGAAATCTTGCTCCGGCTACAATAAAGGCCAGATCAGGCATCCTGATTTCTTTTTCCGGCCTTGATCAGGATTCTTGATCAAGCCCTGATCATTTTTGTGACACTTTCCCGGATTTCGGCCTGATCAGGGTAAAGAATCAAGGCCTGATCAGGGTACAAAATCAAGGCCTGATCAGAGCTTGATGTAGTAAGGCTTGATCAAAACGAAAAATCATGGCCTAGTCAGTATGATGTAATGGAGCCCTGTTTAGGATGTCCTAATTTTTCCTGAAATAAAAAATACCACACATATTTAAAACAGAAAAAGGCACGAAATTATAATTAACGCTAATAGTTTATTTTTTAAACTGAATATCAATTTTTATTTATCAAATACATTTGTCACGTAGATGCATGTAGAAAATAAATAACACTTTCTCTTAGAGATTTGATTGAATATGCACCGATGGCATCACATTCACTGGACTAAACTAGGCAGTTAATTTATCATTGTTCGGTAGCCTACGCTGTCCGACTGCTTGACGATCGCCTGAAGCTAGCCAAATCAGGCAAATTGAAGTAAGCCGTAAGTCCGGTTGCTTGACTAGCGCCTGAATCTAGCCGGATCATGCAACTGGAGGAGAACGTACATCCAGTGGAGGAGAACGTACTATCGCAAGGAACCAGCCGGATCAGGCAAATTAAGGCATGCCTTAAATAAGGCCTCCGTACTACAACTTGATCAGGCCCGGATCAAATATCAGGCCAGCCTTACAATATTTCTACTCGGGTCGAATACATTGAGACAAAATTGCAGAGCACAATTCCGTTGATTTTATATGACTGGCTTGCGCCCGCGTGAAATCTGGCTTCAACCCGTACAGAAATATTGTCATGGATACAGTCCGATTCGGACTAGGATCCTGGTTTCTCGATCGGGATCCAGTCGGACATGGGTTCGCATCCGCGAGCGAAGTCTAACGCTCGCAAATCGGACTTCAGCCAGAATCCTAATTCGAAACTATTAAGGACTCTGGTTAGAATCCAAATGGAAATTTTGCATAGTTTGCAGGCTAGAATCCCGAACTTCTAGAACAAGATCTAGTTCGATATCGAATCGGATTTTAGGGATGAATGTAAAAATTACCAGAAGATACCGATTCGTATCAGCTGGAGACGCTGGACGTTTTCTGAAATCATTCATTCAAGAATCTGAAAAAGATTAGGTGAAAATTGGTGCCACAGTATAACTGTCGAAACTTATATATTTTAATAACCGAATTTCGAACAAAATTATTTACATTTAATAAAAAAAATCGAAAAAAACAATATATGGAACTTGAAAGACTTATATTTTCTGGAGAAACGTGATATAGGTTATTTATTCTAAGTTATTATATTTAAATTAAATAGAGATCTTTCGAAGTAAGAAAATATGTATTTAATTTTCTAAGAAAAACTGTATTTAATACGTATTTCAAATTTTTGCCATCACGTCTCCGCTTTGTGCTGCGTAGTGGGCGCCATCTGGATTCCGATGGGGATACCTCTTCTAGGGAATCCGTATCATATCCCAATCGGGATCCGATCCGAACTTAGGTATCCCTAAGAAATTTCTGCACGGATTGTCAAAGCAGGATTCGCTTCTAAATAGATTGCCCATACTTGGTGGTAAATAAAAATCTACAGATGCAAAACATTGACGTTCGTATCAAAACGAAAAAAAAAAAAAAAAAAAAAAATTGAATACACTTCACACGCCGTACTTTCGAATTTTAATATTATTTGCGCAACACCATCGCGGTAAAAGCGAGACACACAACACTGCGTAAGATTCGAATGCGACGAATGAACGGAAAGTTTTAAAAACAAGCTTATGTGGGTCATATATTTTTTTTCTTCTCTCCCTTGCGCTGGGAAAAACGCTGTTTGTTCGACGAAACGATAATATAACGGTGATAAATTTGGGCAGGCAATGGTGTTATAACTTTATGAGCTGAGAAACGCGAGGTAGCCAATGCCGAGTGTACGTGTATGCGCGATACTAAAGGGTGTCTCAAAATGATCTGACATTTCAAATAGCGCAACATTTTTTTTTGTGACGAACATAGAGTACTAATCTTTGACAACTGGCATCAGGAAGTATTGAGGTTTTAGTGATGGAGAATTACATGATCGAGCGAGGCATAGAAATTGTGCGAAATGCCATGTGAAAAAATGCAATTATTGCAGACGAAGTTTCATGGGTCGTGTTGTCTCGCGTCGCGGCCATGTGAATTGGCCACCAAGATAGTGCGATTTGACGCCATTGGACTTCTTTCTTTGGGCTTTTCTGAAAGGAAAACGTGTATGCCAATGATCCATAGACCATCCCGGAGCTCAAGGAAGCAATTGGACGCACCATTAAGGCCTTAGGCCACTCTAGAGGCCAAAAAGGGCATATTTTGTGATTTTTTTTTCAGCGAAACCATATAATAAACTGGAATTACAAAATAGGGATATTATTATACACGTAATTGACTATGGAAAATTTTTTTTTCACAGCGAAACATGTCAAAATGGCGACTATGCAGCATTTTTCCGATGACGCCTTTATTTCTGGAAGGCCAACGGTTGGACCAGCAGCTTCTATAATTTTTGAGTTATGATGAGACACTAAATTTTTTCGATTATATGTAAGAATAGCTATAGAAGCACGTAGGATTTTTTTTATATATTGTTTTTTTGTCAAAATGGCGCGTTTCTGAAAACAAAAAGTATAAAATGCCATGAGAAATCTCTAGAAAATTGTTTATAAAAAAGGAACAATGCAGTATAATAGAAAAATCCTACGTAGTGTCTCAGAAAATGTAATTCTAAATATACAGTTAAAATTTCAAGTGAATCGGTTGAAATGTGTTTGAGTTGTGAGTCCGGCCGACTTGAAAAATGTAGTTTTGAGATAAACGCGTTTAACGGGGTACATCTAGTTCGCGGCCGGCAAAAAGAGGTGTTTTCATGAATTTTTTTTGGGAAATGGGTGCAGGTTTTTAACTTTTTTTTTTCATAGTAAAGGGTATCATTTCAACTATCTTTGACAATTTTTTTATTGAGAAATATTTATAAACGACGGAGATACAGTAAATTGCACAGACCGCTGTGCAAAAAAGGTCCTTCGCGGTGACCACTCCTGTTCGGGAACAAATCATCTGAAATCAGAAAACCAAATGAATTTAGTTTTTGCACCGTATTATCTAGTCTTTAATCGAAGGATTCAATAAAATAATGATTTTTGAAAAAATGGTCGCCGATCGAAAGTGATGGTCGAAATTTCGGTGAAAAAAAACACTCTATTTTCCTTAATAAAAAAAAGTATGCATTGAAAAAAATCCTTTGATTAAGGACTGTCTTTTGATATACAAAAAATGTCTGTGAAATTTGAAGCAGATCGGTGACCAATTTTGGTCACCGATTCTGAAAAAGTCATTCCGAGAAAAACGCGTTTAAAGTTTTACGTCAGGTATATACGTCGATAAAATACCTACCTGTAAACGCTCATAACTCCCACAATTTTCAACGGACCGACTTGAAATTTTCAGAGAATATTTTTGAAAGGTTCTAGCATAAGAATCCGTCGAAAACGAAAAATTGATTTTTTCAAAAATTCCATCTAGGTGTAACCTCTCAAAGTTAGTAGAAAGTCACGACATGAATCGAGAGGGGTTGCGCTAGAATTCGAAAATCGAGTACTTAGAGATTTTTCACGCCCATAATCTTTTGGAATATAATTTTATAAGTACTAAGGTACATTTTTAACAAAAAAAAATCGATTTTTGGAAAATCCTAGAGTGGCTTAAGGCCTTAATGAAATTACTCCGCAATTATGCCGAAAATGTGATTGAAAATTTCGTCAAAAGAGTGAACGTTTGCAAACAGTGACGATGCGGCCATTTATCGGATATTGTGTTTCACGCATAACCTCCATGTTTGTACCTTACATTGAAATAAAAATATTCCTCCTTTTCAAATAAATAATATGTTTTATTAATAAATAAAAATGTCAGATCATTTTGAGACACCCTGTACTTGTATTTATTCGTATCCGTATCACATACCGCTGCTGCTTTTGCTGCTGAACGGACCACCTACGGTCCAACAAACACGAGCTACCACTTTGCGCTCACTTAGCGCCACACAAACGACTATTTAGTCGATCTCTTAACCATTCGATAAATGGCTGAGAAATATCGCTACACTTTGAAGGCTTCGCGCGCGCGAGGAGAGAACTGACCGAGAGCACAAAAGAGAATGATCGATTTCTTGGTGTACAAGTATTGAGCGATAACGTTGCAGGGGTATAGTACGAAATCCGTGGTGCCAAATTTTGACCATTGATTTCCCATATTTCAACCGAAAGTATGAGATTTTCAAGAATAACATTTTTGCCGTTTCCTCTTTCTTAAGGTAGTAGTCTCGCCACAGTCACGTTGAAAAGTTTATTCTCCGCCCAATCGATGAAAGCTTCGAAATATTTCGAAATATTCTTATAATGTAGATTGTACATCTTATCGAGATGTAAAAACTTATAAATGATGAAAACACCTAATATAATGTATAGAGTTCCAAAAATAATAACGTTCCCTCCATAACCTAACCCTCATTTTTGTACCAGACTATCCATTTCGGCTACTAATACGTAGTTACTCTGCGTATACGGATATCCACACACTACTGTAGTCTAGCGAGCGCGGAGATCGTGACAACGTCGCAAGTCCAGCGAATTTTTGTCGTGATATTTGGCGCTAGCGTCGCTAGACATTGCTTCAGTTAAATCGCTATATCTCTGAAACTAGACGGTCAAAATTCATGATTTTTTTTAACCACTTCGTCGTATGTTCCTCTGTAATTGAGAATTAAAAAAAAAATCTGTAAAAAAGTTTCCAAATTATTGCGTGAAATGTGAAATTTTCCACTGCTCCCCATAAGAACAAGTGTAAAACCGTGCAATCTTCGATTGCCAATATCTCGAATACACAACGGTGAATCCTTTTGAAATTTTGCAGGTAATCACTTGATAATATGCTGAATGGGTTCTCAAAATAAAAAAAAATCTATAGAAAAACGCCTTGGCGAGACTACTACCTTAAGGAAATATCAGCGCTTTAAGCGGTAATTGGAAATACGCCAAAATTAAACGATTTTTTTGGCTCTTGATTACAATACCTTGATTTCATCACCAATAATGGAAACCGACCGAGTGAGCTTCAAAAAGCTTTCCGAGCTTCTTTATTCGGAAGCTGTTATGTACGGGAAAAGTGTGTCGTAGACGAAAGGTGTTTGCTACTCGGTCGGCGGGGGGCGAGGGGTACAACCTCCGGCGGAATCAAAGGGCCGAGCCCCTTGCGGGGGCGGAGGGGGTGGATCCCCCCCTCCCCCCAGCCCCCAGGGACACTAAACGTAATATTTAAATGATTATTAACTTAAATTATGAGATTATTCTTCTCATAATTTAAGTTAAATAATTCTTTATTTATTAATACTCTTTTTTATTTGTAACAAAAAATAGTTACATTATTACAACGAATTACTAAACGATACATTTTACATAAACTTTTACTTTTAAGTGAATTTACATGAGTTTCAAATGGAAGCGTCCATAAAGTATCGTTTGTTAAAAAAAAATCGTCCTAACAATCGTTTATTTTTAACAATCACAATATTATATCAAATCTTTTGTTTGGAGTAAGTTTAATGATTCTTCTTGTCGGTGAACAGTCAAAAAAAATCCACTTTTAAGGCCTAGGAGTCACTTTGGAGCTTTATGAGTTTGAAGAGGGATATGAACAGTACAGGAAGTATAAGCGGAAATACTTTTGTTTGTGATGCAATATCTGCGATTAAGGTGCTGCAAGCATTCCATAGCGCAGTGGAAGCGTGTGTAGTTTAGGCAGAAGATAGGGTGCAGGGTTGATTCCATGGGTAGGCGAAATATTTTCTTCGAAATAAATTGTTTCAGGAGGACAAGGAATAACGACTTATAATAAACAATCATTGAGGTGGAACTCTCAGTTGAGTATTTTCTTTTGGTTTTATGATATACTCTGAAAGGATGCAAGGGCTGAAATCGTGAGAGTTCACAAGGGCATATACGAGGGAAAAAAATATTCGATGCGTTACACCACCTTGGCGCTCGGAAAAATAGGTATAACAAAAAATTTGACGCGACTATTTAATATAAAAAATTTTTTTTTTCACAAATACATTATAGTTTTATGAACGAATTGAAAAAAATCGATAAATAAAAATTAATGGCGATTCATTATAAATTAAAATAAGCTGTCTAGTAGGACTCTCGTTTGTAAATCTTTGCCGATTGTAGAATTTATTTTAAAAAATCCTTGGTTCAATTACGAGCTATACTTGTCTACTAACAGAAAAACATTGGTTTTTTAATTTCAGATAAAGCTATCATGAGTTATCCTGACCACCAGGAGGACACTTTTTTTCGAGGGGTCTCCGGAAACCAGGTCCCACTGGCCGAATTTCCCAAATTTTCGGATGAAATTTTTTGTAAATATTGTTGAAATGTTGCTCTTTTATGTGCTTAACATTTTGAATAAAATAATTTATATATTATATTTAAAAAAAAATAGAGAAAATATGCTTTTTCTTTGGCTTCGAAACCCACGTAATCCCTTGAATCTCAATATCGGTTGCAATTAGAAAGAAATTCCATGTAGCCGAACGAGCGAAAGTCTCGAATCGTCGTCATCATAATCATCAATGGCGCGGGAGTGGAGAATACACACACACATACACACGTGTGCGCGTCTATTTATATATGTGTATATATATATATCGTAGTTTCGCGACATTTTAATCGGCTTTCGAGAGCCCCGTTGCCAATTATTTAAATGAGCTGATACTTAATTAAAGAACGATCTTAATCGAGTCACGTTTGATAATGAGCGCCGGGAATAAGCAAAGCTGAGGGTTTATAATATATCGGCTATTATATAGGTCTACCAAATCCGTAAAATTCGACGGTAAATGTACACGTGTGTGTGTATGTGTGTGTGTGTGTGTGTTAGTATACCGGGTGGACCACGCAACGTGTGCACCTCTTTTACGACCAAAATATGCGTTGCACAAAAAAATGTTTTATACAAAAGTTACATGGTTTATAAGCCTACACTATGTGGTGCATTTATTTTTTTTATAGGTGGAGGCACTTCGAAGATTTGAAGGTCAACTTTATTTTTTCAAATGGAATGCTACATTTTTTATAGCGTAATATGATAGAGTATCGAATTCTGAGTAAAAAAGTATAGACCTTTATTAGCCCTAGAGTTAATAGCTAACGAGTAATTTCACTTTATTACTTTAAAATTTTCTTCACGTAATATCAAGTTGGAGATTAAAATCTACTACAAATTTCTGAATGGCAGTGTTTACATCACAGTGTTTATCAATATGAGCATATTTACCACATCACACACACTTATCGTGATTCACAATCTTCTCAATGATTGTAATCCAGTATTAAAGTATCCTTCGGTGATTGTGCGTGATTATTATCAGGAAGATAAAAGTGAAAATGAATGAATGAATCTCCAACTTGATATTACGTGAAGAAAATTTTAAAGTAATAAAGTGAAATTACTCGTTAGCTATTAACTCTAGGGCTAATAAAGATCTATACTTTTTTACTCAGAATTCGATACTCTATCATATTACGCTATAAAAAATGTAGCATTACATTTGAAAAAATAAAGTTGACCTTCAAATCTTCGAAGCGCCTCCACCTATAAAAAAAGTAAATGCACCACATAGTGTAGCCTTATAAACCATGTAACTTTTGTATAAAACATTTTTTTGTGCAACGCATATTTTGGTCGTAAAAGAGGTGCACACGTTGCGTGGTCCACCCTGTACATGCGCAAACCGGAAAAAAAATCAAAGAGCGGCGCGCGGTGACCAATAAAAGCGCGGGTGAGATGACGAAATTTTTGGCGTTGTAGAGGCACACGAAAAAAAAAAAAAACATCTTGCCAAGAATAATCTTTCGATGTCGTATACGCGCGGCACGCAAAGCACATTAATCTAATATCCATCCAATTTGTATACCGGCAGGCGTATCACATAATTATAAATAAATATACATCTATGCAGTAAAGGATGAGACGCTAAAATATAGTAGTAGACATCAACGTGATAACCGGTTTATGGGGGGAAAAAAGGTTGAAAAAAAACACACACACATTTTATTGATCGCGCGAGATATTGGATGCGCGGGGTATGAAACGCCACGTCGCTATTCAATTCGACACAGGCCGCGCATATAATAAAGAGAGAAGAAAAGAGAGAGAAAAAAAAAAGAAAAGAAAGCTGCGAGCTCGCGTGAAACGAGAGATCGTCTCTTCAGCGTCTGCGATATGCCGCGGGTGTATCAATCAAACCGAAAAATCGTTTGGTCCTAGGCGCTGACGTCTTCGCCACGAGTCCATACACAGGTATATATAAAATACTCGCTACGTCGGCAGGAAGCACGGCAATTCTTTTACGTAGGTGTGTGTGTGTGTGTCTTTGCGTGTAGGGCTGGCAATGTCCTAAGATCAAAAAAGGGCCACGAATACTACGCTTGTGAATACTCGAAGAGGGTCCTTTTGGGTACAAGCCACTCGATATCCCATATCCATATTCAAGTCAGTGCGATCAGCAGACATTGGTGTAGTTTGCATTTTTTCTGGAAGGGGCGGGAGGGCTAGGAGGGTTTTGATAAAAACTGGTTTTCATCACAATCATCTGTTTTTTTTTAAATAAAATTTACTAGTCTATAATCACGTGACACATATTAAATATGAAACTTGCTTTGATCAGACGTTCATGTTAAGGGATCATCACAGTGTCAAATTTTCAAAAATCGTTTTTTGCATCATCCGATAGTATACACGGTTATAAACATTCTGTTCAATTTTTAGATCGAAATTCGAATTATTTCGGTCGTTACAGCCGTTCTTAGAAAAAGTGATTGGAGCGTGAGACCCGCACTCCGAATTTTAAACGCTTTTTTCTCGGAATGGCGTTTGTCAAAACGGTGGCCACTCTCAAAGGAAGAGTTTTCAAGCTATCCGTTTGAAATTTTAACAGAACATTCTTCACGTAATTTCTTATGTTGCTATGGAAGCTTTTTTTTTTTTTTTTGAAATCTTCCTATTTTTTTTTTACGAAAAACTGTCGAAAAAAAGGCTAAATTTGATATTTCTTGTTCAAACCGCCGCCATTTTTTCAAAATTTCACTAAAAAAAACCTCCAGAACATAGCGGCTTTCCTACAGATCAATAATCATTCTGAAATTTTTGTTTCAGATAAAATTTGCGGCCACAATCCTGGCCACCATGGGACACCATTTTTTTTCCACGCAATTTTCCACAAATTAAAATAATGTTAAACAATAAATAAAGAAATTAAAAAAAAATAATTTTGTATTCTTTATCGGTGCTTCAATTAGTAAAAAAAAATAGACCGATTAGCTTATCCTATCCACCTAAAAAAAAATCGCGAAAATCGGCTATTTTTCGGGGGGTCACACTGTGATGATCCCTCAACGTTAATATGAAACTCTTGCAATATCTGTGCAGAAATTTCTTAGGGATAGCTAAATATCAGATCCGATCCCGATCCGATCCCGAATATCAGTTTCGATCAGATCCCGATCGGGATATGATACGGATTTCCTAGGCGGGGTATCATCATCGGAGTCCAGATGTCCGTGCAGAAATCTCTTGGAGAGTCCCCACATTCTACTACATCCCTATAGGGATTTGATAGGGATGCCGCGCGTAGCGAGTCCACATTGAAATTCAAATGGATGCCGTGGTTATTTCCCGATTGAAGTCGTTTGAGAGTTTTTTTTTGAAATTCTCAATCGTTATTTGTTGGCTCTTCCTATAAAAAAATATCCTTCCGTGATACCGTTCACAAATTTGTTGGGGAATCCCAAGATGCACTTACATCTCTATGGGGATTTGTTAGGGACACCGCTCATAGGGAGTCCTCCATTGGCATTCAATTTGACTCTGCACTGTTCCCCGATTAACGCCGTTTGAGAATTCTTACCACGTTCGAATCGAAAATATGTGAAAATTCACGAGAAAAAAACTTGGCGTGTTGAAACATAACCTGCACGCTTCGATATACTTTTTTAAGCGATTCATACATTTTTACCACAAGTTTTATACTTTTTTCAAGATCCACTCATTTTGTATACCTATATATTTTGTTTAGAAAATTCAACGAACAGAATGCGATGGGATCCATCAAGAATCGTAATGCTGTTGAAGTTCGCATCGTTGGAATGCAATGAAAATTCTTTTTTTATTTTCGTTATTCTTCATTTATATTGTTATCCCAAGTCTTTTTCGATAGATTTCAGTTGCACGTCTCGGAGGAAAATCTTTAAAAATGTTTGCCGTAGATTTGTTCTGTGAAAAAAATAAGGATTATTTTCATAGCGTTCCAACGATGTAAACTTCAATATCATGAATCGTATGGGATTCTGTTCGATAATGTGGCAATCGTCTAGGATTTGAATTAGATTCGTACATTGGATACCAATGGGGAATTCTGATTAGAATCCAATTTAGTATAGGGATCGTTCTAGTATCTGACGTTTTAGTATAGGGATCCAATGCGATGACCCATCGGATCCCTATCAGCAAGTAGGGACAAGTATGGGATTCCAATTGGATCCCTACGACAATTTCTCTCTCTCTATTTAATTAAAACATTATTACTTAGAATAAATAACCTATATTACTTTTCTCCAAGAAATATAAGTCTTCTAAGGTCTATATGTGGTTTTTTTTCGAAATTTCTAATTAAATGTAAAGAATTTTGTTCAAAATTCTGTTATTAAAATATCTAAGTTTCGACAGTTATACAGTAGCACCAATTTTTACCTAATCTTTTTCAAATCCTTGAATGAATGATTTCAGAAAACGTCCAGCGACTCCAGTTGATACGGATCGGTATCTCCTGGTAATTTTTACATTCATTCCTGGGATCCGATTCGATATCGAACTAGATCTTGTTCTAGAAGTTCGCCATTCTAGCCTGAATCCTATGCAAAGTTTCTATTTGCATTCTGATTAAACTCCTTAATAGTTCCGGATTAGGATCCTGGCTGGAATCCCATTTGCGAGTGTTACATTTCGCTCCTGGATTCGATTCGATGTCCGACTGGATCCCGCTTGAGAAACCAGGATCCTAGTCCGAATCGGACTGTATCCATGACAATATTTCAGCACGTATGGTGATGCGTACTAGGGTTGATAGTACACAAAATAACGATGTATTATAAATAATACAAGATTGTGTTCAGCAGGTAGGAATGAAATCTCGGACGATAAAAAAAAGAGTGGAATTTCGACTCGTGTCGAAATTTCCACCCCCTCCCCCCGCCCCCTCCTTTACCGTGGCCAATCTTACTATAAGCGGATCCAATACGCTCCCGGAATATCTCACCTAAGAAGCCACAATGTTCCTTTCGAGCGTTCGTACAAAACAAGTCTCACGCGCGCGACGTGCGAGAGTGAAAAGGGCCCTCGTAAAAGCGAGAGTCTCTCGAACCTTTTCACTGCCCCGTGAGTATATATGCGAGTCTATATTGCTCGTATTGTGGAACGAGACATTTTCATTGAATTAAAGAGAAGAAAAAAAAACGACGACTCAACTTTTCGACTCGTCGGGGCTTCTGAACGAAAAAAAAAAGAAAAAAAAAATCACAACGCCGTGACAATGTACCCCTGAATATCCCACAAGCACCACTCTACTGTATTATTATTATACTATAATACTGCTCTCTTTATACTTTTCTCTCCTACCGGGGCTGCGATTTTCCCAAACGAATGAAACCATCTCCCGTCACGAATTCAAGAACGCGCGTTTTTATTTCGTAGGCACTACATATAAAGCCGTGGAAACGCCCGCGCGCATCTTCGCTTTGCTCCTTTATGGCTAGAATGGGAAGCGTTGTTCACTGCGTATATAGATATACACGCATCTACATTCATCCAAAAACGATATTAACTCGTCGTAGAGGTGCATCGATATGTGTATTCTATTATTCCAATTTTGCTCCCCGCGCCCTCCACCCCCGCGAGTCGCCCAACGCCGCCGATAAACCTGCGCTTGGAATAAGATCAGAGGGGATGAGCCAACGTGTTTTTTTTCGTTTTTTTTTTTTGAGGGGTCGTGTGCGTTTATTCACAATGTTTACTCGTTCAACCGTAATGGTGATGCTCTTCACTATCTTTATAATCGATCGAGAAATTTCGAGTCAAGTAAGGTATTTGTGCGCACACTCGTATACGCACATACTCCGATTCGGAAATAAGAGAGATTATACAGCCGGACACGGAGAGAATTAAATGTCAAAAATTACCGTGCAGTAACGGTAACCAGATGACAACCCTGAAACTTCGCTTATTATTACTGAGTAAAACACAGATTTTCACGAAAATAAAATAAAATTTCTTCTTCAGATAGAAAATTTTACCAGATTTTCTAGTAAATTTTGATATGTAACAAAATACGCAAAACTTAAATTTAAAAAATATATAATATCAGCGAAATTTTACTGTGCATTTTATTATTTCATGCCTTTCAAAAATGTCTATAAAAAAGTATCGTCTTTATAACAGTTATTTTAAGATTTATTATAAAATTTAATGAGTGTTATAGGAAAATGTATTGTGCTCTCGGTAAAAATTATCGTGCGCGCTACCCTTCTTGTATAGTCAAATTTTAGCTACGTAGTTGAAATTTTCTGTAACGTGAGTTAAAAAAAACTTGTCGCATACGAATTATTATGCTTTTCTCACTTGTCACCACATTGAAATATATCACGGTAATTTTTACCGTGAAATTCACGACAAAAATTACTTTTTAATTCTCTCCGTGGAGAATTCACGATTAAATGAGATTTTTCGCCTTCTTCCTTCCTCAAACGCGCACGAAGACCCTTCAGGATTGGTCGTTCAATTTTTCGATGATTTTTTTTCAATTGTTAAAAAATTCACACTATCTACCGTGCAGATATTTCTTAAGGATACTTAAGCACCGATCAGAGCCCGATGGGGATTTGATGCGGGTTCCCTAGAAGGAATCCAGATGTGGCACCCACTATGTATCACAAGGAGGAGACGTGGCAGCAAGAATTTGAAATACACATTTCAAATACGTAGTGGATATATTTTTTTTGGAAAATTAAATATATATTTTCTTAGTTTGAACGATCTCCATTTAATTTAACCCTTCGTGGTCACACTTCTAAATTCAATCGTGGTGGTTGCACTTGGGTCGATTCTACCTAGTCAGTTTTCATAAAAGTCTTGTGACCAAACTATCCGTCCGAAGTGGTTCAAAAAATTATGGAACATGCTTTGAACTTTCCGGATGATGTACGAAAAATTTTTTCATAAGGAATAAAATGGCGACATGTTAAAAAAAAAAATTTAAGTGGTGGAAAAGCAAAAAATACATTTTTTTTGCTCAAAAAAGCATAGTTCTGTGAATTTTCCAACATTTGTACCTAAAATTTGGACGTGATGGTCCTTAGATATGCTGCTTTTGGGAAAAAATAGTAGCATAGTGGGCGTTCCAAAAAAACGTATTTATTCCGACATGCGAAGAGGGTAAATTTTATGGTATGAGGATACTTCAAACTCCAGGTAATATGATGAATACAGTCCCATTCGAAGCCGGGAACTATTATATATTTACGCCTAAAATTGATCGACGGATCGATTCTACCCAGGGTGATCACGAAGGATTAAATATAATTAGACCAAATAACCCATATCACTTTTTTCCACGAAATATAAGTCTTTCAAAGTCTACATATTGTTTTTTCAATTTTTTTTTATTAAGGTAGCAGTCTCGCTAAAGCTTTTTTCTAATATTTTTTTTTTCAATTTTCAGCACCCATTTAGGACACTATTAAGTAATTATCTGCAAAATTTCAAAAGTATTCACCGTTGTGTATTCGAGATATGGGCAATCAAAGATTGCACGGTTTTATACGTGTTCTTATGGGGAGCAGTGGAAAATTTCACATTTCGCCCAATAACTTCGAAACTTTTCTACAGATTTGTTTTTTTTTTAATTCTCAATTACAGAGAAACATATGACGAATTGGGTAAAAAAAAATCATGAATTTTGACCGTCTAGTTTCAGAGATATAGCGATTTAAATTAAGCAATGTCCAGCGACGCTAGCGCCACGAGGCGATTGGAGCAGTGAGGGTTAGGTAAACATTATATTAGGCGTTTTGTCATCATTACTTTATAAGTTCTTACCGCCCGATAAGTTGTACAACCTACATTATAAGGATATTTCGCAATATTTCGAAGCTTTCATCGATTGAGCGTAGAATAAACTTTTCAACGCGACTGTGGCGAGACTGCTACCTTAAACGTAAAGAATTTTCTCCAAAATTGTGTTATTAATAATACATTGTGTACCAAGGAGACAAAGTGAGCCCTTTAGACGAGCGCGATGTTTTCAGTACGAGTCGTAGACGAGCGCGCGAGGCAAAGACGAGTACTGAAAACATAGCGGCGATATCGACGATGCTTTGTCGCGGTGTCACGTGAACGTGAGGTTACGTTTCTTCCTGTAAACAACGCGTCAACGTACGTAATTCCTCGACCCAACGACCGTTGGCAGCACCTAACGACTGACAACTGTTCCACAGCGACGTTTCACAATTTTTAAATCCTAGGACGTAAAAGACCTCTTCTACGTACCGTTTACATGCACGAAAAAGCGAGGACAATATAGTTGTGATGGTATATAAAATATATAAGTTTTGACAGTGATACTGTAGCACCAATTTTTGCCTAATCTTTTTTAGATACTTGAATAAAAGATTTCAGAAAATGTTCAGCGTCTCCAGCTGATAGGGATCGGTATCTCCTGGTGATTTTTACATTCATCCCCGGGTTCCGATTCGATGTCGAACTCGATCTTGTTCTAAAAGTTCGGGATTCTAGCCTGGATTCCACGAAAAATTTCTATTTAGATTCTGACTAGAGTCCCTAATAGTTTCAGATTAGGATCCTTGCTGGAATCCGATTTGCGAGCGTTTTCGCTCCCGGATCCGATACCATATCTGACTGAATCCCGATTGAGAAACCAGGATCTTAGTCGGACTGTATCCATGACAATATTTCTACACGGGGAGTGACAAAACTAATGTGAGATGAAAATGTGAAAAGTCAAAGTATTCACTCGAGAATCGTAATAGACCCTCAGGCTAAAATAATATCGGAGGAAAGAAGAAGAAAAAAATGTATTACTCCTCGTACATAAGGCCTTACCTACCTACTACTTCTATGCAATGTTGGCTATCAGGAAATCTCGCTGTTATTAGGACGGGCCTCGAAATCGTTGTCTTCAAAATCACATTTTCTCAGACATATAGTAGATCAAGCTTATGCGAAGAATTTACGAGATTTTTTACTTCTGAGGTGGAAGAGTGTCCAGGGTGGAAAGCCGAGAGAGAGGGCAGGTGAAAGTGAGACAGAGAGTGAGAGAGCGAGAGAGAGAGAGTGAGACACAGAGAGAGAGAGAGGGAGAGAGAGAGAGAGAGAGAGAGAGAGAGAGAGAGAGAGCACGTTTTGGTACAGACAGAAAGAATTCTAACCGCGGCCATTCGTGTTATTTATATTCGTCGTTTAATTACGCGACGGTGAAACAATTGTCCGTTTGACGCAGTCGCAACTTTGCATTTCCCGAAAAGTTTCTACGTCCCGAATCCAGCAATGTCAAGTGATTGTTTACTGTCCATAAATGAGTGGTATATATCACTCAAATATGTGAATGCTTGATCGAAGTGGTGCTTTTTTTTGTTTTTTTTTCTTCACTTGAGTACGATATTAAAAAGATATTTGAGTTTGGTTAGCGTGTTCCCGGGGACAATAACTTTGCTGCGGCGCTTTCCGTCTTAACGGGCTCGTAAACCGGGCCACTCGCCCGTCGTCAATTAACTCGCTACTCTCTCTCTCTCTCTTTCTCTGCCCACACAAAGGGGGCGAAAGAGGGCGCAAAAGCGCCCGGGACCAAAGCCAGTGTGAAGCGGTATAAAGGACGAACGAGGGGGTGGGCAAGGGAGCCAGGGTACATGAATATATCACCTGCTTAGAAACAGAAGGGCGCCGGCCGAATTACGTTGATTATGTAATCGTGTGGTTTACGCCCGTTTCATTTCTCCAACATTATATATATGTATATCTCAGCGACGATGAAAGCCACGGAGACTTTATTAGCAGCGTAGAATGGCTCGGAGCTGGAAGGTATGGAGCAAATATAGTAGGGGGATGGTCCAACCAACTCCAGCGCCAAAAGGGATGAAAGATTAAATTAAAAATTTGTTGAGAAAAATTCCTAATTACGTTGGCTCATCTCTCTGGGTGTGAGTGCACCAGCACCGTACCCCAGACGTCATTTATATAAAACATCCCACCCCCCACCCCCCGCCCCCGCAACAATGATTCTCGCACTTTTTGTTCTCGGGGCTTTCCAAGACCCCGTTTACTTTACTCTCAGCCTCGTTATCTTGGTCCTTTGACGTGCTCTTTTTTTCCGCAATTTTTTCGATTATGGCAACATCCTGGTTCCCTCACAGCCATTCTTTGAACAATAATGACCTGTTGGAACTTTTTTTTACTGTACACGAAAGAGAGAATACGAGGTGCGCAACTACGTTGCCGCGTTTCACACATGGGTGGCGCTAACGACACATGTAGTCGCCATTCACATCTGAAGTTGTGCTTTTTTTAGGTTGGGCATCTGTCAACAATAACCAGTCCTATTACCAACACATATCGCAACGCAAAAATATTTTTTCTAACAATGAAGATGTCGAGTTTTGTGCCAAATAAACAGCATTTGCGGGAAGCTTTGCTTTTCTGCTTTAAGGCGGGATCCTGAATTAGCCGGTTCGAAAAATCGATATTTTGAGGAATTTTTTTCGGGTAAAAAAAAAAGCAAGTTTAGCGAAATTTTCAGATTATTTTATTACATGTCTGAACATAAGAAAACAATTTTTTTTAAAGAAAAATATCAACAGGCAACCGATTTTTATGCACATTCGTGCCACTGCTGTTTCCATGCGGCGTAACAAATGGAGCTCGTAATTTTCATCTGAAACAAAAAACCAAAAACCATTTTAATTGTGACATATTTTTCTTCTATATGAACTAAAAAAAATGAAAAAATTTTTGAAATTTGAATGTTTTTTCGGGTTTGAAGTAGAAAATGTGCTTTTTGTGAAAAAAAAAATTATTTCAACTTGCTAAAAAAATTGTTAAGAATTTTTTTTTCGACAATGTTTTTAGTTCAAATAGAAAAGAAAACGATACTGAAGCGAACAAGCTTTGGTTTGTTTCGATTGGACTTCTAGTTTTTTTGTAATCAGATACGCCAAATTAGAAAAATCGTAAAAACTAAAACTCGAGAAAACGGGCGCCCTAACTGCCCGAGCGCCCGTATACCTGCTCGACACTCCACTACGTTCAGTGCTGTATCTTTGGAAATATTTCGAATTGGGCTATAAAACTTTGTCTAGACATTCTTAGATACATCAGGAATAGATTTAAACAATAAAAAAAATCGATTTTTTGGACCTTCTAATTCAGGATCCGGCCTTAACTTGAAAAAAAAATGCTGCTGGAGTACGTTGTTCGCTTGAGGAGGCCTACGGCGAACATGCACTATCGAGAACTACACGTGAAGATTGGTTCAAACGCGTCAGAAGGGGAGATTTCGACACTGAGGAGAAGGAGCCCTCCGGAAGACCAAAAACAATTGAGGACGCCGATCTACAAGCGTTATTCGATGAAGATACGCAAACACAAGATCAACTTGCGGAGGCATTAAACGTGACAATTCGAACCATGCGTTGCTCGAAAAATGGCCAGAATGGGAGACGAGACACGAACGAGTGATATTGCAGCACGACAACGCTTCGTGCCATCGCACTTCCATCATCCAGGACACCATCAAAACCTTGAAATAGGATCTGCTACCGCACTCGCCGGATTCGCCAGACCTGGCACTTTTCGATTATCACTTGTTCCGGTTGATGACGCATCGCTTGGCTGGGCTATACTCGGCCAATTTCGAAGAAGTACAAAGTTGGTTGGATGAATGGTTTCGGTCCAAAGACGCGTCGGTTTATCGTCGCGGTATTCGTGTATTGCCAGAGAGATGGCAAAATTGTGGAGCTAGCGAGGGATGATACTTTGAATAATAGTACATTATGATACGAGGACGAAAAAAAATTTTCCAACGAGTGTTTCTTTTTCACACATGTTAGAACAAGTTTTTATGTCGAGTGCTGTACGAAATTTTATTTTACGACGTGTGAAAATAGGGGTTTTGTGCACGTGACGCGTGCCTAAAATGTCCATTTTCGTACCGAGTGGAATAAACCATTTTTTGTATTTTTCTTGAATTTTTCCATTCCATGAATAATCGTACATTCATAGAATAATTTCCAGTCTATGAATAATAGTACATTATGACACGAGGACGAAAAAAACTTTTACATTATAATACTGCATTATGACACGAGGACAAAAAAACACTCGCCTTTGGCTCGTGCTGCAAACTCACACTTGTTAGAAAAAGTTTTTACGTCGAGTGTTGCACGAAATTTTATTTTACGAGGTGTGAAAATAGGGTTTTCACACACGTGACGCGTGCCTAAAACGTCCATTATCGTACCGAGTGAAATAAACCATTTTTTTTGTATTTCTCTTGAAATTTTTCATTTTTTATTGATAAAAAAGCTCAGAAAATGAGCTGCGCAACTAATATTATTGGTCGTGATTCTTGATGGTTGTCGAAATGTTTGGTGACAAGGCTGGGGAGTTTTGTAATTCGCGTTAGTTTTAGCATGAAAGGGAATTAGGATTTTGAAAAGTTATGTTTTTTTTATATAAAGAAAAGTTGTTAGTTATTTGAGAGATAGATCGAAAAGGGTCGGTCTGAAAGAGTGACTTCACACGCGTTACGTTTCTTGCTTTGACAGAGGGAGAACGAGAGCACGAAAAAAGCTACGAAAGTTCACGTCGACTTTGCTCGCCTCTGTTGAACTTATCTGATTTTTCTTCACTTCCTCTAGCCCTTGGCCCCGTATCAGTTATCGGGCTCCCGAGTAACGGCTCTAATTAAACTCCGACCGAAATTGCTCATTGCATATTGCTTATTGCAAGACGCGATATAGGTAGATAACGTAGGCAGAATTTTGCCATTCTTCGTATGCACCATTTAAATCAATAAAAAATCGAAACGTTTTTTCAAAGGTATTCAAGGTATTTCGAAGTTTGAAATGTACACCAGTCGAATTAATTCTGGACACTGTTGATAGAAACTAGCTTTTTTGAAAGGGAAAGGTGAGTTACAATGTGTCACTTTTTTAAACGAATTTTTACTCTTATCAAAGTAGTCTGATTAGAAAGAAAAGTTCATAAACCATTTTCATAGACTTTTCGTCGTACAACAAAGCTACCATTAAAAAAAAAAAAAAATACCAATATAATGGGATCGAACAAAATTGACGGATTGGCGCATTGTACTCCACCGTTGAGGCACAATGTGTCAGATAAGTGGGTACCAGTATTGGGCAAAATTTAATTGCTAGGGTAACTGAAGATTAACAATTAATTAATTGTTAATCACGCTTATAACAATTAACAATTAATTAATTGTAATTGTGAAAACTTACGATTAACAATTAATTCATTGTTAATTGTTGTAGTCGGAATCAACAATTAATCAATTGTTAATCGTGACTTTCTACAATTAGAAACTAATCAATTTTCAATCTTTTTGGTGTATTTGATTAATAACTAACAATTAAAATTGATTATTGTCCAGGGCGCGGCGTGGCGTCCGAACAAATGTGTAAGCTATTGAAATACGTATATCAAATACCCAAACAAACATGTAGTATTTTGATATCTGTAAAGTTAAATAGGTTAATTGTTAGTTTTAATTGTTTCTTAGAATAATTAAAAAAGTTAATTGCAATCGTTTTAATTGCGAGTTCCAATTAACATAGATTAATCCAAATAAATTAATTGCACCATGCAATTAAAAGTTCATTGCAATTACGCTTTTAGTCAATTACTGGACTGATTGGAAATTTAATTGATTAACCCCCAACACTGGTAGGTACGATTTGTCGAGTACTGAAAAATGTGGGAGACAATGAGCCGATTGGAATTTTCTTATATTTTGATAAGATTCATCCCCCGATAACGGTGGGTTCCGGAAGTTTAAAATCGTTGCCAATTTTTTTCTGGCTATCCTTAGGCACTGTGAACATTCGGCGCAAATAAAATAAATGAGAATGTCTCTAGCGCCGGAAATACGATTTTTTTAAACTTTCACCCCCCGATAACGGTGGGTTCCGGAAGTTGAATATCGTTGCGATGGCATGCAATTGCACGCCATAGGCATGTCATTGCACGCCATTGGCAGGCCATTGCACGCCATTGGCACGCCATCGGCATGTTATTACCCGCCATTGGCATGCCAATGCACTCCATTTTCATGCCATTGTACGCGATTGCACACCATTGGCATGCCATTGCCCGCCATTGGCACGCCATCGGCATGTTATTACCCGCCATTGGCACGCCATTGGCATGCCAATGCACACCATTTTCATGCCATTGTACGCGATTGCACGCCATAGCACGCCATTGGCATGGCATTGCACGCCATTGGCATGGCATTGCACGCCATTGGCATGCAAAATGAGAATTTCTCTAGCGCCGGAAAAACGATCTTTTCCAACTTTCACCCCCCGATAACGTTGGGTTCCGGAAGTTTAAAATCGTTGCCAATTTTTTTCTGGCTATCCTTAGGCACTGTGATCATTCAGTGCAAACAAAATAAAGGAGAATGTCTCTAGCGCCGGAAATACGATTTTTTCCAACTTTCACCCCACGATAACGGTGGGTTCCGGAAGGTTAAAATCGTTGCCAATTTTTTTCTGGCTATCTTTAGGCACTGTGAACATTTCGACGGCAGTATGGAAGAACGTGCTATCTCAAATTGTGATAGAAGAACGTGCTATCCCAAACTGTGATAGAAGAACTTGCTATCTCAAATTGTGATAGAAGAACGTGCTATCTCAAATTCTGATAGAAGAACGTGCTATCTCAAATTATGAGACAAGAACGTGCTATCTCAAATTGTGATAGAAGAACGTGCTATCTCAAATTGTGATAGAAGAACGTGCTATCTCATATTATGAGAGAAGTACGTGCTATCTCAAATTGTGATGGAAGAACGTGCTATCTCAAATTGTGATAGAAAAACGTGCTATCTCAAACTGTGATAGAAGAACGTGCTATTTCGATCAGACAACATATTTTCATTGATACAGCACTGGTATTTGGGGCACCTCAGTATACAGAGCACTTTTTCTGCAAGGTTATTTAATTTTCTAATATTATTTTGCTCGATAATAGAAAAAAATTAAGATATGTTTGAATAAACAACTTTTTTTTAATAATCAATATATTTATTTATATGCAATTTTTAGAACCTACAGTTACTGTAGGTTCTAAAACTTCTGTATAAATAAATATATTGATGATTAAAAGAAAGTTTCTAATATCATTTAGCTCGTTAATAGATTTAGCTCGATAATAAAAATTAAGATATGTTTGAATGAACAACTTTTTTAAATTATCAATATATTTATTTATATGGAATTTTTAGAACCTACAGTTACTGTAGGTAACTGGTCAATTCCATATAAATAAATATATTGATGATTAAAGAAAAGTTGTTTATGCAAACGTATCTTAATTTTTTTCTGTTATCGAGCAAAATCATAATAGAAAATGAAATAACTTCACAAAAAAAGTGCTCTGTATGCTGAGGTTCCCCAAATACCAGTGCTGTATCAATGAAAATATGTTGACTGATCGAGATAGCACGTTCTTCTATCACAATTCGAGATAGCACGTTCTCCTATCACAATTTGAGATAGCACGTTCTTCTATCACAAGTTGACATAGCACGTTCTTCTCTCATAATACGAGATGGCACGTTCTTCTATCACAATTTGAGATAGCACGTTCTTCTATCACAATTTGAGATAGCACGTTCTTCTCTCATAATTTGAGATAGCACGTTCTTCTATCACAGTTTGAGATAGCACGTTCTTCTATCACAATTTGAGATAGCACGTTCTTCTATCACAATTTGGGATAGCACGTTCTTCTATCACAATTTGAGATAGCACGTTCTTCCATACTGCCGTCGATTTGGCGCAAATAAAATCAATGAGAATGTCTCTAGCGCCGGAAATACGATTTTTTCCAACTTTCATCCCCCGATAACGGTGGGTTCCGGAAGTTTAAAATCGTTGCCAAATTTTTTCTGGCTATCCTTAGGCACTGTGAACATTCGGCGCAAATAAAATAAATGAGAATGTCTCTAGCGCCGGAAATACGATTTTTTCCAACTTTCACCCCCCGATAACGGTGGGTTCCGGAAGTTGAATATCGTTGCGATGGCATGCAATTGCACGCCATGGGCATGTCATTGCACGCCATTGGCAGGCCATTGGCACGCCATCGGCATGTTATTACCCGCCATTGGCACGCCATTGGCATGCCAATGCACTCCATTTTCATGCCATTGTACGCGATTGCACGCCATCGGCATGCCATTGCCCGCCATTGGCACGCCATCGGCATGTTATTACCCGCCATTGGCACGCCATTGGCACGCCATTGGCATGCCAATGCACACCATTTTCATGCCATTGTACGCGATTGCACGCCATTGGCACGCCATTGGCATGCCAAATCTCGCGGTTGCACGCCATAGCACGCCATTGGCATGGCATTGCACGCCATTGGCATGCAAAATGAGAATTTCTCTAGCGCCGGAAAAACGATCTTTCCCAACTTTCACCCCCCGATAACGTTGGGTTCCGGAAGTTTAAAATCGTTGCCAATTTTTTTCTGGCTATCCTTAGGCACTGTGATAGTTCAGCGCAAATAAAATAAAGGAGAATGTCTCTAGCGCCGGAAATACGATTTTTTCCAACTTTCACCCCACGATAACGGTGGGTTCCGGAAGGTTAAAATCGTTGCCAATTTTTTTCTGGCTATCTTTAGGCACTGTGAACATTTCGACGGCAGTATGGAAGAACGTGCTATCTCAAATTGTGATAGACGTGAAAGTTGGAAAAGAATTGAACGTGCTAGAATGTCTCTAGCGCCGGAAATACGATTTTTTCCAACTTTCATCCCCCGATAACGGTGGGTTCCGGAAGTTTAAAATCGTTGCCAATTTTTTTTCTGGCTATCCTTAGGCACTATGAACATTCGGCGCAAATAAAATAAATGAGAATGTCTCTAGCGCAGGAAATACGATTTTTTCCAACTTTCACCCCCCGATAACGGTGGGTTCCGGAAGTTGAATATCGTTGCGATGGCATGCAATTGCACGCCATAGGCATGTCATTGCACGCCATTGGCAGGCCATTGCACGCCATTGGCACGCCATCGGCATGTTATTACCCGCCATTGGCACGCCATTGGCATGCCAATGCACTCCATTTTCATGCCATTGTACGCGATTGCACGCCATTGGCATGCCATTGCCCGCCATTGGCACGCCATCGGCATGTTATTACCCGCCATTGGCACGCCATTGGCATGCCAATGCACACCATTTTCATGCCATTGTACGCGATTGCACGCCATTGGCATGGCATTGCACGCCATTGGCATGCAAAATGAGAATTTCTCTAGCGCCGGAAAAACGATCTTTTCCAACTTTCACCCCCCGATAACGTTGGGTTCCGGAAGTTTAAAATCGTTGCCAATTTTTTTCTGGCTATCCTTAGGCACTGTGATCATTCAGCGCAAATAAAATAAAGGAGAATGTCTCTAGCGCCGGAAATACGATTTTTTCCAACTTTCACCCCACGATAACGGTGGGTTCCGGAAGTTGAATATCGTTGCGATGGCATGCAATTGCACGCCATAGGCATGTCATTGCACGCCATTGGCAGGCCATTGCACGCCATTGGCACGCCATCGGCATGTTATGACCCGCCATTGGCACGCCATTGGCATGCCAATGCACACCATTTTCATGCCATTGTACGCGAATGCACGCCATTGACATGCCAAATCTCGCCGTTGCACGCCATAGCACGCCATTGGCATGGCATTGCACGCCATTGGCATGGGAAATGAGAATTTCTCTAGCGCCGGAAAAACGATCTTTTCCAACTTTCACCCCCCGATAACGTTGGGTTCCGGAAGTTTAAAATCGTTGCCAATTTTTTTCTGGCTATCCTTAGGCACTGTGATCATTCAGCGCAAATAAAATAAAGGAGAATGTCTCTAGCGCCGGAAATACGATTTTTTCCAACTTTCACCCAGCGATAACGGTGGGTACCGGAAGGTTAAAATCGTTGCCAATTTTTTTCTGGCTATCTTTATGCACTGTGAAGATTTCGACGGCAGTATGGAAGTACGTGCTATCTCAAATTGTGATAGAAGAACGTGCTATCCCAAATTGTGATAGAAGAACGTGCTATCTCAAATTGTGATAGAAGAACGTGCTATCTCAAATTCTGATAGAAGAACGTGCTATCTCAAATTATGAGACAAGAACGTGCTATCTCAAATTGTGATAGAAGAACGTGCTATCTCAAATTGTGATAGAAGAACGTGCTATCTCAAATTGTGATAGAAGAACGTGCTATTTCGATCAGACAACATATTTTCATTGATACAGCACTGGTATTTGGGGCACCTCAGTATACAGAGCACTTTTTCTGCAAGGTTATTTAATTTTCTAATATTATTTTGCTCGATAATAGAAAAAAATTAAGATATGTTTGAATAAACAACTTTTTTTTAATAATCAATATATTTATTTATATGCAATTTTTAGAACCTACAGTTACTGTAGGTTCTAAAAATTCTGTATAAATAAATATATTGATGATTAAAAGAAAGTTTCTAATATCATTTAGCTCGTTAATAGATTTAGCTCGATAATAAAAATTAAGATATGTTTGAATAAACAACTTTTTTGAATTATCAATATATTTATTTATATGGAATTTTTAGAACCTACAGTTACTGTAGGTAACTGGTCAATTCCATATAAATAAATATATTGATGATTAAAAAAAAGTTGTTTATTCAAACATATCTTAATTTTTTTCTGTTATCGAGCTAAATCATATTAGAAAATGAAATAACTTAACAAAAAAAGTGCTCTGTATACTGAGGTTCCCCAAATACCAGTGCTGTATCAATGAAAATATGTTGACTGATCGAGATAGCACGTTCTTCTATCACAATTCGAGATAGCACGTTCTTCTATCACAATTTGAGATAGCACGTTCTTCTATCACAATGTGACATAGCACGTTCTTCTCTCATAATACGAGATGGCACGTTCTTCTATCACAATTTGAGATAGCACGTTCTTCTATCACAATTTGAGATAGCACGTTCTTCTCTCATAATTTGAGATAGCACGTTCTTCTATCACAGTTTGAGATAGCACGTTCTTCTATCACAATTTGAGATAGCACGTTCTTCTATCACAATTTGGGATAGCACATTCTTCTATCACAATTTGAGATAGCACGTTCTTCCATACTGCCGTCGATTTGGCGCAAATAAAATTAATGAGAATGTGTCTAGCGCCGGAAATACGATTTTTTCCAATTTTCATCCCCCGATAACGGTGGGTTCCGGAAGTTTAAAATCGTTGCCAATTTTTTTCTGGCTATCCTTAGGCAGTGTGAACATTCGGCGCAAATAAAATAAATGAGAATGTCTCTAGCGCCGGAAATACGATTTTTTCCAACTTTCACCCCCCGATAACGGTGGGTTCCGGAAGTTGAATATCGTTGCGATGGCATGCAATTGCAAGCCATAGGCATGTCTTTGCACGCCATTGGCAGGCCATTGCACGCCATTGGCACGCCATCGGCATGTTATTACCCGCCATTGGCACGCCATTGGCATGCCAATGCACTCCATTTTCATGCCATTGTACGCGATTGCACGCCATTGGCACGCCATCGGCATGTTATTACCCGCCATTGGCACGCCATTGGCATGCCAATGCACACCGTTTTCATGCCATTGTACGCGATTGCACGCCATTGGCACGCCATTGGCATGCCAAATCTCGCCGTTGCACGCCATAGCACGCCATTGGCATGGCATTGCACGCCATTGGCATGGCATTGCACGCCATTGGCATGCAAAATGAGAATTTCTCTAGCGCCGGAAAAACGATCTTTTCCAACTTTCACCCCCCGATAACGTTGGGTTCCGGAAGTTTAAAATCGTTGCCAATTTTTTTCTGGCTATCCTTAGGCACTGTGATAGTTCAGCGCAAATAAAATAAAGGAGAATGTCTCTAGGGCCGGAAATACGATTTTTTCCAACTTTCACCCCACGATAACGGTGGGTTCCGGAAGGTTAAAATCGTTGCCAATTTTTTTCTGGCTATCTTTAGGCACTGTGAACATTTCGACGGCAGTATGGAAGAACGTGCTATCTGAAATTGTGATAGAAGAACGTGCTATCCCAAATTGTGATAGAAGAACGTGCTATCTCAAATTGTGATAGAAGAACGTGCTATCTCAAATTCTGATAGAAGAACGTGCTATCTCAAATTATGAGACAAGAACGTGCTATCTCAAATTGTGATAGAAGAACGTGCTATCTCAAATTGTGATAGAAGAACGTGCTATCTCATATTATGAGAAAAGTACGTGCTATCTCAAATTGTGATGGAAGAACGTGCTATCTCAAATTGTGATAGAAAAACGTGCTATCTCAAACTGTGATAGAAGAACGTGCTATTTCGATCAGACAACATATTTTCATTGATACAGCACTGGTATTTGGGGCACCTCAGTATACAGAGCACTTTTTCTGCAAGGTTATTTAATTGTCGAATATCATTTTGCTCGATAATAGAAAAAAATTAAGATATGTTTGAATAAACAACTTTTTTTTAATAATCAATATATTTATTTATATGCAATTTTTAGAACCTACATTTACTGTAGGTTCTAAAAATTCTGTATAAATAAATATATTGATGATTAAAAGAAAGTTTCTAATATCATTTAGCTCGTTAATAGATTTAGCTCGATAATAAAAATTAAGATATGTTTGAATAAACAACTTTTTTAAATTATCAATATATTTATTTATATGGAATTTTTAGAACCTACAGTTACTGTAGGTAACTGGTATATTCCATATAAATAAATATATTGATGATTAAAAAAAAGTTGTTTATTCAAACATATCTTAATTTTTTTCTGTTATCGAGCTAAATCATATTAGAAAATGAAATAACTTAACAAAAAAAGTTCTCTGTATACTGAGGTTCCCCAAATACCAGTGCTGTATCAATGAAAATATGTTGACTGATCGAGATAGCACGTTCTTCTATCACAATTCGAGATAGCACGTTCTTCTATCACAATTTGAGATAGCACGTTCTTCTATCACAATGTGACATAGCACGTTCTTCTCTCATAATACGAGATGGCACGTTCTTCTATCACAATTTGAGATAGCACGTTCTTCTATCACAATTTGAGATAGCACGTTCTCCTCTCATAATTTGAGATAGCACGTTCTTCTATCACAGTTTGCGATAGCACGTTCTTCTATCACAATTTGAGATAGCACGTTCTTCTATCACAATTTGGGATAGCACGTTCTTCTATCACAATTTGAGATAGCACGTTCTTCCATACTGCCGTCGATTTGGCGCAAATAAAATCAATGAGAATGTCTCTAGCGCCGGAAATACGATTTTTTCCAACTTTCATCCCCCGATAACGGTGGGTTCCGGAAGTTTAAAATCGTTGCCAATTTTTTTCTGGCTATCCTTGGGCACTGTGAACATTCGGCGCAAATAAAATAAATGAGAATGTCTCTAGCGCCGGAAATACGATTTTTTCCAACTTTCACCCCCCGATAACGGTGGGTTCCGGAAGTTGAATATCGTTGCGATGGCATGCAATTGCACGCCATAGGCATGTCATTGCACGCCATTGGCAGGCCATTGCACGCCATTGGCAGGCCATTGCACGCCATTGGCACGCCATCGCCATGTTATTACCCGCCATTGGCACGCCATTGGCACGCCATTGGCATGCCAATGCACTCCATTTTCATGCCATTGTACGCGATTGCACGCCATTGGCATGCCATTGCCCGCCATTGGCACGCCATCGGCATGTTATTACCCGCCATTGGCACGCCATTGGCATGCCAATGCACACCATTTTCATGCCATTGTACGCGATTGCACGCCATTGGCATGCCAAATGAGAATTTCTCTAGCGCCGGAAAAACGATCTTTTCCAACTTTCACCCCCCGATAACGTTGGGTTCCGGAAGTTTAAAATCGTTGCCAATTTTTTTCTGGCTATCCTTAGGCACTGTGATCATTCAGCGCAAATAAAATAAAGGAGAATGTCTCTAACGCCGGAAATACGATTTTTTCCAACTTTCACCCCACGATAACGGTGGGTTCCGGAAGTTGAATATCGTTGCGATGGCATGCAATTGCACGCCATAGGCATGTCATTGCACGCCATTGGCAGGCCATTGCACGCCATCGGCATGTTATTACCCGCCATTGGCACGCCATTGGCATGCCAATGCACACCATTTTCATGCCATTGTACGCGATTGCACGCCATTGGCACGCCATTGGCATGCCAAATCTCGCCGTTGCACGCCATAGCACGCCATTGGCATGGCATTGCACGCCATTGGCATGCAAAATGAGAATTTCTGTAGCGCCGGAAAAACGATCTATTCCAACTTTCACCCCCCGATAACGTTGGGTTCCGGAAGTTTAAAATCGTTGCCAATTTTTTTCTGGCTATCCTTAAGCACTGTGATCATTTAGCGCAAATAAAATAAAGGAGAATGTCTCTAGCGCCGGAAATACGATTTTTTCCAACTTTCACCCCACGATAACGGTGGGTTCCGGAAGGTTAAAATCGTTGCCAATTTTTTTCTGGCTATCTTTAGGCACTGTGAACATTTCGACGGCAGTATGGAAGAACGTGCTATCTCAAATTGTGTTAGAAGAACGTGCTATCCCAAATTGTGATAGAAGAACGTGCTATTTCAAATTGTGATAGAAGAACGTGCTATCTCAAATTCTAATAGAAGTACGTGCTATCTCAAATTATGAGACAAGAACGTGCTATCTCAAATTGTGATAGAAGAACGTGCTATCTCAAATTGTGATAGAAGGACGTGCTATCTCATATTATGAGAGAAGTACGTGCTATCTCAAATTGTGATGGAAGAACGTGCTATCTCAAATTGTGATAGAAAAACGTGCTATCTCAAACTGTGATAGAAGAACGTGCTATTTTGATCAGACAACATATTTTCATTGATACAGCACTGGTATTTGGGGTACCTCAGTATACAGAGCACTTTTTCTGCAAGGTTATTTAATTGTCTAATATCATTTTGCTCGATAATAGAAAAAAATTAAGATATGTTTGAATAAACAACTTTTTTTTAATAATCAATATATTTATTTATATGCAATTTTTAGAACCTACAGTTACTGTAGGTTCTAAAAATTCTGTATAAATAAATATATTGATGATTAAAAGAAAGTTTCTAATATCATTTAGCTCGTTAATAGATTTAGCTCGATAATAAAAATTAAGATATGTTTGAATAAACAACTTTTTTAAATTATCAATATATTTATTTATATGGAATTTTTAGAACCTACAGTTACTGTAGGTAACTGGTCAATTCCATATAAATCAATATATTGATGATTAAAAAAAAGTTGTTTATTCAAACATATCTTAATTTTTTTCTGTTATCGAGCTAAATCATATTAGAAAATGAAATAACTTAACAAAAAAAGTGCTCTGTATACTGAGGTTCCCCAAGTACCAGTGCTGTATCAATGAAAATATGTTGACTGATCGAGATAGCACGTTCTTCTATCACAATTCGAGATAGCACGTTCTTCTATCACAATTTGAGATAGCACGTTCTTCTATCACAATTTGACAAAGCACGTTCTTCTCTCATAATACGAGATGGCACGCTCTTCTATCAAAATTTGAGATAGCACGTTCTTCTATCACAATTTGAGGTAGCACGTTCTTCTCTCATAATTTGAGATAGCACGTTCTTCTATCACAGTTTGAGATAGCACGTTCTTCTATCACAATTTGAGATAGCACGTTCTTCTATCACAATTTGGGATAGCACGTTCTTCTATCACAATTTGAGATAGCACGTTCTTCCATACTGCCGTCGATTTGGCGCTAATAAAATCAATGAGAATGTCTCTAGCGCCGGAAATACGATTTTTTCCAACTTTCACCCCCCATAACGGTGGGTTCCGGAAGTTGAATATCGTTGCGATGGCATGCAATTGCACGCCATAGGCATGTCATTGCACGCCATTGGCAGGCCATTGCACGCCATTGGCACGCCATCGGCATGTTATTACCCGCTATTGGCACGCCATTGGCATGCCAATGGACTCCATTTTCATGCCATTGTACGCGATTGCACGCCATCGGCATGCCATTGCCCGCCATTGGCACGCCATCGGCATGTTATTACCCGCCATTGGCACGCCATTGGCATGCCAATGCACACCATTTTCATGCCATTGTACGCGATTGCACGCCATTGGCACGCCATTGGCATGCCAAATCTCGCGGTTGCACGCCATAGCACGCCATTGGCATGGCATTGCACGCCATTGGCATGCAAAATGAGAATTTCTCTAGCGCCGGAAAAACGATCTTTCCCAACTTTCACCCCCCGATAACGTTGGGTTCCGGAAGTTTAAAATCGTTGCCAATTTTTTTCCAGCTATCCTTAGGCACTGTGATAGTTCAGCGCAAATAAAATAAAGGAGAATGTCTCTAGCGCCGGAAATACGATTTTTTCCAACTTTCACCCCACGATAACGGTGGGTTCCGGAAGGTTAAAATCGTTGCCAATTTTTTTCTGGCTATCTTTAGGCACTGTGAACATTTCGACGGCAGTATGGAAGAACGTGCTATCTCAAATTGTGATAGACGTGAAAGTTGGAAAAGAATTGAACGTGCTAGAATGTCTCTAGCGCCGGAAATACGATTTTTTCCAACTTTCATCCCCCGATAACGGTGGGTTCCGGAAGTTTAAAATCGTTGCCAATTTTTTTTCTGGCTATCCTTAGGCACTATGAACATTCGGCGCAAATAAAATAAATGAGAATGTCTCTAGCGCCGGAAATACGATTTTTTCCAACTTTCACCCCCCGATAACGGTGGGTTCCGGAAGTTGAATATCGTTGCGATGGCATGCAATTGCACGCCATAGGCATGTCATTGCACGCCATTGGCAGGCCATTGCACGCCATTGGCACGCCATCGGCATGTTATTACCCGCCATTGGCACGCCATTGGCATGCCAATGCACTCCATTTTCATGCCATTGTACGCGATTGCACGCCATTGGCACGCCATTGGCATGGCATTGCACGCCATTGGCATGCAAAATGAGAATTTCTCTAGCGCCGGAAAAACGATCTTTTCCAACTTTCACCCCCCGATAACGTTGGGTTCCGGAAGTTTAAAATCGTTGCCAATTTTTTTCTGGCTATCCTTAGGCACTGTGATCATTCAGCGCAAATAAAATAAAGGAGAATGTCTCTAGCGCCGGAAATACGATTTTTTCCAACTTTCACCCCACGATAACGGTGGGTTCCGGAAGTTGAATATCGTTGCGATGGCATGCAATTGCACGCCATAGGCATGTCATTGCACGCCATTGGCAGGCCATTGCACGCCATTGGCACGCCATCGGCATGTTATTACCCGCCATTGGCACGCCATTGGCATGCCAATGCACACCATTTTCATGCCATTGTACGCGATTGCACGCCATTGACATGCCAAATCTCGCCGTTGCACGCCATAGCACGCCATTGGCATGGCATTGCACGCCATTGGCATGGAAAATGAGAATTTCTCTAGCGCCGGAAAAACGATCTTTTCCAACTTTCACCCCCCGATAACGATGGGTTCCGGAAGTTTAAAATCGTTGCCAATTTTTTTCTGGCTATCCTTAGGCACTGTGATCATTCAGCGCAAATAAAATAAAGGAGAATGTCTCTAGCGCCGGAAATACGATTTTTTCCAACTTTCACCCAGCGATAACGGTGGGTACCGGAAGGTTAAAATCGTTGCCAATTTTTTTCTGGCTATCTTTATGCACTGTGAACATTTCGACGGCAGTATGGAAGAACGTGCTATCTCAAATTGTGATAGAAGAACGTGCTATCCCAAATTGTGATAGAAGAACGTGCTATCTCAAATTGTGATAGAAGAACGTGCTATCTCAAATTCTGATAGAAGAACGTGCTATCTCAAATTATGAGACAAGAACGTGCTATCTCAAATTGTGATAGAAGAACGTGCTATCTCAAATTGTGATAGAAAAACGTGCTATCTCAAACTGTGATAGAAGAACGTGCTATTTCGATCAGACAACATATTTTCATTGATACAGCACTGGTATTTGGGGCACCTCAGTATACAGAGCACTTTTTCTGCAAGGTTATTTAATTGTCGAATATCATTTTGCTCGATAATATAAAAAAATTAAGATATGTTTGAATAAACAACTTTTTTTTAATAATCAATATATTTATTTATATGCAATTTTTAGAACCTACAGTTACTGTAGGTTCTAAAAATTCTGTATAAATAAATATATTGATGATTAAAAGAAAGTTTCTAATATCATTTAGCTCGTTAATAGATTTAGCTCGATAATAAAAATTAAGATATGTTTGAATAAACAACTTTTTTAAATTATCAATATATTTATTTATATGGAATTTTTAGAACCTACAGTTACTGTAGGTAACTGGTATATTCCATATAAATAAATATATTGATGATTAAAAAAAAGTTGTTTATTCAAACATATCTTAATTTTTTTCTGTTATCGAGCTAAATCATATTAGAAAATGAAATAACTTAACAAAAAAAGTGCTCTGTATACTGAGGTTCCCCAAATACCAGTGCTGTATCAATGAAAATATGTTGACTGATCGAGATAGCACGTTCTTCTATCACAATTCGAGATAGCACGTTCTTCTATCACAATTTGAGATAGCACGTTCTTCTATCACAATGTGACATAGCACGTTCTTCTTTCATAATACGAGATGGCACGTTCTTCTATCACAATTTGAGATAGCACGTTCTTCTATCACAATTTGAGATAGCACGTTCTTCTCTCATAATTTGAGATAGCACGTTCTTCTATCACAGTTTGCGATAGCACGTGCTTCTATCACAATTTGAGATAGCACGTTCTTCTATCACAATTTGGGATAGCACGTTCTTCTATCACAATTTGAGATAGCACGTTCTTCCATACTGCCGTCGATTTGGCGCAAATAAAATCAATGAGAATGTCTCTAGCGCCGGAAATACGATTTTTTCCAACTTTCATCCCCCGATAACGGTGGGTTCCGGAAGTTTAAAATCGTTGCCAATTTTTTTCTGGCTATCCTTAGGCACTGTGAACATTCGGCGCAAATAAAATAAATGAGAATGTCTCTAGCGCCGGAAATACGATTTTTTCCAACTTTCACCCCCCGATAACGGTGGGTTCCGGAAGTTGAATATCGTTGCGATGGCATGCAATTGCACGCCATAGGCATGTCATTGCACGCCATTGGCAGGCCATTGCACGCCATTGGCAGGCCATCGGCATGTTATTACCCGCCATTGGCACGCCATTGGCATGCCAATGCACTCCATTTTCATGCCATTGTACGCGATTGCACGCCATTGGCACGCCATTGGCATGGCATTGCACGCCATTGGCATGCAAAATGAGAATTTCTCTAGCGCCGGAAAAACGATCTTTTCCAACTTTCACCCCCCGATAACGTTGGGTTCCGGAAGTTTAAAATCGTTGCCAATTTTTTTCTGGCTATCCTTAGGCACTGTGATCATTCAGCGCAAATAAAATAAAGGAGAATGTCTCTAGCGCCGGAAATACGATTTTTTCCAACTTTCACCCCACGATAACGGTGGGTTCCGGAAGTTGAATATCGTTGCGATGGCATGCAATTGCACGCCATAGGCATGTCATTGCACGCCATTGGCAGGCCATTGCACGCCATTGGCACGCCATCGGCATGTTATTACCCGCCATTGGCACGCCATTGGCATGCCAATGCACACCATTTTCATGCCATTGTACGCGATTGCACGCCATTGACATGCCAAATCTCGCCGTTGCACGCCATAGCACGCCATTGGCATGGCATTGCACGCCATTGGCATGGAAAATGAGAATTTCTCTAGCGCCGGAAAAACGATCTTTTCCAACTTTCACCCCCCGATAACGATGGGTTCCGGAAGTTTAAAATCGTTGCCAATTTTTTTCTGGCTATCCTTAGGCACTGTGATCATTCAGCGCAAATAAAATAAAGGAGAATGTCTCTAGCGCCGGAAATACGATTTTTTCCAACTTTCACCCAGCGATAACGGTGGGTACCGGAAGGTTAAAATCGTTGCCAATTTTTTTCTGGCTATCTTTATGCACTGTGAACATTTCGACGGCAGTATGGAAGAACGTGCTATCTCAAATTGTGATAGAAGAACGTGCTATCCCAAATTGTGATAGAAGAACGTGCTATCTCAAATTGTGATAGAAGAACGTGCTATCTCAAATTCTGATAGAAGAACGTGCTATCTCAAATTATGAGACAAGAACGTGCTATCTCAAATTGTGATAGAAGAACGTGCTATCTCAAATTGTGATAGAAAAACGTGCTATCTCAAACTGTGATAGAAGAACGTGCTATTTCGATCAGACAACATATTTTCATTGATACAGCACTGGTATTTGGGGCACCTCAGTATACAGAGCACTTTTTCTGCAAGGTTATTTAATTGTCGAATATCATTTTGCTCGATAATATAAAAAAATTAAGATATGTTTGAATAAACAACTTTTTTTTAATAATCAATATATTTATTTATATGCAATTTTTAGAACCTACAGTTACTGTAGGTTCTAAAAATTCTGTATAAATAAATATATTGATGATTAAAAGAAAGTTTCTAATATCATTTAGCTCGTTAATAGATTTAGCTCGATAATAAAAATTAAGATATGTTTGAATAAACAACTTTTTTAAATTATCAATATATTTATTTATATGGAATTTTTAGAACCTACAGTTACTGTAGGTAACTGGTATATTCCATATAAATAAATATATTGATGATTAAAAAAAAGTTGTTTATTCAAACATATCTTAATTTTTTTCTGTTATCGAGCTAAATCATATTAGAAAATGAAATAACTTAACAAAAAAAGTGCTCTGTATACTGAGGTTCCCCAAATACCAGTGCTGTATCAATGAAAATATGTTGACTGATCGAGATAGCACGTTCTTCTATCACAATTCGAGATAGCACGTTCTTCTATCACAATTTGAGATAGCACGTTCTTCTATCACAATGTGACATAGCACGTTCTTCTTTCATAATACGAGATGGCACGTTCTTCTATCACAATTTGAGATAGCACGTTCTTCTATCACAATTTGAGATAGCACGTTCTTCTCTCATAATTTGAGATAGCACGTTCTTCTATCACAGTTTGCGATAGCACGTGCTTCTATCACAATTTGAGATAGCACGTTCTTCTATCACAATTTGGGATAGCACGTTCTTCTATCACAATTTGAGATAGCACGTTCTTCCATACTGCCGTCGATTTGGCGCAAATAAAATCAATGAGAATGTCTCTAGCGCCGGAAATACGATTTTTTCCAACTTTCATCCCCCGATAACGGTGGGTTCCGGAAGTTTAAAATCGTTGCCAATTTTTTTCTGGCTATCCTTAGGCACTGTGAACATTCGGCGCAAATAAAATAAATGAGAATGTCTCTAGCGCCGGAAATACGATTTTTTCCAACTTTCACCCCCCGATAACGGTGGGTTCCGGAAGTTGAATATCGTTGCGATGGCATGCAATTGCACGCCATAGGCATGTCATTGCACGCCATTGGCAGGCCATTGCACGCCATTGGCAGGCCATTGCACGCCATTGGCACGCCATCGCCATGTTATTACCCGCCATTGGCATGCCAATGCACTCCATTTTCATGCCATTGTACGCGATTGCACGCCATTGGCATGCCATTGCCCGCCATTGGCACGCCATCGGCATGTTATTACCCGCCATTGGCACGCCATTGGCATGCCAATGCACACCATTTTCATACCATTGTACGCGATTGCACGCCATTGGCATGCCAAATCTCGCTGTTGCACGCCATAGCACGCCATTGGCATGCAAAATGAGAATTTCTCTAGCGCCGGAAAAACGATCTTTTCCAACTTTCACCCCCCGATAACGTTGGGTTCCGGAAGTTTAAAATCGTTGCCAATTTTTTTCTGGCTATCCTTAAGCACTGTGATCATTTAGCGCAAATAAAATAAAGGAGAATGTCTCTAGCGCCGGAAATACGATTTTTTCCAACTTTCACCCCACGATAACGGTGGGTTCCGGAAGGTTAAAATCGTTGCCAATTTTTTTCTGGCTATCTTTAGGCACTGTGAACATTTCGACGGCAGTATGGAAGAACGTGCTATCTCAAATTGTGTTAGAAGAACGTGCTATCCCAAATTGTGATAGAAGAACGTGCTATTTCAAATTGTGATAGAAGAACGTGCTATCTCAAATTCTAATAGAAGTACGTGCTATCTCAAATTATGAGACAAGAACTTGCTATCTCAAATTGTGATAGAAGAACGTGCTATCTCAAATTGTGATAGAAGGACGTGCTATCTCATATTATGAGAGAAGTACGTGCTATCTCAAATTGTGATGGAAGAACGTGCTATCTCAAATTGTGATAGAAAAACGTGCTATCTCAAACTGTGATAGAAGAACGTGCTATTTTGATCAGACAACATATTTTCATTGATACAGCACTGGTATTTGGTGTACCTCAGTATACAGAGCACTTTTTCTGCAAGGTTATTTAATTGTCTAATACCATTTTGCTCGATAATAGAAAAAAATTAAGATATGTTTGAATAAACAACTTTTTTTAAATAATCAATATATTTATTTATATGCAATTTTTAGAACCTACAGTTACTGTAGGTTCTAAAAATTCTGTATAAATAAATATATTGATGATTAAAAGAAAGTTTCTAATATCATTTAGCTCGTTAATAGATTTAGCTCGATAATAAAAATTAAGATATGTTTGAATAAACAACTTTTTTAAATTATCAATATATTTATTTATATGGAATTTTTAGAACCTACAGTTACTGTAGGTAACTGGTATATTCCATATAAATAAATATATTGATGATTAAAAAAAAGTTGTTTATTCAAACATATCTTAATTTTTTTCTGTTATCGAGCTAAATCATATTAGAAAATGAAATAACTTAACAAAAAAAGTGCTCTGTATACTGAGGTTCCCCAAATACCAGTGCTGTATCAATGAAAATATGTTGACTGATCGAGATAGCACGTTCTTCTATCACAATTCGAGATAGCACGTTCTTCTATCACAATTTGAGATAGCACGTACTTCTATCACAATGTGACATAGCACGTTCTTCTCTCATAATACGAGATGGCACGTTCTTCTATCACAATTTGAGATAGCACGTTCTTCTATCACAATTTGAGATAGCACGTTCTTCTCTCATAATTTGCGATAGCACGTGCTTCTATCACAATTTGAGATAGCACGTTCTTCTATCACAATTTGGGATAGCACGTTCTTCTATCACAATTTGAGATAGCACGTTCTTCCATACTGCCGTCGATTTGGCGCAAATAAAATCAATGAGAATGTCTCTAGCGCCGGAAATACGATTTTTTCCAACTTTCATCCCCCGATAACGGTGGGTTCCGGAAGTTTAAAATCGTTGCCAATTTTTTTCTGGCTATCCTTAGGCACTGTGAACATTCGGCGCAAATAAAATAAATGAGAATGTCTCTAGCGCCGGAAATACGATTTTTTCCAACTTTCACCCCCCGATAACGGTGGGTTCCGGAAGTTGAATATCGTTGCGATGGCATGCAATTGCACGCCATAGGCATGTCATTGCACGCCATTGGCAGGCCATTGCACGCCATTGGCAGGCCATTGCACGCCATTGGCACGCCATCGCCATGTTATTACCCGCCATTGGCACGCCATTGGCATGCCAATGCACTCCATTTTCATGCCATTGTACGCGATTGCACGCCATTGGCATGCCATTGCCCGCCATTGGCACGCCATCGGCATGTTATTACCCGCCATTGGCACGCCATTGGCATGCCAATGCACACCATTTTCATGCCATTGTATGCGATTGCACGCCATTGGCATGCCAAATCTCGCTGTTGCACGCCATAGCACGCCATTGGCATGGCATTGCACGCCATTGGCATGCAAAATGAGAATTTCTCTAGCGCCGGAAAAACGATCTTTTCCAACTTTCACCCCCCGATAACGTTGGGTTCCGGAAGTTTAAAATCGTTGCCAATTTTTTTCTGGCTATCCTTAGGCACTGTGATCATTCAGCGCAAATAAAATAAAGGAGAATGTCTCTAGCGCCGGAAATACGATTTTTTCCAACTTTCACCCCACGATAACGGTGGGTTCCGGAAGTTGAATATCGTTGCGATGGCATGCAATTGCACGCCATAGGCATGTCATTGCACGCCATTGGCAGGCCATTGCACGCCATTGGCACGCCATCGGCATGTTATTACCCGCCATTGGCACGCCATTGGCATGCCAATGCACACCATTTTCATGCCATTGTACGCGATTGCACGCCATTGGCACGCCATTGGCACGCCATTGGCATGCCAAATCTCGCCGTTGCACGCCATAGCACGCCATTGGCATGGCATTGCACGCCATTGGCATGCAAAATGAGAATTTCTGTAGCGCCGGAAAAACGATCTTTTCCAACTTTCACCCCCCGATAACGTTGGGTTCCGGAAGTTTAAAATCGTTGCCAATTTTTTTCTGGCTATCCTTAAGCACTGTGATCATTTAGCGCAAATAAAATAAAGGAGAATGTCTCTAGCGCCGGAAATACGATTTTTTCCAACTTTCACCCCACGATAACGGTGGGTTCCGGAAGGTTAAAATCGTTGCCAATTTTTTTCTGGCTATCTTTAGGCACTGTGAACATTTCGACGGCAGTATGGAAGAACGTGCTATCTCAAATTGTGTTAGAAGAACGTGCTATCCCAAATTGTGATAGAAGAACGTGCTATTTCTAATTGTGATAGAAGAACGTGCTATCTCAAATTCTAATAGAAGTACGTGCTATCTCAAATTATGAGACAAGAACGTGCTATCTCAAATTGTGATAGAAAAACGTGCTATCTCAAACTGTGATAGAAGAACGTGCTATTTTGATCAGACAACATATTTTCATTGATACAGCACTGGTATTTGGGGTACCTCAGTATACAGAGCACTTTTTCTGCAAGGTTATTTAATTGTCTAATATCATTTTGCTCGATAATAGAAAAAAATTAAGATATGTTTGAATAAACAACTTTTTTTAAATAATCAATATATTTATTTATATGCAATTTTTAGAACCTACAGTTACTGTAGGTTCTAAAAATTCTGTATAAATAAATATATTGATGATTAAAAGAAAGTTTCTAATATCATTTAGCTCGTTAATAGATTTAGCTCGATAATAAAAATTAAGATATGTTTGAATAAACAACTTTTTTAAATTATCAATATATTTATTTATATGGAATTTTTAGAACCTACAGTTACTGTAGGTAACTGGTCAATTCCATATAAATCAATATATTGATGATTAAAAAAAAGTTGTTTATTCAAACATATCTTAATTTTTTTCTGTTATCGAGCTAAATCATATTAGAAAATGAAATAACTTAACAAAAAAAGTGCTCTGTATACTGAGGTTCCCCAAATACCAGTGCTGTATCAATGAAAATATGTTGACTGATCGAGATAGCACGTTCTTCTATCACAATTTGAGATAGCACGTTCTTCTATCACAATTTGACATAGCACGTTCTTCTCTCATAATACGAGATGGCACGTTCTTCTATCACAATTTGAGATAGCACGTTCTTCTATCACAATTTGAGATAGCACGTTCTTCTCTCATAATTTGAGATAGCACGTTCTTCTATCACAGTTTGAGATAGCACGTTCTTCTATCACAATTTGAGATAGCACGTTCTTCTATCACAATTTGGGATAGCACGTTCTTCTATCACAATTTGAGATAGCACGTTCTTCCATACTGCCGTCGATTTGGCGCAAATAAAATCAATGAGAATGTCTCTAGCGCCGGAAATACGATTTTTTCCAACTTTCACCCCCCATAACGGTGGGTTCCGGAAGTTGAATATCGTTGCGATGGCATGCAATTGCACGCCATAGGCATGTCATTGCACGCCATTGGCAGGCCATTGCACGCCATTGGCACGCCATCGGCATGTTATTACCCGCCATTGGCACGCCATTGGCATGCCAATGCACTCCATTTTCATGCCATTGTACGCGATTGCACGCCATCGGCATGCCATTGCCCGCCATTGGCACGCCATCGGCATGTTATTACCCGCCATTGGCACGCCATTGGCATGCCAATGCACACCATTTTCATGCCATTGTACGCGATTGCACGCCATTGGCACGCCATTGGCATGCCAAATCTCGCGGTTGCACGCCATAGCACGCCATTGGCATGGCATTGCACGCCATTGGCATGCAAAATGAGAATTTCTCTAGCGCCGGAAAAACGATCTTTTCCAACTTTTACCCCCCGATAACGTTGGGTTCCGGAAGTTTAAAATCGTTGCCAATTTTTTTCTGGCTATCCTTAGGCACTGTGATCATTCAGCGCAAATAAAATAAAGGAGAATGTCTCTAGCGCCGGAAATACGATTTTTTCCAACTTTCACCCCACGATAACGGTGGGTTCCGGAAGGTTAAAATCGTTGCCAATTTTTTTCTGGCTATCTTTAGGCACTGTGAACATTTCGACGGCAGTATGGAAGAACGTGCTATCTCAAATTGTGATAGACGTGAAAGTTGGAAAAGAATTGAACGTGCTAGAATGTCTCTAGCGCCGGAAATACGATTTTTTCCAACTTTCATCCCCCGATAACGGTGGGTTCCGGAAGTTTAAAATCGTTGCCAATTTTTTTCTGGCTATCCTTAGGCACTATGAACATTCGGCGCAAATAAAATAAATGAGAATGTCTCTAGCGCCGGAAATACGATTTTTTCCAACTTTCACCCCCCGATAACGGTGGGTTCCGGAAGTTGAATATCGTTGCGATGGCATGCAATTGCACGCCATAGGCATGTCATTGCACGCCATTGGCAGGCCATTGCACGCCATCGGCATGTTATTACCCGCCATTGGCACGCCATTGGCATGCCAATGCACTCCATTTTCATGCCTTTGCCCGCCATTGGCACGCCATCGGCATGTTATTACCCGCCATTGGCACGCCATTGGCATGCCAATGCACACCATTTTCATGCCATTGTACGCGATTGCACGCCATTGGCACGCCATTGGCATGGCATTGCACGCCATTGGCATGGAAAATGAGAATTTCTCTAGCGCCGGAAAAACGATCTTTTCCAACTTTCACCCCCCGATAACGTTGGGTTCCGGAAGTTTAAAATCGTTGCCAATTTTTTTCTGGCTATCCTTAGGCACTGTGATCATTCAGCGCAAATAAAATAAAGGAGAATGTCTCTAGCGCCGGAAATACGATTTTTTCCAACTTTCACCCAGCGATAACGGTGGGTACCAGAAGGTTAAAATCGTTGCCAATTTTTTTCTGGCTATCTTTATGCACTGTGAACATTTCGACGGCAGTATAGAAGAACGTGCTATCTCAAATTGTGATAGAAGAACGTGCTATCCCAAATTGTGATAGAAGAACGTGCTATCTCAAATTGTGATAGAAGAACGTGCTATCTCAAATTCTGATAGAAGAACGTGCTATCTCAAATTATGAGACAAGAACGTGCTATCTCAAATTGTGATAGAAGAACGTGCTATCTCAAATTGTGATAGAAGAACGTGCTATCTCAAATTTTGATAGAAGAACGTGCTATTTCGATCAGACAACATATTTTCATTGATACAGCACTGGTATTTGGGGCACCTCAGTATACAGAGCACTTTTTCTGCAAGGTTATTTAATTTTCTAATATTATTTTGCTCGATAATAGAAAAAAATTAAGATATGTTTGAATAAACAACTTTTTTTTAATAATCAATATATTTATTTATATGCAATTTTTAGAACCTACAGTTACTGTAGGTTCTAAAAATTCTGTATAAATAAATATATTGATGATTAAAAGAAAGTTTCTAATATCATTTAGCTCGTTAATAGATTTAGCTCGATAATAAAAATTAAGATATGTTTGAATAAACAACTTTTTTAAATTATCAATATATTTATTTATATGGAATTTTTAGAACCTACAGTTACTGTAGGTAACTGGTCAATTCCATATAAATAAATATATTGATGATTAAAAAAAAGTTGTTTATTCAAACATATCTTAATTTTTTTCTGTTATCGAGCTAAATCATATTAGAAAATGAAATAACTTAACAAAAAAAGTGCTCTGTATACTGAGGTTCCCCAAATACCAGTGCTGTATCAATGAAAATATGTTGACTGATCGAGATAGCACGTTCTTCTATCACAATTCGAGATAGCACGTTCTTCTATCACAATTTGAGATAGCACGTTCTTCTATCACAATGTGACATAGCACGTTCTGCTCTCATAATACGAGATGGCACGTTCTTCTATCACAATTTGAGATAGCACGTTCTTCTATCACAATTTGAGATAGCACGTTCTTCTCTCATAATTTGAGATAGCACGTTCTTCTATCACAGTTTGAGATAGCACGTTCTTCTATCACAATTTGAGATAGCACGTTCTTCTATCACAATTTGGGATAGCACATTCTTCTATCACAATTTGAGATAGCACCTTCTTCCATACTGCCGTCGATTTGGCGCAAATAAAATCAATGAGAATGTCTCTAGCGCCGGAAATACGATTTTTTCCAACTTTCACCCCCCGATAACGGTGGGTTCCGGAAGTTGAATATCGTTGCGATGGCATGCAATTGCACGCCATAGGCATGTCTTTGCACGCCATTGGCAGGCCATTGCACGCCATTGGCACGCCATCGGCATGTTATTACCCGCCATTGGCATGCCAATGCACTCCATTTTCATGCCATTGTACGCGATTGCACGCCATTGGCATGCCATTGCCCGCCATTGGCACGCCATCGGCATGTTATTACCCGCCATTGGCACGCCATTGGCATGCCAATGCACACCGTTTTCATGCCATTGTACGCGATTGCACGCCATTGGCATGCCAAATCTCGCCGTTGCACGCCATAGCACGCCATTGGCATGGCATTGCACGCCATTGGCATGGCATTGCACGCCATTGGCATGCAAAATGAGAATTTCTCTAGCGCCGGAAAAACGATCTTTTCCAACTTTCACCCCCCGATAACGTTGGGTTCCGGAAGTTTAAAATCGTTGCCAATTTTTTTCTGGCTATCCTTAGGCACTGTGATAGTTCAGCGCAAATAAAATAAAGGAGAATGTCTCTAGGGCCGGAAATACGATTTTTTCCAACTTTCACCCCACGATAACGGTGGGTTCCGGAAGGTTAAAATCGTTGCCAATTTTTTTCTGGCTATCTTTAGGCACTGTGAACATTTCGACGGCAGTATGGAAGAACGTGCTATCTGAAATTGTGATAGAAGAACGTGCTATCCCAAATTGTGATAGAAGAACGTGCTATCTCAAATTGTGATAGAAGAACGTGCTATCTCAAATTCTGATAGAAGAACGTGCTATCTCAAATTATGAGACAAGAACGTGCTATCTCAAATTGTGATAGAAGAACGTGCTATCTCAAATTGTGATAGAAGAACGTGCTATCTCATGTTATGAGAGAAGTACGTGCTATCTCAAATTGTGATGAAAGAACGTGCTATCTCAAATTGTGATAGAAAAACGTGCTATCTCAAACTGTGATAGAAGAACGTGCTATTTCGATCAGACAACATATTTTCATTGATACAGCACTGGTATTTGGGGCACCTCAGTATACAGAGCACTTTTTCTGCAAGGTTATTTAATTGTCGAATATCATTTTGCTCGATAATAGAAAAAAATTAAGATATGTTTGAATAAACAACTTTTTTTTAATAATCAATATATTTATTTATATGCAATTTTTAGAACCTACAGTTACTGTAGGTTCTAAAAATTCTGTATAAATAAATATATTGATGATTAAAAGAAAGTTTCTAATATCATTTAGCTCGTTAATAGATTTAGCTCGATAATAAAAATTAAGATATGTTTGAATAAACAACTTTTTTAAATTATCAATATATTTATTTATATGGAATTTTTAGAACCTACAGTTACTGTAGGTAACTGGTATATTCCATATAAATAAATATATTGATGATTAAAAAAAAGTTGTTTATTCAAACATATCTTAATTTTTTTCTGTTATCGAGCTAAATCATATTAGAAAATGAAATAACTTAACAAAAAAAGTGCTCTGTATACTGAGGTTCCCCAAATACCAGTGCTGTATCAATGAAAATATGTTGACTGATCGAGATAGCACGTTCTTCTATCACAATTCGAGATAGCACGTTCTTCTATCACAATTTGAGATAGCACGTTCTTCTATCACAATTTGACATAGCACGTTCTTCTCTCATAATACGAGATGGCACGTTCTTCTATCACAATTTGAGATAGCACGTTCTTCTATCACAATTTGAGATAGCACGTTCTTCTCTCATAATTTGAGATAGCACGTTCTTCTATCACAGTTTGAGATAGCACGTTCTTCTATCACAATTTGAGATAGCACGTTCTTCTATCACAATTTGGGATAGCACGTTCTTCTATCACAATTTGAGATAGCACGTTCTTCCATACTGCCGTCGATTTGGCGCAAATAAAATCAATGAGAATGTCTCTAGCGCCGGAAATACGATTTTTTCCAACTTTCACCCCCCATAACGGTGGGTTCCGGAAGTTTAAAATCGTTGCCAAATTTTTTCTGGCTATCCTTAGGCACTGTGAACATTCGGCGCAAATAAAATAAATGAGAATGTCTCTAGCGCCGGAAATACGATTTTTTCCAACTTTCACCCCCCGATAACGGTGGGTTCCGGAAGTTGAATATCGTTGCGATGGCATGCAATTGCACGCCATGGGCATGTCATTGCACGCCATTGGCAGGCCATTGCACGCTATTGGCACGCCATCGGCATGTTATTACCCGCCATTGGCATGCCAATGCACTCCATTTTCATGCCATTGTACGCGATTGCACGCCATCGGCATGCCATTGCCCGCCATTGGCACGCCATCGGCATGTTATTACCCGCCATTGGCACGCCATTGGCATGCCAATGCACACCATTTTCATGCCATTGTACGCGATTGCACGCCATTGGCACGCCATTGGCATGCCAAATCTCGCGGTTGCACGCCATAGCACGCCATTGGCATGGCATTGCACGCCATTGGCATGCAAAATGAGAATTTCTCTAGCGCCGGAAAAACGATCTTTTCCAACTTTCACCCCCCGATAACGTTGGGTTCCGGAAGTTTAAAATCGTTGCCAATTTTTTTCTGGCTATCCTTAGGCACTGTGATAGTTCAGCGCAAATAAAATAAAGGAGAATGTCTCTAGCGCCGGAAATACGATTTTTTCCAACTTTCACCCCACGATAACGGTGGGTTCCGGAAGGTTAAAATCGTTGCCAATTTTTTTCTGGCTATCTTTAGGCACTGTGAACATTTCGACGGCAGTATGGAAGAACGTGCTATCTCAAATTGTGATAGACGTGAAAGTTGGAAAAGAATTGAACGTGCTAGAATGTCTCTAGCGCCGGAAATACGATTTTTTCCAACTTTCATCCCCCGATAACGGTGGGTTCCGGAAGTTTAAAATCGTTGCCAAATTTTTTCTGGCTATCCTTAGGCACTGTGAACATTCGGCGCAAATAAAATAAATGAGAATGTCTCTAGCGCCGGAAATACGATTTTTTCCAACTTTCACCCCCCGATAACGGTGGGTTCCGGAAGTTGAATATCGTTGCGATGGCATGCAATTGCACGCCATAGGCATGTCATTGCACGCCATTGGCAGGCCATTGCACGCCATTGGCACGCCATCGGCATGTTATTACCCGCCATTGGCACGCCATTGGCATGTCAATGCACTCCATTTTCATGCCATTGTACGCGATTGCACGCCATCGGCATGCCATTGCCCGCCATTGGCACGCCATCGGCATGTTATTACCCGCCATTGGCACGCCATTGGCATGCCAATGCACACCATTTTCATGCCATTGTACGCGATTGCACGCCATTGGCACGCCATTGGCATGCCAAATCTCGCGGTTGCACGCCATAGCACGCCATTGGCATGGCATTGCACGCCATTGGCATGCAAAATGAGAATTTCTCTAGCGCCGGAAAAACGATCTTTCCCAACTTTCACCCCCCGATAACGTTGGGTTCCGGAAGTTTAAAATCGTTGCCAATTTTTTTCTGGCTATCCTTAGGCACTGTGATAGTTCAGCGCAAATAAAATAAAGGAGAATGTCTCTAGCGCCGGAAATACGATTTTTTCCAACTTTCACCCCACGATAACGGTGGGTTCCGGAAGGTTAAAATCGTTGCCAATTTTTTTCTGGCTATCTTTAGGCACTGTGAACATTTCGACGGCAGTATGGAAGAACGTGCTATCTCAAATTGTGATAGACGTGAAAGTTGGAAAAGAATTGAACGTGCTAGAATGTCTCTAGCGCCGGAAATACGATTTTTTCCAACTTTCATCCCCCGATAACGGTGGGTTCCGGAAGTTTAAAATCGTTGCCAATTTTTTTTCTGGCTATCCTTAGGCACTATGAACATTCGGCGCAAATACAATAAATGAGAATGTCTCTAGCGCCGGAAATACGATTTTTTCCAACTTTCACCCCCCGATAACGGTGGGTTCCGGAAGTTGAATATCGTTGCGATGGCATGCAATTGCACGCCATAGGCATGTCATTGCACGCCATTGGCAGGCCATTGCACGCCATCGGCATGTTATTACCCGCCATTGGCATGCCAATGCACTCCATTTTCATGCCATTGTACGCGATTGCACGCCATTGGCATGCCATTGCCCGCCATTGGCACGCCATCGGCATGTTATTACCCGCCATTGGCACGCCATTGGCATGCCAATGCACACCATTTTCATGCCATTGTACGCGATTGTACGCCATTGGCACGCCATTGGCATGGCATTGCACGCCATTGGCATGCAAAATGAGAATTTCTCTAGCGCCGGAAAAACGATCTTTTCCAACTTTTACCCCCCGATAACGTTGGGTTCCGGAAGTTTAAAATCGTTGCCAATTTTTTTCTGGCTATCCTTAGGCACTGTGATCATTCAGCGCAAATAAAATAAAGGAGAATGTCTCTAGCGCCGGAAATACGATTTTTTCCAACTTTCACCCCACGATAACGGTGGGTTCCGGAAGTTGAATATCGTTGCGATGCCATGCAATTGCACGCCATAGGCATGTCATTGCACGCCATTGGCAGGCCATTGCACGCCATTGGCACGCCATCGGCATGGTATTACCCGCCATTGGCACGCCATTGGCATGCCAATGCACACCATTTTCATGCCATTGTACGCGATTGCACGCCATTGACATGCCAAATCTCGCCGTTGCACGCCATAGCACGCCATTGGCATGGCATTGCACGCCATTGGCATGGAAAATGAGAATTTCTCTAGCGCCGGAAAAACGATCTTTTCCAACTTTCACCCCCCGATAACGTTGGGTTCCGGAAGTTTAAAATCGTTGCCAATTTTTTTCTGGCTATCCTTAGGCACTGTGATCATTCAGCGCAAATAAAATAAAGGAGAATGTCTCTAGCGCCGGAAATACGATTTTTTCCAACTTTCACCCAGCGATAACGGTGGGTACCGGAAGGTTAAAATCGTTGCCAATTTTTTTCTGGCTATCTTTATGCACTGTGAACATTTCGACGGCAGTATGGAAGAACGTGCTATCTCAAATTGTGATAGACGTGAAAGTTGGAAAAGCATTGAACGAGCTAGAATGTCTCTAGCGCCGGAAATACGATTTTTTCCAACTTTCATCCCCCGATAACGGTGGGTTCCGGAAGTTTAAAATCGTTGCCAATTTTTTTTCTGGCTATCCTTAGGCACTATAAACATTCGGCGCAAATAAAATAAATGAGAATGTCTCTAGCGCCGGAAATACGATTTTTTCCAAGTTTCACCCCCCGATAACGGTGGGTTCCGGAAGTTGAATATCGTTGCGATGGCATGCAATTGCACGCCATAGGCATGTCATTGCACGCCATTGGCAGGCCATTGCACGCCATTGGCACGCCATCGGCATGTTATTACCCGCCATTGGCACGCCATTGGCATGCCAATGCACTCCATTTTCATGCCATTGTACGCGATTGCACGCCATTGGCATGCCATTGCCCGCCATTGGCACGCCATCGGCATGTTATTACCCGCCATTGGCACGCCATTGGCATGCCAATGCACACCATTTTCATGCCATTGTACGCGATTGCACGCCATTGGCACGCCATTGGCATGCCAAATCTCGCGGTTGCACGCCATAGCACGCCATTGGCATGGCATTGCACGCCATTGGCATGCAAAATGAGAATTCCTCTAGCGCCGGAAAAACGATCTTTTCCAACTTTTACCCCCCGATAACGTTGGGTTCCGGAAGTTTAAAATCGTTGCCAATTTTTTTCTGGCTATTCTTAGGCACTGTGATCATTCAGCGCAAATAAAATAAAGGAGAATGTCTCTAGCGCCGGAAATACGATTTTTTCCAACTTTCACCCCACGATAACGGTGGGTTCCGGAAGGTTAAAATCGTTGCCAATTTTTTTCTGGCTATATTTAGGCACTGTGAACATTTTGACGGCAGTATGGAAGAACGTGCTATCTCAAATTGTGATAGAAGAACGTGCTATCCCAAACTGTGATAGAAGAACTTGCTATCTCAAATTGTGATAGAAGAACGTGCTATCTCAAATTCTGATAGAAGAACGTGCTATCTCAAATTATGAGACAAGAACGTGCTATCTCAAATTGTGATAGAAGAACGTGCTATCTCAAATTGTGATAGAAGAACGTGCTATCTCATATTATGAGAGAAGTACGTGCTATCTCAAATTGTGATGGAAGAACGTGCTATCTCAAATTGTGATAGAAAAACGTGCTATCTCAAACTGTGATAGAAGAACGTGCTATTTCGATCAGACAACATATTTTCATTGATACAGCACTGGTATTTGGGGCACCTCAGTATACAGAGCACTTTTTCTGCAAGGTTATTTAATTTTCTAATATTATTTTGCTCGATAATAGAAAAAAATTAAGATATGTTTGAATAAACAACTTTTTTTTAATAATCAATATATTTATTTATATGCAATTTTTAGAACCTACAGTTACTGTAGGTTCTAAAACTTCTGTATAAATAAATATATTGATGATTAAAAGAAAGTTTCTAATATCATTTAGCTCGTTAATAGATTTAGCTCGATAATAAAAATTAAGATATGTTTGAATGAACAACTTTTTTAAATTATCAATATATTTATTTATATGGAATTTTTAGAACCTACAGTTACTGTAGGTAACTGGTCAATTCCATATAAATAAATATATTGATGATTAAAGAAAAGTTGTTTATGCAAACGTATCTTAATTTTTTTCTGTTATCGAGCTAAATCATAATAGAAAATGAAATAACTTAACAAAAAAAGTGCTCTGTATACTGAGGTTCCCCAAATACCAGTGCTGTATCAATGAAAATATGTTGACTGATCGAGATAGCACGTTCTTCTATCACAATTCGAGATAGCACGTTCTTCTATCACAATTTGAGATAGCACGTTCTTCTATCACAAGTTGACATAGCACGTTCTTCTCTCATAATACGAGATGGCACGTTCTTCTATCACAATTTGAGATAGCACGTTCTTCTATCACAATTTGAGATAGCACGTTCTTCTCTCATAATTTGAGATAGCACGTTCTTCTATCACAGTTTGAGATAGCACGTTCTTCTATCACAATTTGAGATAGCACGTTCTTCTATCACAATTTGGGATAGCACGTTCTTCTATCACAATTTGAGATAGCACGTTCTTCCATACTGCCGTCGATTTGGCGCAAATAAAATCAATGAGAATGTCTCTAGCGTCGGAAATACGATTTTTTCCAATTTTCATCCCCCGATAACGGTGGGATCCGGAAGTTTAAAATCGTTGCCAATTTTTTTCTGGCTATCCTTAGGCACTGTGAACATTCGGCGCAAATAAAATAAATGAGAATGTCTCTAGCGCCGGAAATACGATTTTTTCCAACTTTCACCCCCCGATAACGGTGGGTTCCGGAAGTTGAATATCGTTGCGATGGCATGCAATTGCACGCCATAGGCATGTCTTTGCACGCCATTGGCAGGCCATTGCACGCCATTGGCACGCCATCGGCATGTTATTACCCGCCATTGGCACGCCATTGGCATGCCAATGCACTCCATTTTCATGCCATTGTACGCGATTGCACGCCATTGGCATGCCATTGCCCGCTATTGGCACGCCATCGGCATGTTATTACCCGCCATTGGCACGCCATTGGCATGCCAATGCACACCGTTTTCATGCCATTGTACGCGATTGCACGCCATTGGCACGCCATTGGCATGCCAAATCTCGCCGTTGCACGCCATAGCACGCCATTGGCATGGCATTGCACGCCATTGGCATGGCATTGCACGCCATTGGCATGCAAAATGAGAATTTCTCTAGCGCCGGATCTTTTCCAACTTTCACCCCCCGATAACGTTGGGTTCCGGAAGTTTAAAATCGTTGAAAATTTTTTTCTGGCTATCCTTAGGCACTGTGATGGTTCAGCGCAAATAAAATAAAGGAGAATGTCTCTAGGGCCGGAAATACGATTTTTTCCAACTTTCACCCCACGATAACGGTGGGTTCCGGAAGGTTAAAATCGTTGCCAATTTTTTTCTGGCTATCTTTAGGCACTGTGAACATTTCGACGGCAGTATGGAAGAACGTGCTATCTGAAATTGTGATAGAAGAACGTGCTATCCCAAATTGTGATAGAAGAACGTGCTATCTCAAATTGTGATAGAAGAACGTGCTATCTCAAATTCTGATAGAAGAACGTGCTATCTCAACTTATGAGACAAGAACGTGCTATCTCAAATTGTGATAGAAGAACGTGCTATCTCAAATTGTGATAGAAGAACGTGCTATCTCATATTATGAGAGAAGTACGTGCTATCTCAAATTGTGATGGAAGAACGTGCTATCTCAAATTGTGATAGAAAAACGTGCTATCTCAAACTGTGATAGAAGAACGTGCTATTTCGATCAGACAACATATTTTCATTGATACAGCACTGGTATTTGGGGCACCTCAGTATACAGAGCACTTTTTCTGCAAGGTTATTTAATTGTCGAATATCATTTTGCTCGATAATAGAAAAAAATTAAGATATGTTTGAATAAACAACTTTTTTTTAATAATCAATATATTTATTTATATGCAATTTTTAGAACCTACAGTTACTGTAGGTTCTAAAAATTCTGTATAAATAAATATATTGATGATTAAAAGAAAGTTTCTAATATCATTTAGCTCGTTAATAGATTTAGCTCGATAATAAAAATTAAGATATGTTTGAATAAACAACTTTTTTAAATTATCAATATATTTATTTATATGGAATTTTTAGAACCTACAGTTACTGTAGGTAACTGGTATATTCCATATAAATAAATATATTGATGATTAAAAAAAAGTTGTTTATTCAAACATATCTTAATTTTTTTCTGTTATCGAGCTAAATCATATTAGAAAATGAAATAACTTAACAAAAAAAGTGCTCTGTATACAGAGGTTCCCCAAATACCAGTGCTGTATCAATGAAAATATGTTGACTGATCGAGATAGCACGTTCTTCTATCACAATTCGAGATAGCACGTTCTTCTATCACAATTTGAGATAGCACGTTCTTCTATCACAATTTGACATTGCACGTTCTTCTCTCATAATACGAGATGGCACGTTCTTCTATCACAATTTGAGATAGCACGTTCTTCTATCACAATTTGAGATAGCACGTTCTTCTTTCATAATTTGAGATAGCACGTTCTTCTATCACAGTTTGAGATAGCACGTTCTTCTATCACAATTTGAGATAGCACGTTCTTCTATCACAATTTGGGATAGCACGTTCTTCTATCACAATTTGAGATAGCACGTTCTTCCATACTGCCGTCGATTTGGCGCAAATAAAATCAATGAGAATGTCTCTAGCGCCGGAAATACGATTTTTTCCAACTTTCACCCCCCGATAACGGTGGGTTCCGGAAGTTGAATATCGTTGCGATGGCATGCAATTGCACGCCATAGGCATGTCATTGCACGCCATTGGCACGCCATCGGCATGTTATTACCCGCTATTGGCATGCCAATGTACTCCATTTTCATGCCATTGTACGCGATTGCACGCCATTGGCATGCCATTGCCCGCCATTGGCACGCCATCGGCATGATATTACCCGCCATTGGCACGCCATTGGCATGCCAATGCACACCATTTTCATGCCATTGTACGCGATTGCACGCCATTGGCACGCCATTGGCATGCCAAATCTCGCCGTTGCACGCCATAGCACGCCATTGGCATGGCATTGCACGCCATTGGCATGCAAAATGAGAATTTCTCTAGCGCCGGAAAAACGATCTTTTCCAACTTTCACCCCCCGATAACGTTGGGTTCCGGAAGTTTAAAATCGTTGCCAATTTTTTTTCTGGCTATCCTTAGGCACTCTGATCATTCAGCGCAAATAAAATAAAGGAGAATGTCTCTAGCGCCGGAAATACGATTTTTTCCAACTTTCACCCCACGATAACGGTGGGTTCCGGAAGGTTAAAATCGTTGCCAATTTTTTTCTGGCTATCTTTAGGCACTGTGAACATTTCGACGGCAGTATGGAAGAACGTGCTATCTCAAATTGTGATAGAAGAACGTGCTATCCCAAATTGTGATAGAAGAACGTGCTATCTCAAATTGTGATAGAAGAACGAGCTATCTCAAATTCTTTTGAGATAGCACGTTCTTATTCACGATAATATTATTCAAGATAAAGGGTGTCGAAAAATGACCTGACATTTTAAATTGGGTACCATTTTTTTATGGTGAACATAGAGTAGGTACTAATCTTTGACAACTGGCATAAAGAAGTATTGAGGTTTAGTCATGGAGAATTACACAATCGAGCAATGTATAAAAATTGTGAAAATGCAATGTGAAAGAATGCAGTTATTTGCAGACGAAGTTTCATGGTCGTGTTATCTCGCGTCGCGGCGATGTGAATTGGCCACCAAGATCGTGCGATTTGACGCCATTGGACTTCTTTCTTAGGGCTTTTTTGAAAGGAAAACGTGTATGCCAATGATCCACAGACCATTTCGGAGCTCAAGGAAGCAATTGGATGCACCATTAATGAAATTAATCAGCAATTGTGCCAAAATGTTATTGAAAATTTCGTCGAAAGCGTCAACGTTTGCAAACTGGGACGAAGAGGCCATTTATCGGATATTGCGTTTCACACATAACCTCCATGTTTGTACCTTGTATAAAAATGAAAATATTCGTAATTTTCAAAAAAATAATACGTTACATTGATAAATAAAAATGTCATGTCATTTTGAGACACCCTTTGTTACTCCGATAACAGTACAAACACAATAAAATCAGTAACAATAGATATAGAAATATAGAAATATTAATAAGAATAATTCTATTTTTAATTCTACATCTCATAGCAACGTTGATCGTCGTTTTAACTTATTCTTAGCTTATCTATCTTTCGTCTTGGCCGTCTTTGGTACAATACCAGATCTGTAAATATGAAACCGGAATTTGCCCATAGATGGCCCTAGCTGTCAATGTATTTACCGTCAAGTCGCGTCATTGGCGCCATTTGCTTTGTTGACATCTGACAAAGATTTTTAACTCACAAGAATACAATTTTCATACCCCAACATAGTTTGTTATAGCGTTGAACATGTCGAATTTTGTGCCTGGAAATTACAATTTGCGGACAGCATTACTTTTCTGTTGTCATTTGAAGAAAACTGCTGCAGAATCGCAATCGAAAGCTCGTCGAAGATTACGGTGAGTATGCTCCTGGTAAATCACAGTGCGCTGAATGGTTTAAAAAATTCAAAAATGGCGATTTTGACGTGAGAAACGAAGAACGTGGGAGGCCACCGAAAAAGTTTGAAGACAGCGAATTGCAAGTATTGTTGGATGCTAAAACCTGGCGAAACTGTTAATACTGAATGCTACCAACAACAAATGGTCGATTTGAATCAAACTTTGCATGAAAAACGCCCAGAATACCAAAAAAGGCAACACAAAGTGATTTTGCTTCATGATAATGCACCATGACACACAGCAAAACTGGTCAAGGAAACGATTGAGGCGTTTAGTTGGGAAATACTTTCGCATGCGGCTTACTCACCAGACTTGGCTTCGTCCGATTACCACTTATTTGCATCGATGGGACACGCACTTGCTAACAATAAGCAGCGCTTCACTTCTTACGAAAATGTACGAAAATGGCTCGATGACTGGTATGCCTCAAAAGAGCAACAGTTTTTTTGGCATGGCATCCATAAATTGTCAGACAGGTGGGAAAAATGTATAGCTAGCAATGGACAATACTTCGAATAAAATATGTTTCATCATTCTCATACAATAAACGTGTATTTTCTATACAAAAATTCCTGTTTCATATTTACATACCTGGTATTCTCAATATCCTTTGGCTTGTCTTTCATTATTATTTGACGTTTAATCAGTGCTTCATACTGCTTTTTATTCCTCGGTTCGCTATTTATTAGGAATAAATAAAATATTTTGTTATTAGAAGATATTAAATAGATCTTAATTTGAATAAATAAATATATAAAAAATAAATAACTGTAATAATGGAATGTAATAGGAAAATTTTCTTTTTCCGAAAAATCTAGTTAATTGAAAAAAAAAAAAAAAAATCAAATAGATGCATCTAGTTAATATCAAAAGAATGTTTCTGTCAGTGCGTGATTGGAGGATCGTTCCTGCTGGTAGCCATCTTGTTTCTATCGCAAGAGAAAAGAGTAAAGTTGTTGCTACATTTTTCTATCTGGACCACGAAACGAGTGGTGAAATGTCTGATTTGAATCAGACTTTGTCAAGAATTAAAAAAAAAAAAATTGAATTTGCTCAAATATCCATAGCTTTTGCCCCATGAAACTTAGCCAGAAGTTATAGATCTACTTTACTGTCTCCGTAGCTGCTCTTGTCGCGCAGAGAGGAAAATCTTCGAACGCTTCGAAGCCGGATAAAAACCGTCAAAGAGAATGTTATAACTGGCTGGAGAAAAAGAGTCCTTGCTTCATAAAGTTCGCATTGATGCTTCGAACAAAGATGTAACGATGCCGACCCGCGCGAGAGGAGGCAGATCTCTTTCCAGCGTATATAAGACTCGCGGGGATATAAAGTTGTTTGAATTCTGACAATGTGAACTGTGGGACGATTCAATACCACGGCCTTCGTGTATGCGTTTACACGTACCAAGGCCTTTGCCCTTTTCGACGTGTTTGTATGTACTTTTCTCAGGGTATAAAAATGGAAAAGAAATAATTGATTCGTATAACGACTGCCTGTCGCTCTACTCGAAAAATAATGCAATTTAGTAACTTGCACACATCGCTTCTTCAGCCTTTCACTTTCTTCACAAAGTCTCCTCTACGACCAAGTTGTGTGCTTTTTTAGCATTGAAAATGCTTTTAAAGATGTATATAGGGGGTCTGATCGAGTTTGTTTTTTTGGGTTTGTTGAGGTTTGTTTGGGTTTGTTTGGGTTGTTTGGGCTTGTTTGGGTCTGTTTGGGTTTTGCTTGGTTTTGTTTGGGTTTGTTTGGGTTTGGCTTACAAGATGATCCCTAGGGATCATCTTGTAAGCAAATAACGTACCTACATTATTTTTGTTAAAGGTGATGCAGCGTAATTACAAAAGTTGGTTTTGTTGGTTTCTTTTTAAATAAATAATTTAAATAAATAAAATCAGTATTTAATTTAAATAAATGAATAAATTGATAATAACCAAATAAATTTATTTTAATTTAGATAAAATGAATAATAAATTTAAATAAATGTACGTTGGTTTATTTTTTTTAGATTGTACGATTGTTTTCAACATCTGATGTTGATTATAAAAGTTTGTTGTCTTAATTATATAAAAAGATTGTCTATTTATGTTCAAACTATATTATTAATGTATAATTGATATCAGAAATAATAATTTATATAGTTAAGTAATTTAAGACTGGCTGTGGAAGACTGGTTTAGTTTAATTCCAGTTGGGTGAGATAAAACTTATAATATTTATTTTCGCAAATTTTTATTAATATTTACGTAATTTGGTGAAAATAAAAAAAAAATCCCAAAATAGGGGCCAGATGATCCTTGGACACCGGGGTGTCCAAGATGATCCTAATGTAATGTTTTAAAAGAAAGAAATATTTTTATTGGAACCCTAATAAATTGAATATTTCGCATATGCCAATCGTAATATAAATAAATGTGCCGGTAGTAAACGCTTTCGGATCTTAATTATGTTAAATTTCTTTGAAATTACGAGCATTCTCCCTTAGGTGGATCATCTCGTACATCTTTCCCCTGCATTAAACGATTTTTCGGCTCTACCCGTGCAGAAATATTGTCATGGATACAGTCCGATTGGTACTAGGATCCTGGTTTCTCAAGCGGGTCCAATCGGACATCGGATCAGATCCGAGAGCGAAATGTAAATCGAATTCCAGCCAGGATCCTAATCCGGAATTATTAAGGACTCTTGTCAGAATCCAAATAGAAACTTTGCATAGGATCCAGGCTGGAATCCCGAACTTCTAGAACAAGATCTAGTTCGATATCGAATCGGATCTCAGGGATGAATGTAAAAATCATCAGGAGATAACGATCCGTATCAGCTGGAGACGCTGAACATTTTCTGAAATCATTTATTCAAGGATCTGAAAAAGATTAGGTATAAATTGGTGCTCCATTATGACTGTCAAAACTTATATCTTTTAATAATAGAATTGCGAACAAAATTCTTTACATTTAATAAAGATTTTCGAAAAAAAACAATATATAGAGCTTAAAAGACATATTTACTCGAGAAAAGTGATATAGGTTATATATTTTAAGTAATTGTATTTCAATTAAATGGAGATCGTTCGAACTAAGAAAAAAGCTATTTAATTTTCTTATATTTAATACGTATTTTAAATTCTTGCCACCACGTCTCCGCCTTGAGTTACGTAGTGGGCGCCATCTGGATTCCGATGAGGATACCCCTTCTAGGGTATCCGCATCATATCCCGATCGGGATCTGATCGGAAAATTTTCAAAAAGAATCCTAAAGACAGCATAGCCTGAATAATAACATATATATATATTTTTTTTTTTAAATCTTGAATTGTGGGTAATGCTCCAACCTCCTTAAGTTTGTGGGAAACATAACTCCAAAATGAGTTGACGGATCCTGCTAAAATTGTACACACAACTCAATAACAATATTACCTTCAACTTATACCTACTTGTTTATGAAAATCACTATTGAAAAGTACTTTTTTATTGCAAGAAACAACGAAAAGTCAGTGTAAATTCAGATTTCTTTTTTAAGAGCTCCAAATTTCAAATTTTTAACTTTTTAAGTGTTTCTTAGCTATAAGTTCAGCGTTCGGATGTTAAAATATTCAAAATGCCTGGCTCATATTTTTCAGATCAATATTAAAATCGTTGGATTTCCCACAAACAGACAAATTTCGGAAGAACCTTTCTGGAAGATCATAACTCCGCCATTTTGCAATATCTTTCGATGCAAAAAAATAATTTAAACATTTTAATTACATAAAACATTGTATCTAGTTTCATAAATGCAAAACATTTTGTACCTTTCCAAAAAAAAACCCATCGAAATTGGCTATTTTTTCATCGTCTGCATGTATCGACCCCCTTAAGCTCGACCATACACCAGATCGATGATCCAATAACGATATCATATCTCGAAGCATGCTCATGAGACACAATCGCGAGTCAGTTTCGTAGAAAGGCATAGGAGGGTTGGGGTGAGACACAAAGCAAGAGGGAAGAAAAATGAGCGGAAAGGGCGAAACAGGGATAGAGAGAAAGGGCTGGTAAAAGTCCGACACTGTATATACAGTTCTCGAAATGTCTTGGGCTCTTCTGTGTCGGTCGCGAACCGCGGCCGTTTCATCGTGAATACACATATACGTACATACCTATATATATACACATAGAGACAAACCGACGGTTCATGCTGCAGCGGGTGGTTCATAACTCGACACAAGAGAGAGAGAAAGAGAGAGAGAGAGAGAGAGAGAGAGAGAGAGAGAGAGAGAGAGAGAGAGAGAGAGAGAGAGAAGAGGCGGTCCGAGCCTAGTTCGAGAGGTCCGGAGTGAGGTCTTCCAGAGCGTCTCTCTTTTCCTTATGACCAGTTTTGCTGTTGGCATGGTGCAAGGCGGCATCGTGCGCCTCTCCATTCGCGGGACCATGGGCACGAATGAAGTTGTCGTTGTCTCTCGCTGCCAGAACGAACGCCGTGAGACAATGTGGCGCATAAATATCGCGGAGACCTCTCATATTATACTCGCGCTCTACTCGGCTTCTTATGCACACACACCAACCTCTCTCTGTCTTTATCTATATATATATATATATATACCGCGGAGGGGGAAAAGAAGAGATGTAACGCAGTACACTTTGTTTCTGTGTGGGCCCAAGATATAGGCGATATATAGATATATATATATGTATATATAGTATTTTGTTTACAGGTACCTTGTGCCGCTATAGGCATCGTTACACCTATATATGAAGCTCTTTTGCTCTCTTTTTAACAGGGAAATCGTGATACAAGGTGCGCGAAAGTTGACTCCACCGAGTGAAGGACAGCAAATAGCCCGAATCGAAAAATATACAAGTACACTGGGCTTCTCGAGTAAAAATTTTCGAGCCGCGTTCAAGCCACAACATAAAGGGCAATCCTTCCCGGAGCAGAGATCGGCGATTGTGGATTATCGGGTACCTAAACGAGAATACAATGTTTGGAATAGCAATAGGTTGGGGCATTCGATGAACCTTCCGAATTGCAGACACTGGACATTGTCATTCAAAGGAGGCCAATGCAGAGAGCAACTGAACCTGCAAAACCCCAGGTGGACCTATTTCGAGCGATCCCGCAAAACCTACTGGTCCTCCCTTTCGGCCTACTGTAGGCACACTGTAGATCCTCTGGACCCTCCATTTAGCCTACTGCAGGCGTACTGTAGACCCTCCGGACCTTCCATTCAGCGAAAACGTATTTATTTCGTCATCAAACAGGTTACCGATCAGGCCTCAATGGAGTGTTGATGGTGGAGGTATCGAATTTGGGCTCAAAGCAGGTTAGGTGGGGTCGCGGTAACGGACTTGAGGTCGAAAGCAGGTTAAGGAGGCCTGTGTTCCGCACGTTTCACTGAAACTGGGAGTCGAAAGAAGGTTTGGGAGAACTAACAAAGGCTATACTCGACCAAATGGAGGCCTCTTCATGGCACCGAACTCGAGAAATTGTGTTTGGTAGGTTCAGCGAACGGTGGAGGCTTGTGCATTGCAAAAGAAATGGGTCCTGCGAGTGTTCAGAGGAGGCTATAAATTTGGACTCGCGTTCATTCTTTGTTCTTTCCTTAAGCCTGAATCTGTATTTTCTGGAAGCGCGAGATCCGGATTTAGTAGGACTGATTTCGCGTAGGAGATGCGCCAAATTATGATTTCATAATGGGTGCGTTCGATTTGTTCGCTTATACGCTTATAGTGCTTACGCTTATTACCCGTGTAGTAATTTCAGTCGGGAAAAAGTACTGCCCCTTATCTGCCTTCCCTAGATAATATCAGGCCATGATCAGGTCGTCCAATGTAGATCAGGTTCGCCATGTAACAGATTTTAGGCCAGGCCCTGAACCGCCGCTCCCTTTTTCGGGAACTCATCAGGAACTGACGTGGTAAGAGATCGGAAAATCGCACGCGAAATTACGAGAAAGGTGACAGTGGACAGGGTCATGAGAAATAAACCGGCGTACGGATAGAGTAATGAACAAGTACTGAAAAAGAGCATTTGGCGATATATCTTAGTAAAATAAATATCATCAGGTCGTACTGATACTTATTATTCCACAAGTATCACAAAATCATAAGCGAATGTGTATGCTGTGAGCACTTCTGTTCGTGATATAACAACGGGTCGAAGTTTTATCGTTGTAGGATGGTATACATTGGTTACGCGAAGCGCTTCGCTCAAAGCCACCTGGCGGATTGTTGGCGAAATACATACGGGTACTCACTTTCCGGTCAAAACATCAGGGCTGGGAGGGGCATGTTGAGCAGTCTGGTGAGTTGGGTAATCGAAATATTGTATCTAGAAAACTAAGTACCACGCGCGGGTGCACCAAATGGCGGAAAGAGCGGTATGGGGGAGGGGAACACATCATGCCATCGCCCGTTGCCATGCGGCGCACGAGACGGTAACACGGATGGTTTCATTATTTTTGCACCCAGAAGTAAAAAAAAACGTGATTGAAAGTTTTTTCGTCTACATACTTTTTTCCCCTAGATAAATTTGCTATTGACCGAAGTCGGTTTCATTTTTATACGGCTGACTGTTAAGGAATTACAGGGCGATAATACCAACCATGCTCAACATGCCCCTCCTAACCCTACGGTATGCCACATTCGGCCCTGCTCTGTAGCTAAATATCGAGGCGGGTTATAGCCGTTTAGGTCATTTAGAGACTTGACCGCCCACAACATTTTGGTGAATCATTTTTGAGCCCTTTAGGCGTCGTTTGATCAGAAAAATGTTTTTTTTTTGCTTTCCACAATTGTAGAGTGACCTAACTTCTTAAAGGTTTCTGCGTCTCATGACCATGCTCCCTCATAATGTCTACAACTCGGCTAATTTTTTGAGTACCATTAAACAATTTTCACATACGTATTTAAAAAGGTTTGTAGAATAATAAAACAAAAAAATTAACGATTGTTTTCACATTTCTAACCAACAATATTGCCTTAACTCTTTGTAGTGACACTTCCAAATTCAATCGCGGTGGTTACACTTGGGTCGATTCTACCCAGTCAGTTTTCAAAAAAGTATTGTGACCAAACTATCCGTCCGAAGTGGTTCAAAAAATTACGGAGCATGCTTTGAACTTTCTAGATGATGTACAAAAAATTTATTTATAATAATTGAAATGGCGACATGTTAAAAAAAAATTATAAAGAGGTGAAAACGCAAAAAATATACTTTTTCGCTAAAAAAAATCATAGTTCCGTGAATTTTCAACATTTTTGCCTAAAATTTGGACGCGATACTCCTTAGATATGCTACTTTTGTGAAAAAAATAGTAACATAGTGCGCGTTCTAAAAAAGGTATTTATTCCGACATGTGAAGAGGGTAAATTTTAATGGTAAATGAGGATACTTCCAACTCTAGGTAAGATGGTGACTACAGTCCCATTCGAAGCCAGGAACTATTATATATTTACGGCAAAAATTGATCGACGGGTCGATTCTACCCAGGATGACCACGAAGGGTTAAATTTCGGCTGCGAAGAGAACGGTATCGACAAAATTCAACAAGACAATCCCATAATTATATTTCACGTAGAAATACGCGGCACGGCTGTGAACGATTTTTCGAAATTGTCGATAACACTTCAGATCCCGTGGCACTTTCTAACGGCGTGTCTGAAAATATCGCAAACATACGCACATCATCATATGAATATACAGGGGGAAACGACATTTGCTTCGAGGGGCTCGCTGTGTCGCGGGGATTTTGGTGTCGCAGCAGAGAAGGGGCACGCTTTCGGGTTCATGCTTGTAAGTTATATACACATTATTCCGTCGGGATGAAATGAGAGGGAGCTAATGTAATATGGGGGTAGGAGAAAGGGAGACTTCTTATCTGCTCTTGCGATAACGACTACCCCGGCCAGTTATCCAGTTAGCGTTCATTGTAGGATGATTTTAGATCGTACGGAGATATACACCGACTGACAGGCGATTCCCTCACTCGATCATACTCACACGTACACATACACATCCACGTACGTGTATATTTGGGGAAAGATCATTTGCAGGATATACGACTTCGAGGACCATACTCGAAACAGCTAAAAGTGCTGATAGCTAACTTTACATAGATGTAAAAGGGTTGATAGTATCATCCCCCCATATAAATATATTTATATGTGTGCGCTTGTGTGTGTTTGTCTATGAATATAGTATATGCATCCCACACGAGTCATCGCAATAATCAACGTACGGCCTGCACGTGGCGAAAAACTAACAGGGCACAATGACAAATGACTCGGCCCGTTTCTTCCAGTTGAAAAGATTTCTCATATCTTCACTATCATCGTAGATAAAAATTCGATGCATTGGTGTTAAATTTGAAACACTTTTATCGGCGATGGAAATTTATCGAGACTATGAATATATTTCCAATCTGGGATTTTTCATTGGAAATCAATTTGAATTTTTTCAATTAAGGCCTTAGGCCGCCTTAGGATTTTCCAAAAATCGATTTTTTTTTGTTAAAAATGTACCTTAGTACCTATAAATTTATATTACAAAAGATTATGGGTGTGAAAAATCTCTAAGTACTCGATTTTCGAATTCTAGCGCGACCCCCTCTTTATTCATGTGATGACTTTCTACTAACTTTAAACGCGTTTATCTCAAAACTACATTTTCCAAGTCGCCCGGACTCATAACTCAAACAAATTTCAACCGATTCACTTGAAATTTTAACTGTATATTTAGAATTACATTTTCTGAGGCACTACGTAGCATTTTTTTTTAAATTATATTGCAAAGTCCCTTTTTTATAAACAATTTTCTGACGATTTTCTTATGGCATTTTATACTTTTTGTTTTATAAATGCGCCATTTTGACAAAAAAAAATATATCAAAAGAATCCTACGTACTTCTATAGCTATTCTTATACAGGGTGTCCCAGGAAGGAATGTCATCCCTGAAATGGGGGGTTGGGGTGAAATTCTGAGTCGATTGATATAAGCATGCATTGTTCCCAGATCAACCCCTGAATTATTATTAATTTTTAAAGACGGGCCAATCAGGCGCGCCCGATGAGCGGGTTCACGTCGGTGAGCGATACGTGCGTGTAGTGGTGCCTGGCGGAGCAACGCTCTGCGAGGCACCACTACAGTGCTGCGAGGCAGCACTGCGAGGCCCGTTTTTCAAAATTAATAATAATTCAGGAGTTGATCTGGGAACAATACATGCTTATATCAATCGACTCAGAATTTCACCCCCAGCCCCCCATTTCAGGGATGACATTCGTTCCTGGGACACCCTGTATATAATCGAAAAAACTTTAGTGTCTCATCATAACTGAAAAATTATAGGAGCTGTTGGTCCGGCCGTTGACCTTCCAGAAATAAAGGCGACGTCGGAAAAATGCTGCACAGTCGCCATTTTGACATGTATCGCTGTGAAAAAATAATTTTCTATAGTCAATTTCGTGTATAATAAAACCCCGATTTTGTAATTCCGATTTATTTTATGGTTTAGCTGAAAAAAAATTACAGAATATGCTTTTTTTTGGCTTCGAAACCCACGTAACCCCTGAATGTACGTGAGTAAAGCTGCGGACAAAAGCTAGTTATTAATATTATTTTTATTATTAGTGTTAATATTACATTAATATTGGTTTTTTTTTATTAATGTGATAACGTAAAATTACTTTTTATCGTTTTCGCACCCTATGTTTCACGTTTTATTATGATTTCTACTTAAGTTGCATTAAGGCGCCACACATCGTGTTGGTTGGGCGATCGCTATGCACTCCCCCATAGTCTCTCTCTCTCTCTCACTCACTCACTCTCTCTCTCTCTCTCTCTCTCTCTCTCTCTCTCTCTCTCTCTCTCTCTCTCGCCCTCTCTCCCTGTCTTTCTCGCTATTAGTCACGGGCGCCTGGTGTGTGATTTGATTATCGAATTTCGTCACAGAGCAATAACTTTCGGCACGGCATTGACGGGGTCTTTGACTCTGTCCTCCTTCCCCTCGTCGTCCCGCCGTCGTCGTCGCCGCGACAAAAGCCGAACTTTCATGCGCTATATCGGTCTTTCTGCATTACAACACATTTGCCGCGTTTCGTTCCTCATCTTACCACTACCACCTCCTCCCCCCTCCCACCCGTTCCTCCGCCCCTCCGCGCCGTCATCAGTTCGTTCCTTTTTATTGCATACATAGAACTGTTCTTGCAAAGCTTTTTGACCGTGCACGCTCGAAATTTGTCGCATTTATGTTTTCACGGTGGAATATAATAAACATTTCGCATTGCGTCCTCTCACCGTTGGAATGTAGTTTCAAAGAATAGCAGGGGAAGGTGGGGCACATTGTGTCACTTTTTTTCTACCGAATTTTTACTCTTACCAAATTAGTCTAATTAAAAAAAAAGGGTCATAAACAATTTTGTAGACTTTTGGGCGTACAATAAAGGTACCATATTTTTTTCAAAAAGATTAAAAACCCTAAAATAATGGGATCGAAAAAAATTTGCGGATTGGCTCATTGTGCCCCAAGGGTGGGGTACAATGTGTCAGATAGGTGGGTACAGTGTGTCAAGTGCTGCGAAACGTAGGGTACAACGAGCCGGTTGAAACTAGCGATACATGTCAAAATGGCGACTGTGTAGCATTTTTCTGATGACGCCTTTATTTCTGGAAGGTCAACGGCCGGACCAACAGCTCCTATAATTTGTCAGTGATGATGAGACACTAAAGTTTTTTTGATTATATATAAGAATAGCTATAGAAGTACGTAGGATTCTTTTGATATATTGTTTTTTGTCTAAATGGCGCATTTCTAAAACAAAAAGTATAGAATGCTATGAGAAAATCGTCAGAAAGTTGTTTATAAAAACGGAACTATGCAATATAATAAAAAAATCCTACGTAGTACCTCAGAAAATGTAATTCTAAATATACAGTTAAAATTTCAAGTGAATCGGTTTAAATTTGTTTGAGTTATGAGTCCGGTCGACTTGAAAAATGTAGTTTTGAGATAAACGCGTTTAAAGTTAGTAGAAAGTCACGTCATGAATCAAGAGGGGTTGCGCTAGAATTCGAAAATCGAGTACTTAGAGATTTTTCACACCCATAATCTTTTAGAATATAATTTTATAGGTAATAAGGTACATTTTTAACAAAAAAAAAAATCAATTTTTGGAAAATCTTACAGCGGCCTAAGGCCTTAAGTGGCAATAAAACAGTCGTTTTTTCACATAATCAAATTTTTATTTCTCATATCAGGAGCACATATATTTGGCTATTATTATTACAAAGAACAGTCCTCCAATTATAATCAGTCTGAAGGTTATAAGAAATCTAATAAACCGTTACAATAGTGCCCAAACCTCCGTGTGACAGTGTGGCTCGGGCACCCCTGCGAGAGGTTTGGGCATGGCGTTTAAAACGCCTCAAATCAACATCTTACATAAAAATCAATATTTTTCTCTTAAATCAACTTATCTTAGGTTCGGTATGACCCGGACGGGTTTGTCAAAGGTTTATTTTGAATTTCGAGGAAACATCTTTCACATTGCAATACAGTTTTAAATACCGCGGTAGCTTGTCATATCATATTTCTTCGCAGTAGTTTTGATTTTTTCTCCTTTTTTCACTTCTGCACGCACGAAACCTAAAACCCTCTGTTTCTTTGACAACTGAGAAAAATGACAGATGAAATTTGGTTGAACGGTGTTATCAGGCACTAAACTGAACTACATTGGTAGATATTTGAAAAAAACTACCATGCACTTCGAGTTATGAGGGGGTGTCTGAGCCTCCTAACTGCCCGATGGTCCCCACTCTTCCCTATCCCTAAGAAATTTCTGCACGGGCATGCGCTACACCGAATGATATTCAGCACCTAGTGGGGGGCTGATTCCATTTATGGAGGTGCCGTTCGACGAGGTTGCAGTGTATTTGCAATTTTGGGGACGAGTTAAAATCCCGAGTTTGAACTACTGTTTCTAGTTTCCATGAGGAGGTCGATCATATTATAGTTTCGTCAACCATATTGTGATTGCCCTATCAATGCAACTGTAGTGAGTTCTAGTGTATCTTTTTCCATGGACGTTTGCCTCGAATACGATGGACTTTTTTTTCTCATTGGCCCAAACGACACTTTCGTTTACTTCTTTGTAGGGCAGGCACCTATCAACCTCTCACCGTTCATTTTTGCTGCTTGGCATCGAATGTCTCCGGCTTCAAAGAAACGGAAGCATGTCGATAAGTGATACTTTTTCATATTTTTGTTTCATTATATTGCGTCGGTGGCAATGACTGGACCGTTTACGCTATCCGGTATTGCCAGACGCACAAATACAATCGGAGGAACAGATACATACATTGGCGGCCTTGCGTTGGTGTGCGCGGGAAAAGGCGAGAGGACTCGAGTCAAGGAGCGTATAAACCGGCCATTAGTATCGCCCGGCTACTGTCCATTGTCTCCGGTGTTTGCTGAAACAATTGACGGGATAGCTGGCGGCTTGCCGGTGTGTTCGGTCGTCTCGTTAGCGAGAGAGAGGCCCCCCCGGCCACAACCTAACATACACACAGGGCACAGCATTGTCCAGGACTGTTAGCACCCGCGGAAAAATCCTAACGAGCTCTCAGCTACCGTTTAACACCTATATAGGATCCGCGGTTTCACCGTCGCGGCAAAACGGCCAGACGATCTCTCCTTTTCTCTCTCTCTCTCCCTCTCTCTCTCTCTCTCTCTCGCTCTCTCTCGCTCTCTTTTTTGGTCTTTTTCCTCTCTCTTCCTTTCTCTCTCTTTCTGTCTCTGTACTCTCTCATCTTTCTCTCTCTTTTTGCCTCTTTCTATGTGTTACTGTCTCTCGCGCTCCTTGTCTGCGTCTCTCTCTCTCTCTCTCTCTCTCTCTCTCTCTCTCTCTCTCTCTCTCTCTCTCTCTCTCTCTCTCTCTCTCTCTCTCTCTCTCTCTCTCTCTTTTTTGGTCGTTTTCCTGTCTCTTCCTTTCTCTCTCTTTCTGTCTCTTTTCTCTGTTATCTTTCTCTCTCTTTTTACCTCTTTCTATGTGTTACTGTCTCTCGTGCTCCTTGTCTGCGTCTCTCCCTCTCTCTCTCTCTCTCTCTCTCTCTCTCTCTCTCTCTCTCTCTCTCTCTCTCTCTCTCTCTCTCTCTCTTTCTCTCTCTCGCTCTGTCGCTATTTTTCTGACTCATCCTCTCCTCTTCTTACTGTTTACCTCCCTCACCATCTCTTCCAACCCCCTCCTCACACTTTCTTTCTCTCTCTCTCTGTCTCTCTCTTACCCACTTTTTATTAGTATTTTTTGTAAGCGAAAGCTCCGCATGTGAGCAGTTTTGCTAAAAGGCAAGCTCAACGATCGCGAAGATTAGGAATAATCAATTAGTGTACTGACCATTTTTTTGCCACCTCAATTAACCATGGCCACTTTTGCCACTGATATATTTAATATGACGTGCAGAAATTGTCGTAGGGATCCAATTGGATTTTCATACTTGTCCCCACTCCCTGGTAGAGAGCCAATGGGTTATCGCATTCGATCCCTGAACTAAAACGTCACGCTCGTACATTGGATTCTAATCGGGATTCCTCTGTGCAGCATTTTTCCGATGACGCCTTCATTTCTGGAAGGTCAACGGCCGGACCAACAGCTCCTATAATTTTCTAGTTATGATGAGACACTAAGGTTTTTTCGATTTTATGTAAGAATAGCTATAGAAGTACGTAGGATTTTTTTGATATATTGTTTTTTGTCAAAGTGGCGCATTTCTAAAACAAAAAGTATAAAATGCCATGAGAAAATCGTCAGAAAATTGTTTATAAAAAAGGAACTATTCAATATAATAGAAAAAATCCTACTTAGTGCCTCAGAAAATATAATTCTAAATATACAGTTAACATTTAAAGTAAATCGGTTGGAATTTGTTTGAGTTATGAGTTCGGCCGATTTGAAAAATGTAGTTTTGAGATAAACGCGTTTAAAGTTAGTAGAAAGTCACGACATGAATCAAGAGAGGTTACGCTAGAATTTGAAAATCGAGTACTTAGAGATTAAGTACGCTTTATCATATCCCTATAGGGATGTGGGTGCACCTTGGAACGCCCCCACAAATTTGTTCATGGGATCACGAAAGGATATTTTTTTTAGAACATCCAACAAATTCCCGTTGATAATTGCAGATAAAAAATTCTCAAACGACGTCAATTGGGAAATAGCGCAGAATCTACTTGGATTCCAATATAAACTTCCAACAACCCTCCCTATCATGTTCCTACAGGGATGAGGGTGTATCTTGGGACTCCCTCACAAATTTGTTCACGGGATCACGAAAGGATATTTTTTTTAGGGCATCCAACAAATTCCCGTTGATAATTGCAGATAAAAAATCCTCAAACGACGTCAATTGGGAAATAGCGCAGAATCCAATTGGATTCCAATGTAAACTTCCAACAACCCTCCCTATCATATCCCTATAGGAAAGTGGTAAGATCTGGGGATTCCCCAAAAAATGTCTGCGCGCAATCCATACACTTATCTCCAAATATTCCGATTCGATGAAAAATAAAAATGTGCAACTCTATTTGCATTTTTATTGAGAAATGCCATCCCATTCGACGGCTTTTTACGCAATTTATCGGTGTCTCGCACACCTTTATTTCACTTTTGCCATAACCAACGGGAGAAGAAAAAGCAAAGTTGGTTTGGTGACAGCTGGGAGGGGGGGAGGTGGGTCAAAGTCTCTCCCTCGCGTCTCGAGGGTCGTGATCCTTCAGGGAGATAAAATGTAATACCTAGGGTAAAAAATTGCACGGCAACGGGGCCTGCGGCAGTTTGCCAAAAGGAGCAGTTTGCCAAAAGGCAAACTGCTCCTTGTGGGACAATCTTAGGCGTTTGAAATAATAAAGAGGGAGCTAGCAATTGAGAATAAGACGAGGAGGAAAAAAGAAGAGAAAGCTATGGAAGAAAGCTGGACCGGTGAAGTGGGGCGTTGGGGGAGAGGGGCAGGGATAGTAAATCTTGCAAATCTTGAGGGTTCCTCATCATCGCGGTTTATCTCCGCGGTTACTCTTCCTTCGTATCCTTCAGACTTTTCCGTTTTTTCCTCTCTTACCACGTGCAACTTTCTCGATTGTTGTTATACTTGCAATAAATAAGAGAGCGGGATGGAAAGAAACAGATAAAGATGAAGAAAAGTAAAGAACGAAAAAGTGCTAACAGAAGACAATAGTTAATGCCTGCAGAATGATAGTGGGGTGGAGCCATCAAAGAGTGCGGGGTATCAAAGAGTACGCAGTGCTTTCAATTGTTTTATTTTTTCCTGTGTTTGCAACACCACCTAACCTTTCAGTGGCATATGTCGTGTCAAGGTGTTGGACAACAACTCTCTTCGTCAAGGTATTTATTTCCAATTTTATGAATAATAATATATTTTCCATATGTTTGGTTTTATTTCTTAACGATTTTAAACACGTTTAGTAAGGTTTGCGATTAATTTGCACTCAACGAATGTTATTATACTTGAAATTTGTGATCCAAATTGTGTTTTTATTGAGAGGTTATGTCGTCGTTTTTGCTTGCTTACGAAAATTATAGTGATCATAGACTAAACACACGTATTTGGTAAGAGTACTCACCCAAAGAGTGCGCACGCATACTCTTAGCTTGTATGCCAGGGCTGATGATCTCACTCTCCGCTCTCATGCGCACTCTTAGCTTCCATGAAAAGTTCTCACTGCGTACTCTTTGCAACACAGCACCCTAAAAGTGCGCACGGGACGAGTTCTAGGTTTAACCCGTTTCAAGGCCTTAGGCCACTCTAGAGGTCAAATAAGAGCATATTTTGTAATTTTTTTTTCAGCGAAACTATAAAATAAATGGAAATTACAGAATAGGACTTTTATTATACACGTAATTGACTATACAAAATTATTTTTTCACAGCGATACATGTGAAAATGGCGAATGTGCAGCATTTTCCCGATGACGCCTTTATTTCTGGAAGGTCAACGGCTGGACCAACAGCTCCTATAATTTTTCAGTTATGATGAGACACTAAAGTTTTTTTTCGATCATATATAAGAATAGCTATAAAAGTACGTAGGATTTGTTTTATATATTGTTTTTTGTCAAAATGGCGCATTTATAAAACAAAAAGTATAAAATGCCATGAGAAAATCGTTAGAAAATTGTTTATAAAAAAGGAACTACACGGAGAGAATGAAAAAGTAATTTTTGTCGTGAATTTCACGGTAAAAATTACCGTGATATATTTCAATGTGGTGACAAGTGAGAAAAGCATAATAATTCGTATGCGACGAGTTTTTTTAACTCACGTTACAGAAAATTTCAAATACGGAGCTAAAATTTTACTATACAAGAAGGGTAGCGCGCACGATAATTTTTATCGAGAGCACAATACATTTTCCTATAACATTCATTAAATTTTATAATAAATCTTAAAATAACTGTTATAAAGACGATACTTTTTTATAGACATTTTTGAAAGGCATAAAACAATAAAATGCATAGTAAAATTTCGCTGATATTATATATTTTTTAAAATTAAGTTTTGCGAATTTTGTTACACATGAAAATTTACTAGAAAATCTGGTAAAATTTTCTATCTGAAGAAGAAATTTTATTTTATTTTCGTGAAAATCTGTGTTTTACTCAGTAATAATAAGCGAAGTTTCAGGGTTGTCATCTGGTTACCGTTACTGCAAGGTAATTTTTAACATTCAATTCGCTCCGTGTATGCAATATAATGAAAAAAATCCTACTTAGTGCCTCAGAAAATGTAATTCTAAATATACAGTTAAAATTTCAAGTGAATCGGTTGAAATTTGTTTGAGTTATGAGTCCGTCCGACTTGAAAAATGTAGTTTTGAGATAAACGCGTTTAAAGTTAGTAGAAAGTCACGCATGAATCAAGAGGGGTTGCGCTAGAATTCGAAAATCGAGTACTTAGACATTTTTCACAACCCATAATCTTTTGGAATATAATTTTATAGGCACTAAGGCACATTTTTAACAACAAAAAAATCGATTTCTGGAAAATCCTAGAGTGGCTTAAGGCCTTAAATATTTTTTGAGATTGTTACTTAAGATTTATATTAAAAATAATGTTTCTAAATGACCAAAGCTTAATTTAAATAAGAAGTACAAAGTGTATTGTCAAAATTGATTTTTCTAGAAATAAAAGGATATAAAGCGTGTAATCTTTGCTGGCTTTAGCCTAATGATGATTTTTCTTTGTCACCAATCATGCCACGTTTTTCGTCCCTACCAGATTTTCTTCCACCATCGTCTGGATTCGGTTCTCATTGTTTTTATTTTATTCCGTTTATAAGCCGCATAATTTTCCAGTCTTCGAGGGCAATTAAGAGTTTTCACGAGACATTCCCATGGACCTTCATAAAACCGTACTAAAACCCAAGTTGAGAGAGCTCGTTGCGCGGGTGAGGTTTTCCTCTTCTCTTTCGCTACGTCGAGAGCTCGGCTCGAGATTTCTGCATTGCACCCCTGTTCAAACAACCCTCCTACTACCTCGCACTCTTTTTCTCGTCTTGACTGCCATCCTTTTCCTGAAAATGGCATCAGTTCCGTCGGGCCAAAAAAAAAAACGAATATGATTCCATACACCGCGAGGTTGAGTTGCGAGACTAAAATTGCCTTAAGGTGAGCCCCTCTCGAGTCTTGCTCTCTCTCCGCGGGTCGTTTCGGGGATGTAAAGAACCATCTCGGAGCGCGAGAAGAGCGAAATAATTTCAACGAAAATTTCATATAACTGTCGTAGGGATTTCGCGGATTTGCAGATTTGTTTCTTTTTTTTACTGTCTCTCTCTCTCTCTCTCTCTCTCTCTCTCTCTCTCTCTCTCTCTCTCTCTCTCTCTCTCTCTCTCTCTCTCTCTCTCTCTCTCTCTCTCTCTCTCTCTCTCTCTCTCTCTCTCTCTCTCACTCACTCTCTCTCTCTCTCTGCCCGATTTCATTTCAGCAAAACTGACGGGAATGATTACGCTTGGGTAGACGCTTCCTAGATTGAGTCGCAAAAAAAGTTTTGTGAAGATTTGCGACCCGTATAATCAAATACCAAGAATTGCGAATTTTTTATCCGCGTCCTGATGAGAAGAGATATAAAACCAAGAAAGCTGTATAAAAGGACATAGACGTTTTTATCTATTTCGCTACACGCTTTTATCATCATTGCAATAGGTTTACGGGTGCCGGAAAATGATCGCGTAATAACGTCCATCAAGGTCGATACGCGCGATTACAATTTTATACACGAAGTCCATAGGGTTCACGTGTCCATATTCATATATGAGGCCTGAGCGGCAACTGCAGGGAAATAAAGACCGAAACGCTTTTTTAGTATGCACGTTTTATCCCGCATTAAAAGTATACGATTGCAGTCGGTGTAAAAAGTTTGAGCGATTTTTGAGAAAAAAAAAGAACTTGCAGCCGCTTGTTCTTTTATCCCTAATCCTTGACATTATTCCTATTGGGATCTGTCAGATGGGCGGAGTCTAAAAAAACATGGCACCTCCAAGAGGATCGTGAAATGGAAATAGTCACGTACTTTAGTGCAAATTTCAGTGATATAATAAGTATTGGTGGAATTTGTGATTGGCTTGGTACCAACCCTAAAAAATGCAATTTTGTGAAGGGAAAACGTATTTTGAAGGTTGCGGACATTTTAAAATGTGGCGAAGTCAGTCACGTTTTCACATACCGGTGCTGTGGCGCTATTCTGTTACTCGGTAATGGTGTTTTACGTTGTCAATAAACAGGAACAGCCAATCGCATGGACGATTACAGCAGAAAGAGCGCCTTTCATTGGTTGGCGCATGGTAACAAAACGAGCTACGTATAATTTCTATTGAAGGCTTTGCTCTAAGGATAGTTTGATTTTCCGCCACCCGATGTCATATCGCCATTTGACATATACCAATAGGGACTCCTCGCCTGTCGATTCCACATCACGATGTTCTCTGTTCGGCTCGTGAAGTGATATCCGTATTTTCTTCTTTTCCTTGACCAAAAACGAAATAATGTTTCGATCCTATTCTATCTAAGTTCATTCTTCGAGAGTACTGATTTGGTGCTCTTAAAGCCTTAGGCCACTCTAGAGGCCAAGAAAGGGCATATTTTGTGATTTTTTTTTCAGTGAAACCAAAAAATAAATCGGAATTACAAAATAGGGGTCTTATTATACACGTAATTGACTATACAACATTATTTTTTCACAGCGATACATGTGAAAATGGCGACCGTGCAGCATTTTTCCGATGACGCCTTTATTTCTGGAAGGTCAACGGCCGGATCAACAGCTTCTATAATTTTTGAGCTATGATGAGACACTAATGTTTTTTCGATTATATATAAGAATAGCTATCAAAGTACGTAGGATTTTTTGATATATTGTTTTTTTTCAAAATGGCGCATTTCTAAAACGAAAAGTATAAAATGCCATGAGAAAATAGTCAACAAATTGTTTATAAAATAGGAACTATGCAATATAATTTTAAAAAACCTACATAGTGCCTCAGAAAATGTAATTCTAAATATACAGTTAAAATTTCCAGTGAATCGGTTGAAATTTGTTTGAGTTATGAGTCCGGCCGACTTGAAAAATGTAGTTTTGAGATAAACGCGTTTGAAGTTAGTAGAAAGTCACGACATGAATCAAAAGGGGTTGCGCTAGAGTTCGAAAATCGAGTACTTAGAGATTTTTCACACCCATAATCTTTTGGAATATAATTTTATAGGTACCAAGGTATATTTTTAGAAAAAAAATCGATTTTTTGAAAATCCTACAGTGGCCTAAGGCCTTAAGGGGGGAAATACACGTAGCGGCGTAAAAAAGAAATGTGTTGTTTCAATACATTTCAGGCTTACAATTCTATCGAATGTTTCAACACTTCCGATCCCGCGTTGTTTAAATGAACACATTGCATGCGTGTTGGTTTGAGGCGTCACAGCCTTAATTGTTCAAATGAAAAATTACGGAGTACGAATGACGAAATTTGAAAAAATGAAGTGTCCAGAATCGATTCCACTAGTGTAGATGGCAGTAGAAATATCTTCGAAGGATTTTATATGTCAAATAGGTAGGGGGGTGATAAAGAGAAGAAGAGAGAGAGAGAGAGGGAGAGAAAGAGAAAGAGAAAGAGGGACAGACAGACAGAGAGGAATTACATACCTGTTACCTGAGATCGATTATTTTTAATCGATTGTGACAATTATTATGCCATACATTATTTAATCTAGCTATTTATACTGGTTTATCTCTGTAATAGCGTAGTCTGGTAGTATTGGTGAAATCCGTACAAGGGAATTTACAGCTTTGAGCCTTAAAGGCACTTACTTGGTCTTCGAACTTAAACCATAGTTTTAGTCAACCTAACTTACCTGGTATTCCTTAATAGGCGCCCGGTCTGGCTCTTTTATGGAAATCCCTACAGGCAATCAACGAATGATCCCTTGAAAGCCCCGAACTGTATTAGGGATGTCAATTTTCAATTGTCCCCGTGCAGAAATTTCCTAGGGGTACTTAAGTTTCGATCGGATCCCGATCGGGATATGGTGCGGATTTCCTAGAAGGGGTATCCTCATCCGAATCTAGATGGCGCCCACTAAGTAGCACAAGACGGATACGTGGTGGCAAGAATTTCAAATAAGTATTTCAATTACGTATTAAATACATTTTTCTTAGCAAATTAAATACATATTTTCGTAGTTCGAACGATCTCCATTTAATTTAAATATAATTATAGAATAAATAACCTATATCACTTTTCTCCAAGAAAGATAAGTCTTTCAAGGTCTGTATATTGTTTTTTCGATTTTTTAAAATTAAATGTGAAGAATTCCATTCGAAATTCTCTTATTAAAATATATAAGTTTTGACAGTTAGACTGTAGCACCAATTGTTTACCCAATCTTTTTCAGATCCTTGAATAAATGATTTCATAAAACGTCCAGCTGATACGGATCGGTATCTCCTGGTAATTTTTACATTCATCCCTGGTATCCGATTCGATACCGAACTAGATCTTGTTCTAGAAGTTTGGGATTCTGGCCTGGATCCTATGCCAAGTTTCTATTTAAATTCTGTCTAGAGTCCTTAATAGTTCCGGATTACGATCCTGGCTGGCATCCGATTTGCGAGCGTTACATGTCCCTCCCAGATCCGATCCGATATCCGACTGGATCCCGATTGAGAAACCAGGATCCTAGTCCAAATCGGACTGTATCCATGACGATATTTCTGCACGGGTCCATCAAGGTTCCTGTCCATTTTCCGCACGGGTTAATTTGCCTTTAGACAAAACGACGTAACAAATAAATCTAATCGATCAATCAATCTCTCTGTTCTAGCACTGGTATAGTTTTTCATCGATGATCCCTTTTATACTCAGTGCTCGTGTCGCACTTACTGGTCGATGCGGCAAAGTTCCAGTCCGTGGACGAGCGCGGAACGCGTATTATTCCCATTCGAATGGCAGAGAGCATTTTAATTTGCATGGTAAGAGTGGTGTGTGCGGCACTCCCGGTATTTTCGCTTCAGCGTCGCTCACGTCACGCCCACACCTTCCTCTTCCGTGCTCCCTCCCAATATACCGTTGAATATCTCTCTCTCTCTCTCTCTCTCTCTCTCTCTCTCTCTCTCTCTCTCTCTCTCTCTCTCTTCTCTCTCTTTCACTTATCACCGCATCAAGCCACCCTCCGTTCTCCTCCCTCGCGCACTCCGCTTTTTCTTCCTTCCCACTCGCTCTCTTTTCATCCCCTTTTTCGTCGCGTTTGTCGCGCGCGCGACCCCCGGCCGGATTTCCATTTAAACTCACAAAATGGCGCTGACTCCGCGCGAGAGAGCGGAGCTACAAAATTTTTTATTGAAAGATTCGATGGCGGATAACGGGGAGCGCACTCTCTCTTTCTCTCCATGAACTCACACACACACACACCCACATGATGGGGGAAAAAAACAACCGCCAACCCGCTTCTCTCCCCTTGCCTTGCCCTCTATCAACCTCCCCCGCAACGTTTGCGCTCGATTCTAGGTCTACGTCGTCCATGCCCTCCACCCCCACCTACGAACCTTTATTCCGCAAGATAAAATGCCCTTTATCTCCGCTCCTCCTCTCGGCATCCTCCTCCCTCTCTTTCTATTTTTCATGAAAGCCTCACTATTTTCCACCTCCTTCTCTCTTACCCCCCCCCCCCCTCTCTCTCTCTCTCTCATTCACCCTCTTTTTCTGATATATCCTTTTTTCTCTTGCTATCGAGAATCCCCTCCTTTTTTCACCCTTCGAAGGTTTCTTTTCTCCCGGTCTCGATCATGCTCTGTAGCTCTCTTTATTCATAGCGTACGCAAAAGCGTCGACATTTTTTTTCATGCTACTACGGATCACAGCACTTCTGTCGTTGCGCGTGTCGTTTGGACCTGGGCAGCTGAACCAAACAAAACCTGAACAATCATGCATTGATATACTTCTTGCGCTTAAATTTGAGGCAGTATTCTAGTCTAGAGTCCTAAATTTCGGACGTTTTTTCGGGATTGATAAAGAGAAAACAAAAAAATATTTTTCATATTCATTTTTTTACAGTTTTCTTTATTGATGTTTCGAGAACTTACAGAAAAATGTTTGTGCGAAAAAAATAAAAATTGACAAAGTTATGGGCCTCCAAATATGGCCGTGAAAACAAAGGGTTGAGGCCGTTGCCATTACTCCAAAGCTCCCATTCATTTGAAACAAAAATAAAACCTATTTTCTTGATCAATAATAATGTGATTACGGCCAGTACCAAGGAAAAAAAATAATTTCTAGAATTTTGTATAAAAAAAAATATAAATTGACAAAGTTATCGGCCTCTAAATTTGGCCATGAAAAAAAGGGTTGTGCGGATGACGTTATTCCAAAAGCTCCCATTCATCTAAAACAGAAACAAAACCAATGTTCTTGATCAATAAGAATGTCATTATGGCAGGTGCCAAAGAGAAAAAAAAATCAAAAATTTTGTGCAAGAATAATAAAAAAAATGAAAAAGTTATTGGCCTCTAAATTTGGCCGCGAAAAAAAGGGTTGAGGGGATTGACATGATTCCCAAGTTCATCTGAAACAGAAATAAAACCAATGCTCTTGATCAATAAGAATGTCATTATGGCAGGTACCAAGGAGAAAAAAAATTCTAAAATTCTCTGCAACAAAACATAAAAATTGACAAGGCCTCTAAATTTAGCTTTGAAAAAAGGGTTGAGGCGGTCGACACGACTCTAAAGCTCCCGTTCATCTGAAACGGAAATAAAACCGATATTCTTGATCAAAAAGAAAGTCACTATGGCAGGTACCAAGGAGAAGATTTTTTTTATTTTGTGCATATAGAAAAAAAATTGAAATAGTTATCGGCCTCTAACTTTGGCCGTGAAAAAAAGGGTTGTTTTAGTCAATTTTATTAAATTTCTTCCATCGAAAAGACATCGAGTAATACGGTGTTCCAAATTTGTACAAAATGTTTATTGTGCGCTTCGACCAGCTGCTGCGACGATGATACACTGTAACGAATAACGCGCGGTATATCGAATTTGGAACACCCCCTGGATCCGACGGCTGTGTGCAACTTCCGGAACTCGTTCGTTCTCCGAAAGCTCTTTTGTTTTCCGTCCTCGGCATGGGGGCCACGATGCCAATGCGCGCCTTCATTCTCTCGGCCTGGAGCGCCCACACGCCCACGCTTATAATCGGCCACACCGTACCTCCCAAATTGGCAGCGGCCTCCGGATCGTTACTCGAACGTGCGATTCCCCCGCGCCCCAAAGTTGGGTTCCACAAAACGCGAATATAATAAACCAACCGCATGCGAAAGCCATTTGGGAATAAAGATCAATCGTCAGCGGGAGACAGAACCGACATACACACATATATGTATATATATAGCATCGGAACAATTTATAACAAAAACGATCATTAAATTTTGTATACGAATAAATATGTCATGTCTAGATGCAATGGAAGTTGTATTATATGGATAAGGTAAAAAAACTACGAGGGCCATTCAAATATAAACCGGAATTTTTTAATACAGATTTATCCCGAGTAGAAATTGTGCTAGCCAGTCTGAGTTACGTGCTAGTAACTGGCTCGCCCAATTGAGCTCATACGAACTGACTAATGGCTTTCCCACTATGAGGTATTCTAAATATTTTGTTATCCAGACATTGTCTATTCACTGCCCAATCGATTTTCACTAAAGATGTCGCTTCGTTACAATAAAAATGCCATCTAGTAACTAGGCCGTACTGGACTAGCCAACCATGGTTACGAATAACAATGTGAGGTTATGTGACTACTATCATCTAGCGAATGACTCATGGCTGGCTAGCCAACTTGAGTTTCAGATGGCGTTGCGAATGAACAAAACTCTCAAGTGGGTATCTCGCCATGGCCTAGCCAAGACTAGCTAACTGCGGCTATGCTTCCCCTTGGCTAGTCATTGCCTAGCCGAACTTGATTACAGATTTCGCTGCCTTACGATAAAAATACCACCTAATGACTAAGTCGTACCTGGCTAGCGAATGATCGTCACATATGACAAAGTGAGGTTATGTGACTGCACGTAGTTCCATCGAGCGATTGGTTCATAGCTGGCTAATCAATTTGAGTTACAGATGGCGTTGCGAATGAAGAAAAAATAATCTTCAAGTGGGTATCTCGCGATGACTTAGCCAACACTAGCCAACTGCGGCTATGTGCTCTTTGATTAGCCACTACCCAATCGATCGTGATTAGTTTGTATAATGTTTATATCGTTATTAGGAGTTTATATAATGGATAGCATTCGTTGCAGTAACATTGTGCTCATTAATTCGTCGCTAGCCAGATTAAATGATTCGATAAATACAATTTGAGGTTATTCAATTATATGAAAATATAGCTCTCAATGCAAAAAAAAGTAATCAATCCGATAATGTTTTTTAAATTTGTTAATCCACCCATTTTTTAATAACCGCTTGAAAGTTTTCAATGATATTGGATAAATGCAAAATTTCAAACTGAAAATTAAATCGTAAGCTTGCAAAATTTTAATTATCTAATATTATCGAAAAATAGAGAGCTATACGATATCTTCGTACATTAAAAAACAAAATGGATTATATTAACCTGGTATAATTTTGTAATTATCCAAAGTGATCGAATACTGTTGACCGGTACTATATAGATGTTGAAAAAGGTGTAAGGTTTGTTAGGATTATTTCCAAATAGTGACTTTTAATACATCGCCAAAATTTCAAAAACATATTATTTGTCAATAATTGCCTGTTTATTATCAACTGGTTGTCCATGGATTCTTCAATGGCATACAGAATCCGAATGTAACTCAACTTTCAAGTTTTGGAAACGTGAAAAATCGTCGAGAAAACGGGTTTACAAAGGGAAACGGCGGCATATTGGTCCAACTGGGCAAATACCGAAACCAAGAGGCGAATGTTAGATAACGCGGTGCTCTCGCCGGCACACGTATACACGTATACATAGATATAGGTATACAAACATGGGGAAAACTGGTCCGCTCCACTACCCCATAACCATGAGTATTTTTCTCGTTCGGTCCTTGAAACAATAAGCGGTTGACTCAACGTTATCCGCTTACAAGTCAAACGATGTGCCTCTCTCTCTCTCTCTCTCTCTCTCTCTCTCTCCCTCTCTCTCGCTCTCTCTCTTTCTCTCTGTCTCTACCTTTGTTTTTCTGTCGTTGTACATTTCCCTCGGGATTTTTCAAATTCGGTATCGGCGTTATAGGCCATCCGGAATGTGTGTGTGTATGTGTACAGTCGCGAGAAAAACGAGAACGAGAAAACGAGAGCGGTTTGTCCCTCTAAGCGGAGAGTCGGAAAATCCGCATCGACTTCAAAGCAATTTCAACCCCTCCGGCGGGTCGTTTCATTTTCGATTTTTCTCTCGCTCGCTTGTTTACGTAGCTATTAGTGTGTTTGGGCATTTGCGTAGGGAGTTTGTTGTCCCTGAATCCGTCCCGCGGCTGTTTGCCGCACCGTCGTCACGAGCTTTTTCTCCGTTTGCAATACGCGAGAGCGCCTCCGTAGAGCCTCTTAAGCGATTTACCGGGATTACAGTCACCCCTCCCATTCGAGGATTCAGCGTCTCTCGCGAAAAAAAAAAACCCCCGAGCGCTTTGGCCCTTTGCTCTTGTGTTTGCCTTCTTGACTCCACGAAACTGGTGGGTTATTGAGATTTTCCGCGGCAATTCTCATTCCTGTATTTTCACCAACGCGCTAAGGAAATGAATACAAACTTTGGTAAATATCTGGCAAAAGGGTCTCTTTTGGAAAAACTAAAATGAACCCCTATTTAGGCGTATTTTTGCCTCTTTATCATGGATATGCTATTTAAAAATGTCGCTTTCTTTGATTGATCATGGTGCGAGGCGAAGGATACCAAAGATCAAATATCAAGCGATCCACGCGGACATTGTCGTAGGGAACCAATTGGATTCCCATACTTGTCGCTACTTCCTGATAGGGATCTACCCGTGCGGAAATATTAACATGGATACAGTCCGATTCGGACTAGGATCCTGGATTGTCAATCGAGATCCGGTCGGATATCGGATCGGATCCGGGAGCAAAATGTAACGCTCGCTAATCGGATTCCAGCCAGGATTCTAATTCGGAACTGTTAAGGACTCTCGTCAGAATCCAAATAGAAACTTTGCATAGGATTCAGGCTAGAATCTCGAACTTCTAGAACAAGATCTATTTCGATATCGAATCCGATCCCAGGGATGAATGTAAAAATCTCCAGGAGATACCGATCCGTATCAGTTGGAGAGGCAGGACGTTTTCTGACATAATTTATTCAAGGACCGGAAAAAGATTAGTTAAAATTTGGTGCTACAGTATAACTGTCGAAACTTATATATTTGAAGGCATTAGACCCCTCTAGAGGCCAAAAAAGGGCATATTTTGTGATTTTTTTTTCAGCGAAACCATAAAATAAATCGAATTTACAACATAGGAGTTTTATTATATACGTAATTGACTATACACAATTATTTTTTCACAACGATACATGTAAAAATGGCGATTGTGCAGCATTTTTCCGATGACGCCTTTATTTCTGGAAGGTCAACGGCCGGACCAACAGCTTCTATAATTTTTAAGTTATGATGAGACACTAATGTTTTTTCGATTATATATAAGAATAGCTATAGAAGTAGGTAGGATTTTTTTTGATATATTGTTTTTTATCAAAATGGCGCATTCCTAAAACAAAAATCATAAAATGCGCATTCCTAAAACAAAAATCATAAAATGCCAGAAAATCGTCAGAAAATTGTTTATAAAAAAGAAACTATGCAATATAATGAAAAAAAAATCCTACGTAGTGCCTCTGGAAATGTTATTCTAAATATACAGCTAAAATTTCAAGTGAATCGCTTGAAATTTGTTTGAGTTATGAGTCCGGCCGACTTGGAAAATCTAGTTTTGAGATAAACGCGTTTGAAGTTAGTAGAAAGTCACGATATGAATCAAGAGGGGTTGCGCTAGAATTCGAAAATTGAGTACTTAGCGATTTTTCACACCCATAATCTTTTGAAATATAATTTTATAGGTACTAAGGTACATTTTTAACAAAAAAAAATCGATTTTTGGAAAATCCTAGAGTGGCCTAAGGCCTTAATAACAGAATTTCGAACAAAATTCTTCACATTTAATAGAAAATTTCGAACAAACAATATATAGACCTTGAAAGACTCATATTTTCTGAAGAAAAGTCATATAGGTTATTATGGTATCCGACAATTGCCAAAAAGATGGGAAAAAGTAGTAGCTAGCGACGGACAGTACTTTGAATCATGAATAGGTAAACACTCTTTAAGAATAAAGCCTCAAATTTTGGGAAAAAACGGCGGAAGCAAAGTTGTATACCTAATCGGTATAGCCAGAGCTGAGCCCCTTCAGCTGTAGATATAGTAGGATATAGGATGTATAGTATCAATTTGAAACTTGGCATATTTGTTCTTTAGAAAGTGTAGATGTACACTAAGAATGGATTTTTCGCAAATCAATTCTTAAGGGGGTGAATTGGGATGTAAAAGTTTGTATGGAAAACTTTCCTTGCATGTATCAACTTGAAACTCGGTATAAATATTCTTCAAAACAAATAATGAAACGCATATTTTAGAATTTTTTAAAACCCCTAATGCGGAGTGCTACTTATAATGAAGTTTCTATGGGCCAAATTCTACGCGGGCGAAGCCAAAGACTGAAGCTCGTTTTATAATAAATCTATCAAATTTGTTTCTGATACAAAAGTGGCACTAAAATGTAATTTTTGCCGCTCTCCTAAGGGATTAAAACTGTTAGAAAAGAATTACTTTGAGTATTTACCGAAGCTCTTCGGTAAATGTTCTTTTTTTTGTACAATTGCAAGGTTAAAATTTGAAGGTCCACAGCCCTGCGGGGATGTTCGTGATCTTTTACGTCTATGTTACACTCTCAGTAACCATGTCACCATATTCTGACATAGCATTGGGTTATGCCTCGTGGACGAGAAGAGCTACGGACAACCCTCTTTGTATGGAATGACATACCATGTCTGGGTCATCCCTGCGCAGTGGACACACAGTGACTGTATTATATCCATACATCACCCACACACATACACACACACGCACACACACCTACACATAAGAAAACGGCAGATTTTCCAAAGGAGGATGAATCGCAGGAGAAACGTTCAATCCCGAGTGATCCGTGTTATCGCCACCACTACGACATACCAGAAGCATTTGGTGAATGGGTTTCCGCGGCAGTAGAGCTCAGGGTGTATGTGTGTGTGTGTGTGAATATAACTGAGGCAGTTGATATAGTTGAGTGAAATAGTCGGGGCGTTAGGGTTCGACGTACACAGCGCTGTTGTTTGGTATATAGAAAACGAAGAGGCCGGAGAACCTTAGCACACATATGTGTATCGCAATATATAGCGAAGCTGGTGTAAATTTGGAACAACTCAATTTGAGTGATAACGTTTGTACCTCATTGAATTGCAACAGCTCTTTATTTTCATCTCTATTTTTTTAAAATGATTTTCGCAATTATTTGTTCGCCGATTCGACTTGTAAATCTTTATTATAAGGACATATGGAAGATACAAGTCGAGGCAAGAGTATCTGGAATTTGAAATTCTTAAATATATGTCGTGGATGTTGAGTACGAACAGCCGCAAGTACTATAACACATGTAGACCTAGCTTCAAGGGGGGAAATACATATAGCAGTATAAAAGGATCAATTTTTGAAACGTAAAATGTTAGTTAAACATCTTACGTATACGGTGGTGAAGTAAGTAATTAGTTGGTAAGTCAGTGAAACCATAGAGTTTTCGTGGTTCGAAATTTTAACACGTTTTTTTTTATCTCAAAACTACATTTTTTGAATTTGTGGAAGACATAACTTTAAAACGAGTTGACCAATCGTGCTGCAATCCTACACACAGCTCAATAACAATATTACCTTGAACTTATATCTCATTGTGGAGAAATGTTGTCATGGATACAGTCCGATTCGGACTAGGATCCATCCTGGTTTCTCAATCTGGATCCACTCGGACATCGGATAGGATCCGGGAGCGAAATGTAACGCTCGCAAATCGAATTCAAGCTAGGATCCTAATCCGGAACTATTAAGGGCTCTAGTCGGAATCCAAATAGAAATAATATGTATTTAATATTCTAAGAAAAATGTTTCGAAAATATTTGAAATACGTATTTCAAATTCTTGCCACCGCGTCTCCGCCTTGTGCTACGTAGGGGGCGCCATCTGGATTCCAATGAGGATACCCCTTCTAGGGAATCCGTATCATATCCCGATCGGGATCTGATCGGAATTCAGGTATCCCTAAGAAATTTCTGCACGGGTACTTCCATATTTTCGAAAGATATCTGGATTCGAAAAACCAATGGGCAATATAAAAAAATGTAAATAAAGGTTAATAAATATCTAGCTTCGTTCTAGACGAAATGAACTAAAGATTTGTTGGTCATATTCGAATAAAAATGTACATCGAAACTAAATTGGTGGTTCATATTCGCACCAGCTTCACTACAACGGTACGTGGTACCACACCAGTTAAGTGTACGGGTAGTGAAAGATGTATGAAATTCCGGCGCCTCCCAGTCGGTTTTCTACTTGCTGTTTGGTGCAAGAGGGAGAAAGAGAGAGATAGAGGGGCGGGGGAGAGAATGAGAGAGAGAGAGAGCCACCCGGTAGCTCTAGCACAGAGTAGAATATATTGGATTCTGGTAGTCAATAGAGGCAGTTAGGGGTGGCAACACACAGCCGGAGCCGGGGCGTTTTATCACGGGTCTTGATATACTGGGCCGGTCGCTGTTAGAGGGGTTAATCTCTCACGCTCGGTTAGCTCCTATTCCTAACATCGTGCACTCGCGATCTCGCCCGCTTTTCTCTCCCTGCCTCTCTCTCTCTCTCGCCCCTCTCTCTCTCTCTCTCTCTCTCTCTCTCTGTCTTCCTCGTTCATCTTTGCTCCCCTTTCTTGCAAGAGTGAGGTCGCCCATTCTCACCCTTAATCCTTGGACCCTCTCTTACACCCCTATTGGCTTCGTCAAACGCGTCCCTTCGTCTTTTACCACTCCTGCCCTCCTATTTTGCCCTATCGCGCTGCAATACCGCGTGCTCTCCCTATCGCGCGATCCCTTCTATTATTGCCACGTCCTTGGGTGCGTATGCGTATACACGTAACAGTCTCATCATCACCCCGTCGAAAGCGTGTGGGCATGTGTCTCCATTCCGGAAATTTGGCAAACTTGCTCGTATCATATAACGTTTCAATAGAACGTGCGATAATTGAGGTCGAGGAAAATATTTAATCCTAGACTTTTATCACTTACGACCGGACAGGAAAAGTTAGTCTTTTGTGGCAGAGCGCAAATAACGGAGAAGGATAATGGCGGCGATTTCATGAAGCGTTACAACGGTTTGACTGCATGATCACGTGCATGTTATAACATTGCGCGAAAAAAATTATCTGCGTGTCTTCGTCTCTCGCAATCCGAAGACCCTAAGCATCTGGAAATCGGCAGAGGGCATAGTTATTAGGAGTACTTGTTCTGCAACGAAGGGACAAAAGTCTCAAGAAACGTCCGTGGCCTAAGATATTTGTAGTTAAATGACTGACGCAATCATAATATAGTTGGCCGCCTAATAAACTGTAATCAGTTTAACTATATTATCTTTTGCAATGCGCGTTTCTTAAAAATACCATGGAAAAATATATCTCGGTTAAGAGAGGAAATACATGTAGCGACATCGAAAAATCAAATGTTTTTTTTTACGTAAAATTTTAGTTAAACATCTCACGAATACTGTGGTAAAGTAAGGGGTGTACTGCTGAAAAGGAGAAACCGAAATTCGATCTGAAATTTGGCATACATCTTCATTTTAATATTATATGACTTCCCATGAAAAGGATTTTTGACGACGCGCCGTAGTTTTCGAGATATCGATTTTTGAAAGTTATTTTTTCATCACGCCCCTACTATATCTATAGCTGACGGGCTCAGCTCTGGATATATCTATATATGTTATCGCGCTCTCCGCTTTGTGTGGATCTTCGTCAAGTTTGGGCGGTTGAAGTGTTCCACGCCCCCCACCGTTCCACACGCACATTCGCGCTAACCCGGGCCCACACTAGTGTTTCACGCACCCCACCATTCCACACGCACATCCGACGTCCCCTGCGCCCATGCCAGTGTTCTACGCACCCCACTATTCCACACGCACATCCGAGGTGCCCCGCGCCCACACCAGTGTTCCACGCACCCCACCATTCGCAGAAAACGGAAAGCGCAATAACATATATGGGTATATGTAGAACTGAGCTTGTTAGCTATAAATATAGTAGCATATTTCAAATGAAGATATAGATATACTCAGCGTGCTAAAGTAACAATTTTCAAAATTTCGATTTCTCGGAAAATATTGAAATTCGCCAAAAAATTCTCCATGACTTTTGGATCACCCTGTGTATATATCTATATATATACTGCCTGCCAAAAGTTTGGACACACTAGTCGAAATTTTTTACCGCACTAAAAGTTAGATAGCGGACTCAAAAATAAAGATAATAGAATTTCCCAAGCGGCGTTTTAAAGAGGACAAGTTTACCTTTATTTCGCTTTTTTAGAACCTTTCCATCGATTTTTTTTCACCCCGGTACGCACTTTTGAACGTGGCCATTTTTCGGCTATTTTTTGGCCATCGAAAACTAACTGCACAGCTTGTGGAAAAATTTTTCCTCGGTTTTTCCGTGCTGAACTTAAAAAGGATATCAAAACCTACATTTTCCTTTTTTAGAAAGTCGCGTACAATTTTTTTCCGCTCCAGTATTGCGTTTTTAGCTAAAAAATACATGTTTTAGAAAAAAAGGCGTCATCGAAGAACTATAGGGTTTCAGAGGAAATGTCAAGAGGATAAAAAATTGCACGAGTTTACACTGGAGTGGCTAGAATTTTTTAGGATTTTTTTCGAAGATTTTTTTTACCATTTTTGGTCGAAACTTTGATGAGTGGAGAGGGTTCACTTGGGAATTATGGGGTCTGGGACATTATATTAAGAAAGGAAATTTGTTTACATTTTCATTTTCTACTAACTACAATTTTTCTAGATGTTTTTTTTATTGTTGAAATCTAAAATGAAAAAATGAAAATTAAAAAATTAAAAAAACAATCTAAAAAAATTGTAGTTAATCAAAAATAAAAATATATACAAATTTCCTTTCTCAATATATTGTCCTAGACCGCATAATTCCCAAGTGAAGACTCTCCACACATCAGAGTTCCAACCAAGAATGGCAACAAAAAAAATGTAAAAAAAAAAAATTCTGCAAAAATTTAGCCACTCCAATATGAATCCATGCAACTTTTCACTCTCTTAACATTTCCTCTGAAACCCTATAGTTCTTCGATGACACCTTTTTTTTCTAGAACATATCTTTTTTAGTTAAAAATGCAATACTGAAGCGAGAAGAAATCATACAAGACTTTCTGAAAAACAGAAATGTAGGTTTTGATATCTTTTGTGAGTTTACCTTGGAAAAAAACGAGGAAATTTTTTTTCACAAGCTTTGCAGTTAATTTTCGATGGTCAAAAAATAGCCGAAAAATAGCCATGTTCAAAACTGCGTACCGGGGCGAAAAAAAATCGTAGATAAATATCTAAAAAGGCAAAATAAAGGTAAACTCGTCCTCTTTAAAACGCCACTTGGGAAATTCAATTATCTTCTTTTTTGAGTCGCTGTCTAACTTTTAGTGCGGCAAGAAATTTCGACTAGTTTATCCAAACTTTTGGTCGGCAGTGTACATCTGCACATACAAACATACAATTCTCGAATTACACGCGACTGTACCATCATCAGAGCCAAAGTTCCTCGAAGATATATGACAAGAGGAAGAACGTGTGTACGATCCGTAGGGATTGCTGAAGAATCGAAAAAGAAGAACCTTCCTAGCAATTCAATTCAGGGTTGGTTTTGCATCTCGTCCTCACAACCCTCCACAACCCCTTTGTTAGCAGCGAGTAACGCGCTTATTTTCCCGTCGCCACTTCGTCTCCTCCCTAACCCCTCTGCCATTTCGCTCTCTGGCTATCGTTTCCAATTTCGCGTTCAGGAGATATCGCTGACTCGCTCTCTCTCTCTCTCTCTCTCTCTCTCTCTCTCTCTCTCTCTCTCTCTCTCGTCTCTCTCTCTCTCTCTCTCTCTCTCTCTCTCTCTCTCTCTCTCTCTCTCTCTCTCTCTCTTCTCTCTCTCTCTCTCTCTCTCTCTCTCTCTCTCTCTCTCTCTCTCTCTCTCTCTCTCTCTCTCTCTCTCTCTCATCCTCTCTCTCTCCCTCTCTCTCTCTCTCTCTCTCTCTCTCTTTCTCTTTTTTTCAGTACGGGCAATATACTCGTTGCACACACATAAATGCGAGTACGCGAAGAATCGCGACCCCGATGGCAGAAAAAAAAAGTCCCCTCTCCCGCTGGAGAGACGAACGTACGATAAGAACGAGAATTTAAATAAGTCGAATCAATATTCAAATACGATTCCTTCCTCAACGCCACCGGTAAGACGAGGCCACTTTCAAGGGGGGAAACGAAACCTCGTTCCATCGAAACGACTCGATCTCGGGCAATCCGATCGCGCACCTTCGATATCATCTGTTCTGCATATATATACAAAGTTACATATATATATATACCAAACGGACATTTTGAAGACATTCAACTTCCAGGACCATCCCTGTAGTAATCGATCGTCGTTATACTGAACATTGTGCAAAAAATTCAACGTCTTGAAAATCACTTGCAGATAAAGGTACAGTCGAACCTTGATATAACGAATCTCTAGGAAAGAGCGAAAAAGTTCGTTATATCAAGTTTTCGTTATATTGAGGTTTCGTTATATCGAGGTCATGTTCCCAAAAAATCGTTATATTGAGGTTTTAATAAAACGGACAAATAAAAATTGCTATAATTTAAGCCCGTCTTTGTATAAAAAAAAATATTAGTACTATAAATATTGGGATATTTTTTTAACGAAAGAAAGGTTTAAATTGGAGCAATTCTTACAAGCAATTAGCAATTAGATCATAATGTATATAAAATATTATTTTTAAAAGTGGATTATTTTAAAATTAAACAAATATTTGGATTGAGGCCTTAGGCCACTCTAGAGGCCAAAAACGGGCATATGTTGTGATTTTTTTTTTCAGCGAAACCATAAAATAAATCGGAATTACAGAATAGGGGTTTTATTATACACGTAATTAACTATACAAAATTATTTTTTCACAGCGATACATGTCAAAATGGCGACTGTGCAGCATTTTTCCGATGACGCCTTTATCTCTGGAAGGTCAACGGTCGGACCAACAGCTCCTATCATTTTTGAGTTATGATGAGACACTAAAGTTTTTTCGATTATATATAAGAATAGCTATAGAAGTACGTAGGATTTTTTTGATATATTGTTTTTTTGTCAAAATGGCGCATTCCTAAAACAAAAAGTATAAAATGCCATGAGAAAATCGTCAGAAAATTGTTTATAAAAAAGGAACTATGCAATATAATAAAAAAATCCTACGCACTGGCTCAGAAAATATAATTCTAAATATACAGTTAACATTTCAAGTGAATCGATTGAAATTTGTTTGAGTTATGAGTTCGACCGACTTGAAAAATGTAGTTTTGAGATAAATGCCTTTAAAGTTAGCAGAAAGTCACGACATGATTTAAGAGGGGTTGCGCTAGAATTCGAAAATTGAGTACTTAGAGATTTTTCACACCTATAATCTTTTGAAATATAATTTTATAGGTAATAAGGTACATTTTTAACAAAAAAAATTGATTTTTGGAAAATCCTAGAGTGGCCTAAGGCCTTAAAACACATTTATCGATTTTATCATAAATATACATGTTAACATTGAAATAACAGCTTTTAGTATCATTGGGTTCGTCAAAATCTTCTAAAAAAATATTGGTACCTTTATTTTGCGTACGTTTAGACTTTTGTCTTTGAATTTGTTTTTCGATAGTTGCCGATCGAGTTTGCCGAGTTTTCGATAGTAATTCGATTGCGACAAGGGGGAGAAGGGAACGAAAGGAAGGGAGTTCGTTTATCGAACGCTTTGTTATACAGAGGTTTTATTCACAAAAATTCCTTGTATAGAGGTTAAGGAGCCTTGAAAGTAAATTCGTTATTCTATAAATTCTATAGTTTTTCTTCGTTGTATGAAGGTTTCGGGTGTCTGTTGGAAGGGAATGGACAAATCTTCGTTATATGGCGGTTCGACTGTAGGTACTTTTATTCGAAGATCATTTTATGGACCACTCTGTGCCCGAAGTCAACGAATCGTTTGAACAAAATTGTTGGGATCGTCCTCAAAACAGCCAGATGTGTTGATATTTAACGTTACATTGATATAAAAGATTTTGAATATCCTATCCCCAAATATGTGTGTGTATATATAAATATACACTCGCTTGATTTTGGCTCCAACACGTTTATAGATTTCCCTTTAACGCCGTTAGCCTATTGCACGGGGATAAGATTCGAGTGCTGTGTATACCCCAGTACGTCTGTTCTTCCTGCTTTGCCTCACACACTCGTAAGAAATTTCTCTCGTTTCCCGCATTGGCAAAAGCAATGCGACGATCTTTCTACCTTTTTATTTCGGGTGAATTTCCCCGATGGTCGCTACATTTATACTGGTTGAAAGAAGAAGAAGAAGAAGAAGTGGAGTAAAAAAGAACCTTTCGTACTTTCTTTGCATCGACAATGGAATGTACATATAGAAATTCTGGTCGGGAGGACGAGAAAAAGCAATATTCCGTATAGCAGGCAGAAGTGCTTGGAAAATAATAAGGACCATGAATAAAAAGAAACCTTACACGTTCGTGTGTGTATGGGAAGATGGGCTAAAATTGGATACTTGAGACAAAAATATTTATATGTACGAAATCGACGGCTTTATTCATAACTTTTTTTCAATTAGAAACAATTCTCACACTGCTAAACAAAAAAATATTTAAATAGGATCTATTTAAATCAAATAGGTTTTTTCTTTGTCTCACAGCTTACTACGACCGTATTTTTTTCAAATATATATATATACAGGGTGGTCCAATAACTATTAGCACCTTGGATATCTTCGAAACTATAAGGTTCACAGAAATATTTGCTGAGATGAAATTGCACAGTACGAAAGGGGCCATCCGATAGCGATAATAGTTTTTTTGCAGGTGGAGGTACTTCGGACATTTGAAGGTCAAATCCATTTTTTTTAATGGATCGGTATGTTTTTTTTCTGTATCATGAAAGAGGAGCTTAAAACGAGTTCAACGACCTATAACATAAGGTCATTGAAGGTCATAGAAAGTACAGAAAGGCGATAATACTTACAGTTTCGGCAGTAAATAAAATTGCTACGTTTATAGTAAGATAAACGCCTTTCTGTACTTTCTATGACCTTCAATGACCTTATGTTATAGGTCGTTGAACTCGTTTTAAGCTCCTCTTTCATGATGCAGAAAAAAAAACATACCGATCCATTTAAAACAATGGAGTTGACCTTCAAATGTCCGAAGTACCTCCATCTGCAAAAAAACTATTATCACTAGCGGATGGCCCCTTTCGTACTGTGCTATTTCATTTCAGCAAATATTTCTGTGAACCTTATAGTTTCGACGATATCCAAGGTGCTAGTAGTTATTGGACCACCCTGTATATATATATATATTTATTTTCAATCTATTCTTTTTAAATATTAAATATATTCAAATTAAATAGATAGATAAAACCCGATATATCGCATGAATACGAGAAAGGGAAATGGGTTCATGACAAAAGCGCGGTGAAAAAAAGTTCAATAATTTTTTTTAGCATTGAAAATGCTTTTAAAGATCTACATAGGCGGGGGGGGGGGGGGTCTGATTTAGCGAGATGTCACACGAAACTAACGCTACCCCCACTCCACTGCCGCTGCGTTGTAGCAGGGTGGGGGGAGCTGTGACATACTAATTGCCTGTGATTTGTTGAAAAATACTGCATTACATGTAGTGTCATATGTGGTTACAAGTTGTAAGTTTCAATTTCGGTGTGTAATTTTGGTAGGTTTGGGTTTGGGATTCGGTTCGTTTTTAGGTTTGAATTTATTTGTTTGGGTTTCTTTGGGTTTAAGTTTGTTTGGGTTTCTTTGAGTTAAAGTTTGTTTGGGTTTCTTTGGGTTTAAGTTTGTTTGGGCTTCTTTGGGTTTGTTTAAGTTTGTGTGGGTTTGCTTCGGTTTGTTTCTTGGGATTGTTTGGGGTTGTGTAAGTTTGTGTTTAAGTTTGTTTGGGTTTCTTTGGGTTTCATTTTGTTTGGGTTTCTTTGGGTTTGATGGATGGATGGATGGATATATGGATGGATAGTGAGAGAGTGAGAATGTGTGTGAGAGACCGCGAGAGTGAGAATGTGAAAAGAGCGTGAGAGAGTCAGAATGTAAGGAGAGAGTAAGAAGTGAGAGAGTGAGAGAGACAGAGAGAGAGAGAGAGAGAGAAACTTATATTATTTGCATGTACCTTTTCTTGTCGCCCGAAAAGCCTGATTACATTATCAATGCAATGAAATAGTTGCACTTTGTGTAGTATCTGTTGATTTTTTTCACTAACAAGGCTGTTCTTTGGAAAAAAAGAAAGGTATCATGTTTCCTTTTATTAACAGGCGCGACTATTTATGTATAGAAAGACTAACCCTTATCCTCAACTGCAGAATATTACAACAGTCTTTTAATGAAGATAAAGCCATGAGATTTTTGAGAGACTGAATCGTATACCATTTTTCCGTCTGCCTCTTTTGCCTAATACTACCAGATGAAACCGAATCAAAGGTTTATTAGGAATAAATAAAATATTTAGTTATTAGACGATATTAAATAAATCCTGATTTGCATAAATAAATATAATTAAAATAAATAATTTTAATAATGCAATTCAATAGCAAATATTTGATTTCACGAGAAGTCTAGTTCATTCAAATTTTAAAAAAATTAAATAGATGCATCTAGTTAATATAAAAAAAAAAATTCTGTCTTGACTTCCCATTCTGCCCCAAGCCTCATTTTGCCCCACCTTCCCCTACGTAAATGTTTTTTCGATCCGAATACGCTTGAATTGATAATCATTCGCCCAATAAAAAAAATAACCCAATTTGCATAATTGTATGTGAAAAAAATAAAAATTAATTATTCATGACGGAGCTGCGACTATTCGAGGAGCCAGAAACTTGACCCTGATAATTACAGTCACCCCGATTAACCCCACGTGTGTGTCGTTAAAATCGGAGTTCTGGTATATTCTTTCTCCTTCATTTCGTGTCTTCTTCTCTAGTATAGACGGGTTATGGTGATTTCACGCTTTATCAAAAACCCATATAATAGCGCACGTGCATCCGGTAATTGTAGAAATATGTTTTTTTTTTCTCGTGTATTGTGCATTTTTTTTCTCGTACATTTGTATTTACTAATGTCGTCCTCGATACTCAAACATTTCTTTACGGGAGCATCCCGACTAGAAATTTTGATCCAGCAGCCTGAACACTCATCAGGTTGCCGGATCAAATGCATTGGATGCATTGTTCATGGAACTTTTCATTCAAATCTGTACTAGCTTTGTTAAAAAAGGTATTTTTTAATGTCGGTCAGTAGTTTCATAGCTTTTTGTATATTATTTCAAGATTTTGCTGGTTTGTTGTTCTAGGTCGAAAGCTACAAGAAAAATCTTTACGGCCGCGGAACACTTTGCACGAAAAGTGCTCTGTGGATGTGTTGGGCGTTAATCAATTAAATTTTCAATCAGTTCATTAATTGACTAAAAAAGTAATTGCAATTAACATTAATTTTAATAAACTATTAATTGCATGTTGCAATTAATTTAATTGCATTTAACTATTAATTGCATGTTGCAATTAATTTAATTGCAATTAACTATTAATTGCATGGTGCAATTAATTTAATTGCAGTTAACTATTAATTGCATGTTGCAATTAATTTAATTGCAATTAACTATTAATTGCATGTTGCAATTAATTTAATTGCAATTAACTATTAATTGCATGGTGCAATTAATTTAATTGCAGTTAACTATTAATTGCATGTTGCAATTAATTTAATTGCAATTAACTATTAATTGCATGTTGCAATTAATTTAATTGCAATTAACTTTTAATTGCATGCTGCAATTAACTTTTAATTGCATGTTGCAATTAATTTAATTGCAATTAACATTAATTACAATCAACTATTAATTGCATGTTGCAGTTAATTTAATTGCAATCAACTTACGTTGATTGCAATAAGTTGATTGCAATTTAATTGCAATCAACTTATATATTTACGGCAAAAATTGATCGACAAGTCGATTCTACCCAGGGTGACCACGAAGGGTTAAGGCCTTACATACGCGAAAAATTTCAAAATTTTTCATTTTTTTTATTTTTGATTCCATTAGCCTGAACGGTCAGGAATATTTTAAGCTTTACAGAATTGAAAAATTCCAAAAATTGTTGAAGTTACAGCATTTAGAGCGTAAGATTCCATTTATAATAGATACCGCGCAGCGCGGCCGACCGCCAACTTCAAAGCCATTTTTCCACGATTCACTTTTTTGAACCTTGTGAAAGTTCTAACTCTTGAACGAAGGTTCTGATCGCTTCGAAATTTTTACAACATATTCTTAGTATCATCAACTATCGTGTGAACCACAGAAACAGACATTTCAATGACACAAAAAAATATAAAAAATAAAATACCGACAGAAAATTGAGTAAAAAAATTTTAAGTTTCGAATTTTTATTATAATAATTTTTGTTTTATAATATTGATGGTTCACACTGAAGATACATTCATTATGCAATTATAAATATGTTCAGTTTTTTTTTCAGACACCCACATCTATGCCGAGAACTTTCACCATCAACGCGCGCGCAAAAAAAATACATTGCTTTATTATGTTATATCTCCGCCATTTGTTGATATTTCTGATTTTTTTTTTCACATATACTTAACCATGTGCATAAATGATCTGTAAAAAAAATGTTGTCAATATATGCGTCATTTTTTTTTAATCGCGTCTAGAAAAGTACCTTCGAAAATCGGCGAAATCGCGTATATAAGGCCTTAAAATCGATTGAGTATAGATCTCGAGATGTTTTGTCCACGAGTTCGAAAAGAGGGTCTTACTACACGACTTATATCTCCACCGTTTTTTAATTTTTTATATATTTTTTTTATTTGTTCATACAACTATAGCGTATTTGTGAAAAATAAACATTATTTTATATATTTAATAGTCGCGTGAAATAAAAAAAAAATCATACCATTTTTTTCGAGCGCCAATGTAACGTTTTGAATAATCGAAATAAAAATCGCTGCTCTAAGAGGACCTTCAAAGTCGAAAAAAGTCAACTAACAATGCGCAAACGCATATATCGTTCGATCACGCAGTCTTTATGTAGGCGAGAAAATAAAAGATTCGATATTACGGATATTGGAGCATATACGAAAACTCCGTTAATAATGGTATAATACACCGTGTATTATTATCTTCTCTATTGTCATTTAGTTTATATACGCGAAGTGCGGCAACTTTTCGGGTTTATTATATGTATTTAATATGGCGGTGGGAAAACTGCGGGATACTATAAGCGCACAGCGGTGGGTATACTCGTCGATCAAACTGCATATCATTGAACGCGTCACTATATTTTGCCCGTTAAACGCCGGGGCTTTAAATATGGCGAACAAGCACCCCCGGACACGCACGAGGTGACTCCAGACCGATCGATCTTCCGGTTGCACACGCGCTCAATCTTCCCCGTAGGCCTTTGCTATAATTGTATACATGACATATATGTATTTCCATATATATATATATATATTCGCTTGTATTGGGGTGTACTGAAAAAAATGCATCTATTACTACTGCAAACAATAGTATTATGGTAGTAGTCTCGCCAAGGCGTTTTTCTATAGATTTTTTTAAATTTCGAGTACCCATTCAGAACACTGTTAAATGATTACCTGCAAAATTTCAAAAGGATTCACCGTTCCGTTTCTGAGATATTGGCAATCAAAGATTTCATGGTTTTACACGTGTTCTCATGTGGAGCAGTGGAAAATTTCACATTTCACACAGTAACTTCGTAACTTTTCTATAGATTTTTTTTTAATTCTCAATTACAGAGGAACATATGACGAAGTGGATAAAAAAAAATCATGATTTTTCACCGTCTAGTTTCAGAGATATAGCGATTTAAATTAAACATTCACCTGAGACGGCTGAAAGTAAGGTTATGTTTAAGAATTTTTTTTGGCGTATGAAACTGAATTTTATTGAACAACCATGATATACATTTTAAAGTATGACATTTTATTTACATTGTGTGAAAATTTGGTTAAAACATTTCAAACGGTTAAAAAGTTACAGTCGTCTTTCTGGGACGTGTTTTTGTTGACAGCGTTTGCGGTACCGGACGTGCCTCTGCCATTTTTTTATCTAAAAAAAATATTTGTTTCTTAAAGTAGATAGATAAAACTGGTACTTGTCGAGCCGGAATTTAAAAATTAATGTTTTCGGGTCATGGCAGTGGCTGGAATAAAACAGGCCATTTTTCGCCTCAAAATTGTTCAGTACATATGATGAAAAAAAAAATTATGCCAGGTATCGAAAAAACGGCTCGATAAGTACTAGATTATTGTGTGAAGCATAACTGTGCAAAACTTCATCCCGATCGGTCCAGTAGTTGGGGAGATATTTTTGGTACCGATTTTGAAAAAAAACTGTTTCGAGTAAAACGCGTTTAAAGTTTTGAGTGATAATCAAAGTGTGGCATGTCGCTGGCACAATCAGCCGTAAATATTTCGAAGCATCGAATGTATACACGTACAAAGTTTCGACGGAAGTACTTTTTGAAATTATTCGTACGGTCGTGACAATTCGCCCGACAAACTGGTCCGTCTCAGAATGTGTCGTATATAGTATAATAAATATGTCATAATGTAGCAATTTTTTTTTTTTCTTTCCAGATCGTGTTTACGTCTGATCTTGAGGGTTCAATTTTGGGACTAAGGTACAAAGGAATGCGCATGTAAAGATGCCTGTAACATACGCGAACTATATAGTCCTTTATATTAAACGTGATTGCGGTATAGCGTGCTGGAATGTGCATTAAGTGAGCGAGGTGTTGCAAGAGACATTGTAAAATCGACACGTACAAGAAAACCTCCGGCCCCTCGCCCCTTTCGCCACCGTTATATACAGGGTGTTTGACGCACGGATCGACACAATTTTTTGAGGGATTGGGGGGGGGCACATTTGCTAGTTTTTTCACCCTAAGACCCTATGTCCTGAGTATTATGGTAATTGAGATATGATTTTTTTCGTTTTTTTTTTAATTACCCGAAATTTCGCCGATAAATCGTCATAACTTTTTTGTTTGCGCACGGAGACAATTAAATGTTAAAAATTACCGTGCAGTAACGGCAACCAGATGACAACCCTGAAACTTCGCTTATTATTACTGAGTAAAACACAGATTTTCATGAAAATAAAATAAAACTTCTTCTTCAGATAGAAAATTTTACCAGATTTTCTAGTAAATTTTCATGTGTAACAAAATACGCAAAACTTAAATTTAAGAAAATATATAATATCAGCGAAATTTTACTGTGCATTTTATTATTTTATGCCTTTCAAAAATGTCTATAAAAAAGTATCGTCTTTGTAACAGTTATTTTAAGATTTATTATAAAATTTTATGAGTGTTATAGGAAAATGTATTGTGCTCTCGGTAAAAATTATCGTGCGCGCTGCCCTTCTTGTATGGTAAAATTTTAGCTACGTATTTGAAATTTTCTGTAACGTGAGTTAAAAAAAAACTTGTCGCATAGGAATTATTATGCTTTTCTCACTTGTGTCACAACATTGAAATATATCACGGTTATTTTTACCGTGAAATTCACGACAAAAATTAGTTTTTAATTCTCTCCGTGCGGTTGTAATAGCACGAAATAACTTTTGTTGCATGCATACGGAGTAAAAGAGGTCAATTTGAGCATAATTTATAGATAAAGTTTAATAAAAACATCGGAAACATAAGAAGTATTTTCTTAACCCTGACCCTGGCAAACTAGTATCTTTTATTCTGACCACATAATGAATGATTTCTATAACATGTAGCATACCGTTGGAAAGGGTATAAACTAGATAACTTTTTAAAACAAAGCTAAGTTCAAAATAGCTTTTAGTTTGATTTATAATGAATTTAGAACTTGACATACATTTACACATTTTTAAGACTTTGGAAACTCATGAGTCATATACAACAGAAGTTATTTCGTGCTTTTACAACCACAAACGACAAAGTTATGACGATTCCAAGGCAACATTGCGGGTAAATTAAAAAAAGAACGAAAAAAATCATATCTCAATTGCCATGACAGTTAGGACATATGGTCTAAGGGTGAAAAAAATTAGCAAATGACCCCCTCGATCCCCCATAAAATTGTTTCGGCCCATGTGCTAAACACCCTGTATATGCACTACCGGTGAAAAGTTTCCGGACAAAAATTCAAAAAACCTCCGGAACGATTTTTTATGCTATTTCGCCGATAGTTGACATGAATGAATTTAATAAACGGCATTTTGAAGGGGAAATTAACCTTAATTCCGTTTTTTTTTGAAAATTTTTTACTATTTTTTTTACGCCTAGTACCCTTTTTCGAAAACGACCATTTTTGGCCTTTTTGATATTCCTTTTCTGGTCGACCCCGTTTACAAACAAATTTTTCTTGATCATTTCTTTGAACGGAATCATAAAGAGGGAAGCTCAAGCTTCAATTTTTTTTAAAGCTTCGTACGATTTTTTTTTCTAAAGATATTTGGATCTTTTTCAAAAAGAGACAATTTGAAAAATAACGTGTAACGCGAAAACGACAAGGATTCAAGGAAAACGTCAAGATAGTAAAAATGTTGAATCGGTTTCCGTTGAGTTTGCGATAATTCTTTCAGAGTTTTTTTCTAAATTTTTTTTCACCTATTTTCGATAAAAAGTCATGATTTAATTACTCCAGAAAAAAATCTCGAAAAAAAAATCTGAAATAATTCTATTACGTTGAAAATTAAAAAAATAAAATTTTGTCCTCTCTTGAAATTTTACCACAAACCCCTTAGTTCTCGAGTTACGGTAATTAAATCAACTGATTTTTTTATCGATGAAAATAGATGAAAAAAAAAATTTCGACGAAGAAATCTGAAAAAATTCTCGCCAACTCAACGAAAACCGATTTAACTTTTTACTATCTTGAGGTTTTCCTTGAATCTTTGTCATTTTTGCGTTACACGTTATTTTTCAATTGTCTCTTTTTTTTTAAATCGAAATATCTTTAGAAAAAAAATCGTACGAAGGTTAAAAAAAAACAAATTTAAAACTTGAGCTTCCTTCTTTACGATTCCGGTCAGAGAAATGCTTTAAAAATTTTTTTTTGTAAACGGGGTCCACCAGAAGAGGAACGAAAAATGCGTAAAATGGTCGTTTTCGAAAAAGGGTACAAGTCGTAAGAAAAATGGAAAAAAAAATTTTAAAAAAAAAACGGAATGAAGGTAGATTTCTCCCCTTCAAAATGCCGTTTACTAAATTCAATTGTGTCAACAATCGGTGAGATGGCAAAAAAAATCGTTCTGGAACTTTTTTGAATTTTTGTCCGGAAACTTTGCGCCGCTAGTGTTTATATACGTATGTACATTTTGCATATACGCTCATACATATATGCGTCTGTGTGTGTGTATGGGCATTCACGACGTACGGCTTGTGAAGCGTCGACCATTGCAATTTCGTATCCCTTCGGAAATGCTTTTCCAAGAGTACTCTTTAGCGTAATTCAACGATTTGTGTGCAAGACTATTTGGAATTCCGATGAAGAAGGATTGTGTGAGATCTATCTATAACAGTATATAGTTGGTCCGGGTTCCTTCGAATGATCGTGTCTCTCGCCTCCATGAGACCATACTGCTGGTCATTTCCATGGTCATCCCAGGGATTGAGGGTCCGGCGAAGTATATCTTTCTTTGCGTATTATTTTATACACGCATCCGTCGGGGAAGCTCCGGATTTGCTGCGCCGTGCAGTCCTCTCGGATTGGAAATAAAATCGTATATCAACAATTCCTTGTTTATGGAAAATATCGGAAATATATACTAGGTGCGCAACTATGATTCCGGGTTTCACACATCGGTAGCGCTAAAGACACATGTTGTCGCCATACAAGACACGAAGTTGTGTTTTTCTTTAAAGAGATCATCACAGTGTAAAATTTTCAAAAAATCGATTTTTTTTCCATTATCCTATAGTACAGACGGTTATGACCATGGACCTGGCACCGCCGATTGATCGTAAGTAGACAATTCATATGAAAATTCCGCACTCGAAACTTTAAACGCGTTTTTCTCGAAATGTCGTTTTTCAAAACGGTGCACACTCCCAAATGAAGAGTTTGCAAGCTACCCGTCTCAAATTTTGACACAAGATTCTTCATGCCATTCTTTATCTTTTTATGGAAGCTTTTTTGTTTGGAAATCTTCATATTTTTTTTTAACGAAAAACTGTCGAAAAAATCGGCTAAATTTGATAATTTTTTTTCAAACCGCGGCCATTTTTTCAATTTCGATTTAAAAAAAACCTCTATTGCAAAATAGTGGATTTCATAATGATTAATAATCTTTTTACAAATTCTGATTCAAATAATATTTATGGCCACAACCGTATACACCGTGAGGACTCCCTATTTTCGAAGACATTGTCAACCGTTAAAAAAAATATAAAAAAGTTAAAGTAAACGTTTAAACATTTATTTTCTGTTCGTCATGACTGCTTTGATTTGACATTAAAAAATCAGACTAATTAGCATATTTTAACCATCGAAAAAAAATCGCGAAAATCAGCTGTTTTTCGACCCGTTACACTGTGATGATCCCCTAAGGGTGGACATCTGTAATAACCAGTCGTAATACCAACACATATCGCAAAGAAAAAATATTTTTTCTAAAAATAAAGATGTCATGCTTTGTGTCAAATCAACAGCATTTGCGGGAAGCTTTGCTTTTCTGCTTTAACTTGATGAAAAAAAATGCAGCTGGAGTACGTCGTTTGCTTGAGGAGGCCTACGGCGAACATGTACCATCGAAAACTACCTGTGAATATTGGTTTAAACGCTTCAGAAGTGGCGATTTCGACACTGAGGCCAAGGCACGCTCCGGAAGACCAAAAACAATTGAGGACGCCGATCTGCAAGCGTTATTGGATGAAGATGATACGCAAACACAAGATCAACTTGCGGTGGCATTAAACATGACAATTTGAACCATGCATTGCTCGAAAAACGGCCAGAATGGGAGACGAGACAGGAACGAGTTATATTGCAGCACGACAACGTTCCGTGCCATCGCACTTCCATCCTCCAGGACACCATCAAAACGTTGAAATGGGATCTGTTATCGAACCCGCCGTATTCGCCAGATCTGGCCCCTTCCGATTATCACTTTGTCCGGTTGATGGAGCATGACTTGGCTGGGCTACACGTGGCCAATTTCGAAGAAGTACAAAATTGGTTGCATGAATGGTTTCGGTTCAAAGACGCGTCGTTGCATCGTCGCGGTATTCATGTATTGCCAGAGGGATGGCAAAAATGTGTAGCTAGCGAGGGACCATACTTTGAATAAACCATTTTTTTCTGTTTCTCTTGAAATTTTCCATTTTTTATTGATCAAAAGGCCCGGAAACTTAGTTGCCCACCTGATAGATCCACATGGTCGTGATCGCGAAAGTCCTTGGTGGCGCCAAAAAAGAAAAAAAAGGGGAAAACGATTCGTCGCATGATATGTAACGACTTTGTGAATATCGTCGCACGTGTGTCTTTTGCGAATGCAATTTATCCTGTTGTTGTCTCTGGCGTTAGCGCCGAGAAAGCGCACCGTTGACAGCTGGGCGAAAGTGGGAAACAGTGGTAAAAAGTTGTTTGAAAAAGGTTGCTGTTACATCGAAACGCCTGTCCTGTGGTAGGTGGGAGCGAAAACATCGATATAGTTTTCTTGCATGGAATATTCAATTTTTAATTGGCATAGCCACCGATCACACCTCGCGAGTTATACGCCTCTCGCGATCGGCAAGTCAAGTGCGTACGTATAATCTGAATGTGTGTAAGATTGCGAGATGCGTTTGTGTTTATAGCGATACGATGGTGCGAGGCCAAAATGAGAAGAAATCAAAGAGGAATGTAAGAGGAGAGCAACTGCGGACTGATGCTGGACGCGAGAGCGGCATGAATAAAAGATGATGACAGATGTATATGTATATGTGTACGTGTATGTATATGTGTGTGTGTGCTGGGAATAGTGATTTTAAAGACATATGACTTTGAGGACCAGCCTCATAGTAGCATATGGTTTCCATACGCAAAATCATGTAAAACCCAACGTCTTTGATTTCGGGAATCGTTCCACACGGAGAGAATTAAATAGTAATTTTTGTCGTGAATTTCACGGTAAAAATTACCGTGATATATTTCAATGTGGTGACAAGTGAGAAAAGCATAATAATTCGTATGCGACAAGTTTTTTTTAACTCACGTTACAGAAAATTTCAAATACGTAGCTAAAATTTTACTATACAAGAAGGGTAGCGCGCACGATAATTTTTACCGAGAGCACATTACATTTTCCTATAACACTCATTAAATTTTATAATAAATCTTAAAATAACTGTTACAAAGACGATACTTTTTTATAGACATTTTTGAAAGGCATAAAATAATAAAATGCACAGTAAAATTTCGCTGATATTATATATTTTTTAAATTTAAGTTTTGCGTATTTTGTTGCACATCAAAATTTACTAGAAAATCTGGTAAAATTTTCTATCTGAAGAAGAAATTTTATTTTATTTTCGTGAAAATCTGTGTTTTATTCAGTAATAATAAGCGAAGTTTCAGGGTTGTCATCTGTTTACCGTTACTGCACGGTAATTTTTAACATTTAATTCTCTCCGTGCACTTCTGAAATCAAGAAGTTTGAAGAAATGTAAAGACCGTCCTCAAATCCGCCAAATGTATTGATAGGCAACATTGCATATAAGGGAGAGTGGGTTAAAAACGGACGCTGGGTAATTCCGGACACCCCGGTATTTGGTAACTTAGCCTCCCCCTCCTGCCCCCACGCCCAGCTAATACACTGACGAGATTGCCCCCGCCATCTTTAGTGCACGGAAAGTTGACAGGACGGGAGGCCGCGCCTCCGTCCTGTCAACTATAGTGACATTTGTTACAATTTTTCATGATTTTCAATGTTGTATTTTACGTAGATATATGTATACTAGCGAAATACTTTCTTTGGTTACGAACAGCGATTATATACAGCAGGGAAATAATAAAACAAGCAATGATACGACTAAACCTAACCTATAAGTTTTCATTTTTTTAATTGTCGAAGTTAGTTTGGGTCAATTGCGAACATGCGGCTTGGGGTAGTCCGGAACGTCCGCAATTACCCCTAGATCTTTAGTCCTTCGACTGAGCGTAAACTTTATGGATTTTATTGTCTTTCAGATGCCTCGAAAATATAAAACAAAGACTGTATTTGGATCCATCGATACTAATTTTTCCAATGTCGAGTCTATCAGGTCACTGTAGATTTTTATACGTGTTTATGAATTTACACAAGTCGGATGACGCTTGGAGTGTCGCCGAATAAAGAATTCAAAGTATACCATTCTCCCATACATACCAGGTATGTAAATATGGAATCGGATTTTTTTTTATAGAAAATACACGTTTATTGTATTAAAATGATGAAAAATATTTTATTCAAAGTATTGTCCATTGCTAGCTATACATTTTTCCCACCTGTCTGGCAATTTGTGGATGCCACGCCAAACAAACTATTGCTCTTTTGAGGCAAACCAGTCATCGAGCCATTTCCGTACATTTTCGTAAGAAGTGAAGCGCTGCTCAACAAGTGCGTGTCCCATCGATGCAAATAAGTGGTAATCGGACCGAGCCAAGTCTGGTGAGTAAGCCGCATGCGAAAGTATTTCCCAACTAAACGCCTCAATCGTTTCCTTGACCAGTTTTGCTGTGTGTGATGGTGCATTATCATGAAGCAAAATCACTTTGTGTTGCCTTTTTTCATATTCTGGTCGTTTTTCACGCAAAACTTGATTCAAATCGATCATTTGTTATCGGTAGCGTTCAGTATTAACAGTTTCGCCAGGTTTTAGCATCCAACAATGCTTGCAATTCGATGTCTTCAAACTTTTTCGGTGGCCTCCCACGTTCTTCGTTTCTCACGTCAAAATCGCCACTTTTGAATTTTTCAAACCACTCAAAGCACTGTGATTTATCAAGAGCATCCCGAGCAGAAATCTAATCAGGCTGCCTGAGGATCCATCAGGGCCGGATCAGGGATCAATAAGGCGCCCTGATCAAGTACGCCTGATTTGAGCCAGACAGGGGCCTGAGCAGGGATCAATAAGGCGCCCTGATCAGGCACGCCTGATTTGCGCCGTATAGAAGCCTTATCAGGTATCAATAAGGCGCCCTGATCAGGCACGCCTGATTTGCGCCAGACAGGGGCCTGAGCAGGGATCAATAAGGCGCCCTGATCAGGCACGCCTGATTTGCGCCGGATAGAAGCCTTATCAGGTATCAATAAGGCGCCCTGATCAGGCACGCATGATTTGCGCCGGACAGGGGCCTGACCAGGGATCAATAAGGCGCTCTGATCAGGCACGCCTGATTTGCGCCGTATAGAAGCCTCATCAGGTATCAATAAGGCGCCCTGATCAGGCACGCATGAATTGCGCCGGACAGATTGGGCCGGAAAGATTGGGACGGTCATCGCCAAAACCGGAACAAAAACTAAACGATCAAGTCAAGTAAAATAAAAACTTAAACTTTAAAAAAATGTTTTCATATGTTTCGTATTTTTAATAACGTTAGTAAACTTGATAACGTGTAACTGCGATAATTTAATAAATGTTGATCTATTTTTGAACAAAAAATTAATCAAATGATTGAGCCAGATGACACGCATGTCTCAGGCTGGATGAGGCACCTGATCCGGGCCAGATAAGTTGCTTGATCCGAGCCAGATATAGTGCCTAATCCGAGCCTGGTAAGGTGCCTGATCCGGGCCTGATAAAGCGCCTGACCAGAGCCTGATAAGGTGCCTGATCCGGACCTGAATTTGCAAAAGCGTTACATCCCTGATCAGGGCCGGACTAAATTTGCCTGATCCGGCCCGGATTTGCTATTGTGGCAGCCTGATCCGGTCCGGATTTCACCCTGAACAAATTTCTGCTCGGGATGCTCACCGTAAGCTTCGACAAGCATTCGATGCGATTCTGCAGCCGTTTTCTTCAAATGGTAACAGAAAATTGATGCTGTCCGCAAATCGTAATTTCTAGGCACAAAATTCTAGGCACGAATCATAATTTCTACGCACAAACCAAAACAAACCCAAACAAACCCAAACAAAATTCGACATGTTCAACGCTATAAGAAACTATGTTGGGGTATGAAACTTGTATTGTTGTGAGTTAAAAATCTTTGTCAGATGTCAACAAAGTAAATGGCGCGAATGACGCGACTTGACGGTAACTACATTGGCAACTAGGGCCATCTATGAGCAAATTTCGGTTTCATATTTACAGACCTGGTATATATGTGAATGTTGTACAGACCGTTCGCACGCTTCGGGGGTGCATTGATTTTACGAAGGTCGTGAGATCTCCTAAGCTCAGAAAATCCTTCTTCCATTCTTTCTCTCTATCATTTTTTTCTCTCGAATTTTTCTTGCCGTATTTGGCGGACAAGAGAGAGTGCGTTTAGACATGGCAAAATACATTTATGTACATACGTGTTCACCCCATTTCTCTCCCTCTCTCTCTCTCTCTCTCTCTCTCTCTCTCTCTCTTTGTCTCGCTCCCTCGATTATCAATGATTGATAGAACTAATATAGCAGCTCGACTGCTCCACTCTTGGCCCGATAAAACTGTGGGCGCTAAAGACTGAATATTTTTACCCGTCGGATTAATAGGCCCGTTAACGCGCGCACGCGCGCGCGCGCGCGCTCACCCTTGTATACAGCCATTCGCAATGACTGCATTAATATTCATGGAGCAATGCCGCCGCCCATTTACCCCTCCTTTATATAGTAAATACGTCCCGTATGCGAAACAATTTAGCCCTCGGCTTATTCTACTAACGCGTGAGAGACATATCGCGCCCATCTCTAATTATAACAAACGCTTCGTGTAATATTCAATTTGACTTTGAATATGATTGATTTTGGAAAATGTTGAGATCGATTTCAAAGGTCTGATAAGCTCTGATGAGGTACAGTGTTAATTTTTACATGTTTCATACAGTTGACGATTCGTTTAATGATCGCGGTGTTCCACGCAGGTCCGGACTCATCGTATGGACGTTAAGGAGGGAAAACCCTTTACAATGTTAAAAAAAAACGATTTTTTTTTACATATGTCAAAAGTATAATATATTGAGAGTATACTGGACTATCGAAAAATCGAAATTTTCACCTTGCAAATAACCTGGACCGGACGACGTTTTAGCGATAGTCAATCGTGGCAATAGCAGAAGTTGCCGCTGTTGCAAATTCTATCAGTTATTTTTTTCTTCACCAAAATTGCAAAATTTTCGTATTAAATTGCAAAAATTATAATAATTTGTATTATTTGCCGGCTTGGAAAATGTTTTCAACAATATTGTGAGTTGGAAATTGCTCAAAAATAATTGATTTTTGCATGAAATATTATTTGCAAGAAGTTGACAGCCTGCCGAAAACTTATTACATTTTCATCTCCACTCTTAAAGCCAAGGAAAGGTATGGAAACTCCTTAATACGATATAAACCTGTCATACATTTCTGACATATACACGAAGGAAATTTCCGGCATAGAAAAGTACGTACGAGCGGAGCCGCAGGCAGAATTTAGTACAAACGAAAGCTACCGACGCAACGGCGCACATGCAACAAGACGTTCTCTGCGATACCAGCGAGTTGCGGGATAATGCTTTGTAGAGTGGTTCACTTGGGGATACGGTTTTAAGGCTCAAGTTTGAAATGGAGTCGAAAGATTTGAGTCAAAGCGATGAAGGGTTAATATCGATGATACATAGTGTCCGACACTAAAGTTTTCCATGCAGACTTTTTAAAAAGCCTCCTCATCTACTGCTATGCCAGGTGGTGAAGATTTCCTGTGACATTGGCCAAACACACTCTCGAATGCTCTCTTTCGGATGCCGCACGTAGTATGTTGACGTGCGCACTTCACAGGGATGCCTGTCGGCACCTTTAGACCTCTAGAATAGAATCTCGCGTCCTCTCTCTCTCTCTCTCTCTCTCTCTTTCTCTCTCTCACTCGCGCGTGCTCTCTCTCTCTCTCTCCGTCTCCCATTCTTTCTAACGCTCCGTCTTTTTCAAGAGTGCCGCTCCGCGTAGTAACCCGATTCCTCGAGGCTTTTGCGAAGCACGTATCATAATAGGCACGAGCCCTCCACTCGAGTTCGTTGCTCGTGTGCGCACAAGCGGTGAACGAAAAGAACTCATTATAGTCAAGTTAGTTGTGTTTAAAGGGTTGCATGTTTGCTCCCGTCGACAGAACGAAAGTATAAGAAAGAGAGAGAGTGGGAGAGAGAGTTGGAGAGTTGAAGAGTTGGAGAGTTGAAGAGTTGGAGAGTTGGAGAGTTGGAGAGTTGGAGAGTTGGAGAGTTGGAGAGTTGGAGATTTGGAGATTTGGAGAGTTGGAGAGTTGGAGAGTTGGAGAGTTGGAGAGTTGGAGAGAGAGAGAGAGAGAGAGAGAGAGAGAGAGAGAGAGAGAGAGAGAGAGAGAGAGAGAGAGATCAACACATACTATTTGCATGTACCATTTTTTTATCACCCGAAAAGTCTGATTACATTTTCAGTGTCGTGAAATAGTTTCACTTTGTATAGGGGAAGGTGGGGCATAGTGTGCCACTTTTATTCTAACGAATTTTTACTCTTACCAAAGTAGTATGATTAGAAAAAAAGGTCATAACTGATTTTATAGATCTTTCGGCGTACAATAAAGCTACAATATTTTTTGTAAAAATATTAAAAATCCTAAAATAATAGGACCAAAAAAATTTGCAGATTGGCTCATTGTGCCCCACGGATGGGGTACAACGAACCGGTTAAAACTCTTATATTTTCCTAACATAACAGATTTTCATACATACCGATAATATCACAACGGGCATTATTTGCCAATAACATTGGGAGTCGACTCATTGTGCTCAACAACTCGATGACACATTATGCCCCACACGATTGCCCCATAATATTTGACGTTTTCCCAGCGAAAGAATTTTTTTTTTCGAGGTTCAAATTAATTCTGTCTTTTTAATAATTCCTTGTGAGCCGCTATTGACTTTCCTTCAGGCCAGCTAAAACTTCATATAAATTACGGTCCAACACAAAAAAATTCGGAATTTACAAGCCACAAACCTCCGAGAAACCGCATGTGGCTCACAGTGCCCCACTCTCCCCTAATATCTGAAGATTTTTAAATGTCATGACGGAATTTTCATAATCTTTTACATGCTTAGAGCAGTTTACATCAGACACCTACAGTTATTTCGTATATGAATCATCAGATAGAAATGCGATCAGCATATCATTACCACGAAGTGCTGCATAAATTAGACAATTTCTAAAGTCATAATTTTTCATTAAAAGTTCGGTAACGTCGCTTGAAATTTTACCAGTATACTAGTATATATTTTTACTTGATTCTCGTCGAAAATTTGTTCATTGTTAAAAATTCGGGTTCGTGTTAGGAATAATTGAAATCGTTAAACCGTGCTGTACGGAAACTTTTTAGCCCATTGTATATACGTATATATCAATCGATTGATTCAAGCGCGATATGGTTCTCGTTGCCAATCAGAATGTATGCGCGATTCGATTGAATAAATCGGGCTAAATGAAGCTGGCATAAATGTTTTTTTGTTTGTTTCGTTTCATCTATTATTGCTAAAATGACCAATCAAGTTTATAACGAGAGATCGCAATCAAATAACATTATTACGAAAGTGTATAACGTACGAGGGTGAACGTTTGGTATATACGGGTATATATAAGTATGTGCGTGTCACTTTCACCCCTGGTATTGTTATTGTAACATTGTAAGGTAAATGGAACGGCAGTGAGAGGGGGAAGGGGGCGGGATCGAAAATTCAAATACCAACGCCATTAAACTGAATAACGAGGAGCGGCCGTTCGAAATATGAACATGGGCATGATTTGCGGCCTCGTAAACCCCGTTCATAACGAATAATAATGTCACCAACGTAGCTGGGCGGTCTCTCTCTCTCTCTCTCTCTCTCCCTCCCTCTCTCTCTCTCTCTCTCTCTCTCTCTCTCTCTCTCTCTCTCTCTCTCCTCTCTCTCTTTCTCTCACTTGCATTTTAGCACACGGACGAAACTACTACGACAGCTTTTGCCGCCTCTCTTGTCGGTGCCGAGTTCGCCGAGAGACCTTATAACGTGGGGTTGGGGGTGTAGCATTTTCCTCCGCGGAAAATTCATCTACAATATCGCTCAAGACTTTTTTTTTCATGTCTCATAACGCCTTTGCCGGTGAAATTAAATAATAAAATATATGCTGCCCGAAGCGGCGAGCATTTCTGGTTTAAAAGCTGCCCTGCCACCCCCTCGTGACGATATAAATCCCCAACGCCTGCTCTTTATTTTTTTTTTTTTTCGCGCGGAGCAGTTTCGCGAACGGTACGTGACAGCAGACTCCGTGATCCCTGTCCAATTACAGACTCCACGAACGCACCCTGCGTACATAAAATTTCTGGAAAATACGAGAAGAAAATATATGTTATACTGCGAAGAAAACTTGCGGCGAACTTCTGAAATACCCAGTCGAAAAGTAAATACAGCGACTACTTTTTTTTTTATATACGATTATCGCAAAGTACGGAACTGGGTGATCCAAATTGACGAGATCTGATTTTGCATGTAATATGCGACCCCTTCACTTAAGGCCTAAGACCACTCTAGAGGCCAAAAAGGGAATATTCTGTGATTTTTTTTCAGTGAAACCATAAAATAAATCGGAATTACAAAATGGGAGTCTTATTATACAAGTAATTGACTATACAAAATTATTTTTTTCACAGCGATACATGTGAAAATGGCGACTGTGCAGCATTTTTCCGATGTCGCCTTTATTTCTGGAAGGTCAACGCTATATAATCTTTATTATATAAGGATAATCTTTATTTGAAGATAAAGATTTTCTTCAAATCACATAAATGTAGTTAAAATACGATATATCGCACGAATACGAGAAAGGAACATAGGTTCATGACATAAAAGTGCGGTGGAAGAAAGTTAAACTATTTATCTTTTTTTTCACTAACAAGGCTGTTATTTGGAAAATCAAGAAAGTTATCGTCGTGCCTTTTATTAAGGCCTTAGGCCACTGTTGGATTTCCCAAAAATCGATTTTTTTTGTTAAAAATGTACCTTTAAAAATGTACCTACTCGATTTTCGAATATTAGCGCAACCCCTCGTGATTCATATCGTGACTTTCTACTAACTTTAAACGCATTTATCTTAAAACTACATTTTTCAAGTCGACCGAACTCATAACTCAAATGAATTTCAACCGGTTCACTTGAAATTTCAACCGTATATTTAGAATTATATTTTCTGAGGCACTACGTAGGATTTTTAAATTATATTGCATAGTTCCTATTTTATAAATAATTTTCTGACGATTTTCTCATGGCATTTTATACTTTTTGTTTTGGAAATGCGCCATTCTGACAAAAAAACAATATATAAAAAAAATCCTACGTACTTCTATAGCTATTCTTATATATAATCGAAAAAAACTTTAGTGTCTCATCATAACTTAAAAATTTATAGGAGCTGTTGGTCCGGCCGTTGACCTTCCAGAAACAAAGGCGTCATCGGAAAAATGCTGCACAGTCAGCATTTTGACATGTATCGCTGTGAAAAAATAATTCTGTATAGTCAATTACGTATATAATAAAACTCCTATTTAATAATTCCAATTCATTTTATGGTTTCGCTGAAAAAAAATCACAAAATATGCCCTTTTTTGGCCTCTAGAGTGGCCTAAAGGCCTTAATAGGCGCGACTATTTATATATAGAAAGACTAACCATTTTCCTTCTGTCTCTTTTGTCTCATACGACCAGGTGAAACCAAATCACAGATTTATTAGGAATAAATAAATTATTTATTTATTAGACAACATCAAATAGATCTTCATTTGAATCAATAAATAATGAAATATTTATTGATTTTAATAATGAAATGCAATGAAATGCAAAAGAAAAAATTTAGTTAATTAAAAAAAAAATTAAATAGACGCATCTAGATAATATCAAAAGAATTTTGCTGTCAATATAACAGGCGTCTTATTCCACCTTACTGCAACTACTGTGTAGGAGAATTTGAAAAAAAAAAACACGGTCGCATTTTTTTTTAATCACCCTAATAAATATATATACACACACATGCATATGCATGCACTCACACAGACGGTTTTGGGACCGCACTCTCTGCAAGTTCGATTATAGACTCGTCCTCTGTTGCATACGCCCCCTTACTTGCTTTCCTCCAGCTACTCCTTCGCCTTTTGCTCTCAACCCGGGTACTCACCGTTGGCACACCGGTATACACCTAATAATGAAGATGTTGTTTTAATTGCCGGCTCGCGTGAGCATCCCGCTAATTAACGCACTCGCCACCAGCGAGCTACAGTCAACTCATCGAGACGTTTTCTCGTCGCATGCTGCTCTCTGCCTCCAACTAAATAAATCCAATGTACCTATCGAGTAAATTCATTAAATTGGAGGTAAAAAAATTCTAATAGAAATAGCAAAAGCAATTGATCCTATAACCAAGTTTGTGCGAATTAAAAAAAAAAAGCATTGCAATAATTGTTTCGTAATATTTAAAATTGCTCGATACGATTAATATTGGGGAGGAAAAAAATTATTTGACGAAAGTAATAGTGTATAATGATTCATTTGAAAGTGGTAATAACTTTTTTCCTAATGAGCTATCACCCATCTGAGTAGTGGCTCAGGCCATGGCTGCTTCCTGCTTGAAAATGACAATGGCTTGTCATTGATTTTGCAGATCGTAGCGAGTACTTACATATGTGAATGTCCATTTGAAAATCTTCCTACAATGAGAGAAACGTATGGTGTTTTTAGCCATATTTTATATGCTCCTGAAGGGAACAATAATAATGCACATATGCTAACCGCAATCACTATTCTTCCAAGCATACGTTGATTTTTCAATGCTATGTAATATACAGTCGAACCTTGAAATAACGAATCTCTAGGGAAGAGCAAAAAAGTTCGTTATATCGAGTTTTCGTTATATTGGGGTTTCTTTATATCGAGGTCATGTTCCGAAAAAATCGTCATATTGAGATTTTAATAAAAAGGACAAAGAGAAATTGCTCTAATTTAAGCCTTTCTTTTTTTTAGAAAAATACATTAGTACTATAAATATAGCGATATTTTTTTAAGAAAGAAAGGTTTAAGGCATATTTTGTAATTTTTTTTTCCAGCGAAACCATAAAATAAATCGGAATTACAAAATAGGGGTTTTATTATACACGTAATTGACTATACAAAATTATTTTTTCACAGCGATACATGTCAAAATGGCGACTATGCAGCATTTTTCCGATGACGCCTTTATTTCTGGAAGGTCAACGTACGGACCAACAGCTCCTATAATTTTTCAGTTATGATGAGACACTAAAGTTTTTTCGATTATATATAAGAATAGCTATAGAAGTACGTAGGATTTTTTTCATATATTTTTTTTTGTCAAAATGCCGCATTTCTAAAACAAAAAGTATAAAATGCCATGAGCAAATCATCGGAAAATTGTTTATAAAAAAGGAACTATGCAATATAATTTTTTTTTAAATCCTACGTAGTGTCTCAGAAAATGCAATTCTGAATATACAGTTAAAATTTCAAGTGAATCGATTGAAATTTGTTTGAGTTATGGTCCGGCCGACTTGAAAGACGTAGTTTTGAGATAAACGCGTTTAAAGTTAGTAGAAAGTCACGACATGAATCAAGAGGGGTTGCGCTAGAATTCGAAAATCGAGTACTTAGAGATTTTTCACACCCATAATAAGTACTAAGGTACATTTTTACCAAAAAAAAAAATCGATTTTTGGAAAATCCTAGAGTGGCCTAAGGCCTTAGATTAGAGCAATGTTTACAAGCAATTAGCAATTAGAGCATAATGTATATAACATATTATTTTTTAAAGCGGATTATTTGAAAATGAAACAAATATTTTTATTAAAACATTTTGATTGATTTTATAATCATACATATACATAGTAACATTGAAATAACAGCTTTTAGTATCTTTGGCTCCTTCAAAGTCTTCTAAAAAAAGTTGGTAATTTTCTTTTGCGTACCCTTAGAATTAAAAAAAAGGTAGTAGAAAAAAAAATTATTCGTCATCTCAACATATTAGTTTTTCTTTGTTATTCGTGTAAAGCGACTAGATGATATTACTCAAAGTTCCTTAGTGGATTAATATTTTTCCAGATGTTTCCAAAATATATTTCTTTACAGCAAACTTAAAGTCATGTTTGTCTCACATTTTTTACTACACATGGAATTGTACAGTTTGGTGACTTTTTTTTAATCCTGTATATTTTTTATTGACATACAACACACATCTATTTCAAAGAGCAGAATATAAATATAAAAATTTAGAAAATTAGTCGCACTAAAGAATTATAAACTTTTATACCAAAAAGTCATACTAAATTTCATGAAAACATCCCTAAACCCTTGCTTTAAAAATTTCTAAGTGTCATGAAATTTCCGTTCTGGTCAACAATTAGACACCCTGTTGATTAGATAATCTGAACGTATGAATTAAATTAAAAAATTGATAAATTTTTGTTGTTGGATAGGTGAAACAGATGTACAGTCACTGACAAAACCTCAGTCAAGCAAGCGCCAATATCGTTGAATTTGACTTCAATTATTATTAAAAGTGAAAAACTACCATTTCTAATTGAATTGTAGAAGTTCCATCTGAACAAAACTTAACTTACAGTATACAAGTATTTGTGGGCTGATTTTTTCATAGCACTGAATCAACCATATCTATATTGTCAAACTCACATCACCCAAATCCCATGTTTAGATATACTTTTCACTCATAGTCGTATTAACCACATTATGGATTGCGGTGTCAATAAACGCTAGGGAATTTTACTATGCCCACTTTTATCATGGACGTTTGTTTTTCTAAATACAATGGACTTTTTTTTATAAATACAATGGACTTTTTTCTCTGTGTATATTTTTCTTCGTTATTAGGAAGGATTGTAGTGATAATTTATCAATTCCGAATATCTGAGCGAGTCGAGACCCACGTATATCGTGTCTTACCGACGTTTTGAACGATAAAAGAACGACGCGTTAATTATGACAGCGAGCAATTGCAGTTATTAGTTAATTGCCATACTCATCAGTCATACGAATCTTCATCGTGGCACCTACTCGAGACGGGTGGAGCGAGAGAGGCGGTGGTTTTTTTTTTTTTCTCTTTTTCTTTCACCTCCTTTTCATATTATTATTATTAATTCTTCAACGCGAAATTGGGGGAACGTGCGCCCCGGTGTCTAATTAAGGAGCTCGGGTCGAAGCGAGCGTGTTGGGCATTAGCATCCAGCGAGTCTGTAATTTGTGCCTCTCTTAATTAAATCATCCGTTAACCGAAGCAGTCCTGTTGAAACGATTTTTTGTGTTCTTTTTTCTTGTTTTTTTTTTTCTTCTTCTTTTTTTTTTTTACCCTGACGCTCTTACACCGGGTCGCGACTGCTCGCGGCCATTCTTCTGCTCCCTTTGCCGCCTTCCAACCTCATACCTGTTATAACTATATCTGCCGTCCTGATATATACACAGGTATAAAAATATACGAGCTCGGAGGGGCGCGTCCCTGTTTTTCATTTTCTATTTTCCTTTTTTTTTTCGTTGCAGCGCCGTTTCTGCGCATTTGCTTGCTCCTCTCTCTCTCTCTCTCTCTCTCTCTCTCTCTCTCTCTCTCTCTCTCTCTCTCTCTCTATCTCTCTCTCTCTCTCTCTCTCTCCTCTCTCTCTCTCTCTCTCTCTCTCTCTCTCTCTCTCCTCTCTCTCTCTCCTTCTCTCTCTCTCCCTCTCTCTCTCCTCTCTCTCTCTCTCTCTCTCTCTCTCTCTCTCTCGCTTTCCTTCCTCCTCGTTCGCTTGTACTATCGTGTACTCTTTTCTTCCCAAGGCAAACAAATTTTATGGGCAGAGCACGCAAATGCGCGCCCTCCGCCTACCTTTCGTCCTCCTCTTCTTAATCTTCTTTCCCTCGTTCTCTCACCTCCTTTATTTCCTATCCTTCGATTGCTAATGGAACAACGACGCGTCCTTCGGCCAATTAACTCAGCGCGAGCGATGCAAAATTCTTTTGCATATACGCGTAACGCATACACAACGGCGTCGCGATGCCGGAATGAGGAGACGCTTGCTTTCTTTTATTTTTCTATGCGATATGACAATAGTCAATTATGTCAGTCAATTGACTCAAGATTCATTGTAGAGTATAGGGTGGTGGTAGGGTCGGGAGGGGCATGTCGAGCAGTCGGATAAGTTGGGCAATCGGTATCTGGTATCTGGAAAACTAAGGTATCTGGAAAACTAAAGCACCGCACGCGGTTGCATCAAATAGCGGAAAGAGAGGTACGGGGGAGGGGAACACATTACGCCATTGCCCGTTGCCATGCAGTGCACAAGACGGTAACACGGGACGTTTCATTATTTTTGCAACCAAATGTTAAAAAAAAAACGTGATTAAAAGATTTTCTTCTACCATTGTATGAGAAAAAATATTTCAAAGTTCATTGCAATTAATGTTAATGTTTCAAAATCTAACTAATCGACAAGCAACTGTTGGTTTATTACTATATTGTATCAAATCATGTTGCATACGTCTGATTTTTTAAAATGTAATTCTTACTTTGCTCAACTTACCTTATACTCCTGCTCAACTTATTCCACTATCGGGGCAGGTTGAGCAAATATGGCTTCAGCCATTTGAGAGCGATTGTTTGTGAAATAATAAGGATAACAAGAATTTCGTCTACAGACTTTTGTTTTCCCAGATAAATTTCCTCTTGACCAAATTGGGTTTCATTTTTATAAGGCAGCGTGTTAAGGAATTACAGGGTGTTCATTCCAACTTGCTCAACATGCTCCTTCCTACCCTAAGTTAGATTTTTAGTGGTCACTTTTATCGGGAGTACAAATACACCTCCGCCGTTTTTTTTTTTTATCAACAATTGAGCATCTATTGTGAAAGAATGGTACTTTATGTTTTATTCAAAGTATTGTCCATTGCTAGCCACTACTTTTTGCCATCTTTCTGGCAGCATATGGATACCGCGTCCGGAAGAACGCTTCATCTTTTGAGGGTATCCACAAATCGAGCCCAATTTTTCGTATCTTCACATGATGTGAAGTGATACTCAGACAGGCCGTGCGTCATCAATCGAAATAAATGATAGTCAGAGGGAGCAGTGTCTGGTGAATACGGCGGGTGGGGTAAAACTTCCCAATTGAGTGTTTCCAAGTAGGTTTTGACCGGTGCCGCAACACATGGACGAGCATTATCATGCAGGAGAATAATTTTGTCGTGTCTCGAGTAGTAGTGGGCGCGTTTTTCCTTGAGTGCTCGGCTCAATTCCATCAACTGTGTTCGGTAGAGAGCCCCAGTAATGGTTTCGTTCGGGTTTGAGCACACGTAATACACGACACCAAGATGATCCCACCAAAATACACAACATGAGTTTTTTTTCCATGAATATTCGGCTTGGCTGTCGATGTTGAAGCATGACCAGGTGGTCCCATGATTTCCTCTTCTTTGGGTTATCGTAGTGGATCCATTTTTCATCAGCAGTGACTATACGATGCAAAAAACCCTTTCGCTTATGCCTGGCAAGCAGCATTTCACATGTGCAAAATCGGCGTTCAACGTTTCTCGGCTTCAGTTCATGTGGAACCCAATTTCCTTGCTTTCAATAATTCCCAACGATTTTAAACGATGTGAAATTGCTTGTTGAGTCACTCCTAATGTAAGTGCAAGTTCATCTTGCGTTTGGCACGAATCTCCCTCCAATAATGCTTCCAATTCCACGTCTTCGTACACTTTCGGCCTTCCGCTAAGTTCTTTGTCTTCAACGTCAACTCACCGTCTTAAACTTTCGAAACCACTCACGACAACTTCTCTCACTTAAAGCAGCCTCCACCATATGCTTCTACAAGCAATCGATGCGCCTCAGCTGCAGATTTCTTCAAATTAAAGAAGTAAATCAAAGTTCCCACAACTGACGCTTATTCGGCTCAAAACTCGACATTTTTGCACCGAAAAAAATTATGTCATGCTGATACAAAAACGCTGATATTTCAAGGTTATGGTCTTGCCAGCTGTCCAACCTTACGATATGACGTTTTACATCTGACAATTTCAACAATAACCTCCTGGTGGGGCCATCTTTTGTCAAACGGCGGAGACTTATTTGTACTCCCAAAAAGCTTGAACTCGATGTCACTCACAAGCGTGTTAACCAGCAAAAAGCACAAACAACATTTCTCTAAGATTATGTTGTTTTTTTTTTACTTTGATCAGTTTTTTTGTTTCATTTTACATCCACATACATGTGAAGAAATATATATGCTCGTATGGTTCGGTTTGTGTTGGATGCGGATGCTGCAGGGTGGTTAGGGCCAATTTTTCGCATTAAAATTCCCGCAGTCAGGTAAGGGGCTAGGGAGGGGGAGGACGCGTTACGTTGCAACGGTGCGGAAGTTGATGGTGGCGCAGGCACGTTCTCGCGGTCTCATCTGCTCGAGTTGCGGTCTCGATGTGACTGGAGATGAGCACATGAGAGGGTGGGGCGTGAGCGCAAAAGTTCCGCGGTTTTATATATATATATAATA
>OZ010722.1:4272642-4308882 GCA_963932345.1 Ophion ventricosus
TTTTCCGTCACTGGGACCAATGGCAATATATTAGAGTCCCGAAGCACGGGGGGCCCCGGCATTGTTGCCCGCGAGGCCCTCTCGCGATCTTTTCCCCTCCGCGCCCTTGCCCTCTGGCTCGCTCTCTCTCTCTCTCTCTCTCTCTCTCTCTCTCTCTCTCTCTCTCTCTCTCTCTCTCTCTCTCTCTCTCTCTCTCGCTCTCTCTCTCTCTCTCTCTCTCTCTCTCTCTCTCTCTCTCTCTCTCTCTCTCTCTCTCTCTCTCTCTCTCTCTCTCTCTCTCTCTCGCTCTCTCTCTCTCTCCCTCTCTCTCTCTCTCTCATCTCTCTCTCTCTCTCTCTCTCTCCTCTCTCTCTCTCTCTCTCTATCTCTATCTCTCTCCTCTCTCCCGCCGTTTCGTTCGCCGCAAAATGCTGTCGCCCGTTCTTGGTTTTTTTTCGCTTTTTTTTCATTTTATTTACTTTTGTTCTTTATGTTTTTTGCAACAGCCGCAACACTCGTGGCTCCTTGTCTCTTCCTCGCTTTTTTCCCTTGTGTCACAACGGTTGTAAAGGCTTAACCCTTTTGCGAGGGCGTCTCGGAGAGCGAGGTAAACATTTTTCCATTTTTTTTCTTCAAATATTCTCTTCTTCACTATCGCCATTTTTGGACGTGCTGATATGCTTGCGGATGGTAGAAATCGAAGAATTTTTGGGTGTTGAAGGAGTGATGGAAGAGGAGCGAAAGTTGAGAAATGTCGCTTTTTTTTTGGGTCCGGAATTTTTGAATTGAGAATCATAGCACTATTCCAAAAGTTGTTGGGCTTGATAAATAAAGTCTTGAAATATATTGAAAAAAAAAAATTTAACTCATTTTTATTCATTTTTAAGTACATAAACTATAGTTTAACGTAACGCCTCAAAAATAGGTGGGCTAGGTGGCTCCATCACAACTCGGCAACGGCTTGTCTGAACAAAAAAATCAAAGTCCATTAGATGCAGTATGACACCAGCTACAAAATGACCCTCGGATATAAAGTTTTATCAAAAAATAAAAAAATGGCAGATGAAAAACGAAAAAGTAAAAAAAACGCCTTTTTTCGCAAGTTTTTCGCAAAAAAAAAAAGAGTAAAAATCAAAATTTCAAACCATCGAGGGTCATCTTGTTGCGAATCATATTTACAATATGTGGTTCAAATTTCAAGAGAATCGGTTTATTAGTTTTAGAGATACGATGGAGCTAAATTTTGAAAACGTTGTTTCGAGAAAAATGCGTTTTGAAGTTTATACTATAAAAAACTCTTACCTAAACTCAATCGGCAATATTGACACAATATTGACACAATATTTCTGAATGTATGTACTTTCGAAAACAGTAAAAAAAATGGATTTTTGAAATTTTCAATTGGACTGGTCCCTTAATCGGGATCCGGTCGGACATCGGATCGGATCTGGGAGCGAATGTAACGCTCACAAATCGGATCGGATTTTTATTAAATGTTAAGAATTTTGTTTGGAATTTTGGTATTAAAATACATATAAGTTTTGACAGTTATACTGTAGCGTCAATTGTTTACCTAATCTTTTTCAAATCTTTTCAGATCCTTTTTCAGATCCTTCAATAAATGTCCATCAATTCACATTATGCACATGTAGAAGTATTCTTTCTAATATCACGATCTTTTCGATATTTAAATAACCAAAGCATGGTTACGATATTGCACTCTTTTTTTCACGAAACATATTTATTGAGGTTGGATATATGGTTTTTTTTGCCTTTTTCCATTAGAAGTTGGCGAAACCAGGCGGTTCGAAGTTACACTGTTAATAGTGCACCGAGAAGCCAAGTCAAATATACATCATAACGTAACGATCGTCACGATTAATCTTTATGAGACTCACGTTCCTCAATTTCTCTGATCTTCCTTTGATCCCTCGCCGCGAAAGCCCTTAGGTCTTATAAGCCACGTATATCCCACAAAACGCCAATAAAAATCTGACGCGATGATGGTTAAATCTTTGGTGGAATATAATGGCGAAAGTTGCCGTATGAAGGCAGAGAGAGAGAGAGAGAAAGAGAGAGAGATGAGAGAGAGAGAGAGAGAGAGAGAGAGAGAGAGAGAGAGAGAGAGAGAGAGCGAGAGAGAGTTACGTAGTCGGGAGAGTTGGGAAAGGCCGCACGACGCAATAAATAAAGTAAACATGACCCTCGTCTATCGTGTGGCCACTCTCACACGCCCCGACACGATGATGCTTTTTTTTCTCTCCCATCCCCTCGCACATTTTATACGATTTTCTCCCAACTTCCCTAATGGAAAAAAGAACCCTATATCGATGGACGAATGCTCATACCACTGAATGGACCCCGCTGCTTCTTAATATTTATCAATACCAGAAACACACTGACTATTGATGTATTCTACATGCAAATTGGTCATTGTTGAACCTAACAAAAACGTTGAAAATGTCTTCTCATTTGAAATTGATAAAAATAAATAAAATAACTTGAAATACTAACTATTTAGGCAAGTCAGGGGTTAAAATATCTTCGTGATTGCTATTTAGGGTGGTTCTTATTAAGGGGGTATCCCTCTCTGGAAGCTCAATTTGAAGGGTCAGAATGATGAATTTTTTTTCTACTTGTTAGTGTTCATCGGTTGGAATAAATTAATTTTTTCACAACATGTTGTACACATGTTTGCGGTTACAATGTAATTTTTTTTGGAAGAAAATCTTTCAAAGTGTTCGTGGTGCTGCAGTTGGCGTTGCAGTCCTCCAGCGGCGAAGACCGAAACGGCGGGATCTCTATCAGGCTCAAATGTAATCTGAAAGGAAAATAAAAAAAAAATTCTTCAAATATATCCAACTGGCTATGGGTTGGCGATCCACTTTTCGAAAGTTCGAAAAATACGAAAAATGACAGCTTCTCCAAAGAAAACCTCATTTTTTTCTCTTGAAAAACAGCATGCTGAAGTCATTGTTATTAACAAATGGTTCGTCCAATTAAAAAATGCGATCGTGAAACGAAAATGACTCCTGTTTGAACGTTAACTGTGCAAATTCAAGTCAATAGTGTGAAAGTTACTCAAGATATCAATCCCGCCGTGTCCAGATATGTAGTTTCGAGAAAATCGCGTTGAAAGTTTTATGGTACATATTTTCCACGATCTTGTGAAATATTGTCGTCTTACCGCTAGTCAGCGATTCCGGCACTATATAAGTGTCCTTCCTCATCATCGAGATCGTGTTGCACACCTAATCTATGCAATCTGCGGGCAGTTCGGGCCTCTTTTGAGTGTTCTTATGCTTTGATGTCCGTTTTCGTTACACCCGAAACCGACGCACAATGTTCCACTAAAATAGGTGTAACTTCGTCAATTTTTAGATTTTCCGGGTCCGGTTTATCTTAAAATATTCGTGAAAGTTCACACTATAACAATATGTAAAAAAAAGATTTTTTGAAGTTTCCAGATAGGGATACCTCCTTAAAACTCAGTGGTGCCTGTTTAAGGGGGTATTCTATTTTATAAATGTGAAAAAAATTGATTTTTCTTTGCATTTTCTTAAGGTATAGACTTCTAACAATACGAGGTGTGTGAATTAAGGCAGTAGTCTCGCCAAGACGTTTTTCTATAGATTTTTTTTTAATTCTGAGGACGCATTCGAGACCCTATTAAGTGATTACCTGCAAAACTTCAAAAGTATTCACCGTTGTATATTCGAGATATGGGCAATCAAAAATTGCACGATTTTACACGTGTACTTATGGGGAGCAGTGGAAGATTTCACATTCCACGCAATAACTTGGAAACTTTTCTACAGATTTTTTTTTAATTCTCAATTACAGAGGAACGCATGACGAATCAGGTTAAAAAAAATCATGAATTTTGACGGTCTAGTTTCAGGGATATAGCGATTTAAATTAAGCAATGTCTAGCGACGCTAGCGCCAAATATCACGACAAAAATTCGCTGGGCTTGCGACGTTGCCACTTTGACTACAATACAGTGTATGCATATCCGTATACGCAGACCATCTACGTATTAGTCGACGGAGTGGATAGTCTGATACAAAAGTGAGGGTTAACTGATGGAGGGAACGTTGTTATTTTTGGAACTCTAAACATTATATTAGGCGTTTTCATAATTACTTTATACGTTGTTATATATTGATAAGATGTACAACCTATATTATAAGGTTATTTCGCAATATTTCGAAGCTTTCATCGATTGAGCGGAGAATAAACTTTTCAACTTGACTGTGGCGAGACTACTACCTTAAGGCGAAGTAGAAGGTGTACCACGTGACATATGAGTGCGAGAGACATAGCTAACATTTTTGAACCGAGATTTCTCAAAGATGAATAATTTTTAGGGCAAAAGAAAATCGTCAAGCTCTGTGTCAGGATATTCTCCAGAGCCTGATGCTTTGGTTTTCCTCAAAAACCTTGACCATTTATGAGAAAACGGGGTTGGAAAATTTGTGAGGTTATGTTGACCTTGTACATGCCCTTAAGGCCTTAGGCCACTCTAGGATCTTCCAAAAATCGATTTTTTTTATTAAAAATGTACCTTAATACCTATAAAATTATATTCCAAAAGATTATGAGTGTGAAAAATCTCTAAGTACTCGATTTTCGAATTCTAGCGCAACCCCTCTTGATTGATGTTGTGACTTTCTACTAACTTTAAACGCGTTTATCTCAAAACTACATTTTTCAAGTCGGCCGGACTCAAAACTCAAACAAAGTTCATTCGATTCACTTGAAATTTTAACTGTATATTTAGAATTACACTTTCTGAGGCACTACGTAGGGTTTTTATTATTATATTGCATAGTTCCTTTTTTATAAACAATTTTCTGACAATTTTTTCATAGCATTTTATACTTTTTGTTTTAGACAAAATTTGACAATTTTGACAAAAAAACAATATATCAAAAAAATCCTGCGTACTTCCATAGCTATTCTTATATATAATCGAAAAAACTTTAGTGTCTCATCATAACTCAAAAATGATTGGAGCTGTTGGTCCGGCCGTTGACCTTCCAGAAATAAAGGCGTCATCGGAAAAATGCTGCACAGTCGTCATTTTGACATGTATCGCTGTGAAAAAATAATTCGTATAGTCAATTACGTGTATAATAAAACCCCTATTTTGTAATTCCGATTTATTTTTTGGTTTCGTTGAAAAAAAATCACAAAATATGCCCTTTTTGGCCTAAGGCCTTAAGTAATGAGACTGGCAACGTAGCGTTCAAGCTGGCAACACTTCGTACCCGAGACTTGGATGGGTGGCAAGTTAACATGTGATACACCTTTAGTACGAGTTTGAACTCGCCAGAGTCATTGAGTTAGGCCAGAAATTTTCTGGCATAACTCAATAGTTTCTCTCCTAAGTTTCCCCAACTGAATTCTCAATGGAATATGTGCCTCAAGGCTGGGATGTCAGTCGGCGATTATCCATGTACTTTGATACATTATATTATATACGATGGATTGTCGACCCTCTTTTTTTAATAAGCTTCACCCTCGTACTTTGCTCCGTCCTTCTCTGAACAACCCTCAAAATCCGGGAGTCGAAAGATCGCGAGAAAGAGAGAGAGAGAGAGAGAGAGAGAGAGAGAGAGAGGAGAGAGAGAGGCAGACAGAGTCCTGGTGGGAAAATAACATCCCCGAATCACCGCATGTAATCTCGCTGTAACGACACATCACGCCATTTACATATATTGCATACTTATATATATATATATGAACACTTAACAGCGCCCGCCGCTCATAAATTCATTGCGGGAGGGCGTACATCTGCATATATACACGGACGGACAGGCAGCATACGCTTTTGTATTACGTATACACACAAAGAAATTCATTGTGCCACACGTATATCGTTCAGATGAAAAAGAGGTGACCGCGAGTGTGTCGATTAATTTCTTATTAAGAAGGCTGTCTCTCTCTCCCTCTCTCTCTCTCTCTCTCTCTCTCTCTCTCTCTCTATCTCTCGTAATCGTATTCGTATTATACACGTCGTCAAAGTGACACGTGATCTACAAATACCAAACACGATACACGAATATACGTGTATAAATATTATATTCGTGTTGCATGTGTATAGTGCCGTTACACATAAATTATCGTTTTATTAGAGATACGCTCATATGGAAATGATGATCAATATGAAAATTCAACCACGCCCTGTTTCTTTCACGAAGTATCAAAATTAAATATGGATCTTCCTCTTTTTCTTCTTTACAAACCAGCTCTCAGGCTCACCTTGCTTGTTTCGTCAATTTATATATCAAACTTAATTCCCGCGGCTCTCGCGATACTCGCACTTTACTTATTGAACTCGTTGGTGAGGGGAATGAAAGAAAATCAACACGCGAGCAATTCCCATCGAATGTCAATCGATGTAAACAAACGAATATTACTCTTTTCAAAAACTGGTGGACAAAGTATCTCGAGATCTACACAACTGATTTTGCGGAAATTTATACCACATATTCTTTATAATACTATCTTGGATGTAGTATGGGATTTTTTTTTCATCGGATGCCGCGTTTATTTTTTATTAAGTTTTAAAATTCAAAATGTTGGTAAAAATCAGACGTTTTTTTCTTCAAACAACTGGCATTTTTACAAAAAAAAAAAAATAACATTTTTTTTCCTATGCTACACTTTATCTATTACCTTTCTCTACCAGAATTTTTTATATTTATTTTTCCGAAGATGCCTGACAGAGAAGAAAATTCCACCATCAGCAAGGATTTTCGAAGAGGGTCCTACTAGACAACTTATATTTCCATAATTTTTTTTATTCTTTTTAAAAAATTTGTTCATAAACCTATTTGTGAAAAATGAAAAATCATTTTATATATTTAATAGTCGCGTCAAAATGTTTTTAGATTTTTATATATTTTTTCCGCGCGCCAACGGAGCCCCTTAAGGCCTCAGGCCACTCTAGGATTTTCCAAAAATCATTTTTTTTTGTTAAAAATGTACCTTAGTACCTTCAAAATTATATTCCAAAAGATTATGGATGTAAAAAATCTCTAAGTACACGATTTTCGAATTCTAGCACAACCCCTCTTCATTCATGTCGTGACTTTCTATTAACTTTAAACGCGTTTATCTCAAAAGTACATTTTTCAAGTCGGCCGGACTCACAACTCAAACAAATTTCAACCGATTCAATTGAAATCTTAACTGTATATTTAGAATTACGTTTTCTGAGGCACTACGTACGATTTTTTTTATTATATTGCATAGTTCTTTTTTTATAAACAATTTTCTGACGATTTTCCCATGGCATTTTATACTTTTTGTTTTAGGAATGCGCCATTTTGACAAAAAAACAATATATCAAAAAAATCCTACGTACATCTATAGCTATTTTTATATATGATCGAAAAAACTTTAGTTTCTCATCATAACTCAAAAATGATAGGAGCTGTTGGTCCGGCCGTTGACCTTCCAGAAATAAAGGCGTCGTCGGAAAAATGCCGTACAGTCGCCATTTTGACATGTATCGGTGTGAAAAAATAATTTTGTATAGTCAATTACGTGTGTAATAAAACCCATATTTCGTAATTCCGATTTATTTGATGGTTTCGCTGAAAAAAAATTCACAACATATGCCCTTTTTTTGGCCTCTAGAGTGGCCTAAGGCCTTAAAACTTCATCCCCGTTTCTTTCTTTCGCTCTCTCTCTCTCTCTCTTTCTCTCTCTCTCTCTCTCTCTCTCTCTCTCTCTACACCACTCTCCTTGGTACGTGAAGAATACCACAGTCCAATATTACTAACAATGAGAGTCAATTGGTGGACCCTATACAATGCCCCCTAAAATTCTTCTTGGCCCCCCTTGTACGGGGTGTTCACTTTGCTTTTCCCCTACTACTTGCCCGCGTAAGCTGCACCCTGCACGTTCATTTATATATATATGTATAGCATTTCATTGTTGTTCTCCAGCGCATATATAGGGGCACAGAAACGTTCGCCACTCAGACGTCACATTATGTCCGACACGTCGTTATCCCCACCTTAGCTTTTCATATCGACGGCGCAATATGCACCCCCGAGCTGCCCCTGTCCGACGCGTGTTGAGAACGACGTCGAGATCGCCCCCGCTGATCTATAAGAAGGGCGGGGGGGAGGGGGGGGGGGGGATAAAAATGCTGTTGGAGTATTCTATATGATTATCGCGCGATACGTAGCTCGTCGATAATGAAAATGCGACAAGGGCGTGAAAACTAAGAAGTGATTTCCTGTTGCATAATTTCCTCATTATTTATCGTACCTATTTTGATGGGAACAGAAATTTCGCGCTTTATTGTTTTTCTTTTTTTTTTAATAGGTAATGAGTAGACACAAGGGCAATTATTTATTGGTAATTGAATAAATAAGGATTAGATTGAAATTAAATAAATAAAGATAAAACACGATAGATGGCACGGAAAGGAATATTAATGTAACAGAATTATTAGGAATAAATAAAATATTTAATTATTAGACGATATTAATAGATCTCGATTTGAATAAACAAATATATTTAAAATAAATAATTTTCTTAATAAAATGAAATAGGAAAAATTTGATTTTACGAAAAATCTAGTTAATGCAAATTAAAAAAAAATCAAATAGACGCATCTAGTTGATATCAAGAGAATTTTTCTCTCAGTGCAGATAAAAAAAAATAGCTCGCAACTGAAGTAGTATCTGCTGTAGTTTTTCGCGTTCTAACACTTCGACTTTTGTCAGACAACGAATTTGTTCATTTATATTTACGAATAATATGATCGACCGTACTTTTTTCAATGGATAAAATAGTTGCCATATCGCGAGAGCTCTTTCCTTCTGAAGAAAGTTTTAATACGATTTTACGGATTCGTGTGTAAACAAGAAATGTAAACAACGCGTGCGGAAAATTCGCAGGGTATCCCTAATACAATTCGGGCCCTTCAATGGATTGTTTGTAGATTCCATAGTAGGGTTTTCCGTAGAAGAGCCGGACCGGGCCCCTATCAGGGTATGGTAGGATAAATAGGTTGACTAAAACTATGCTCTAAGTACGGAGACCAAGTAAGGGCCGTAAGGCCTTAGGTCACTCTAGAGGCTAAAAAAGGGCATATTTTGTGATTTTTTTTTCAGCGAAACCATAAAATAAATCGGAATTACAAAAAAGGGGTTTTATTATACACGTAATTGACTATACAAAATGATTTCTTCACAGCGATACATGTCAAAATGGCGATTGTGCAGCATTTTTCCGATGACGCCTTTATTTCTGGAAGGTGAATGGCTGGACCAACAGCTCCTATAATTTTTTAATTACGACGAGACACTAAAGTTTTTCGATTATATATAAGAATAGCTATAGAAGTACGTAGGATTTTTTTGATATATTGTTTTTTGTCAAAATGTCGCATTTCTAAAACAAAAAGTATAAAATGCCATGAGAAAATTGTTTATAAAAAAGGAACTATGCAATATGATTTAAAAAATCTTACGTAGTGCCTCAGAAAATGTAACTCCAAATATACAGTTAAAATTTCAAGTGAATCGGTTGAATAATTTCTTGTATAACTATACAATAATTATTTTTGAGTCCGTTATTTAACTCTTAGTGCGGTTAGAAATTTTGACTAGGCTATCCAAACTTTTGACCGGTAGTGTATATATACAGGGTGTCCCAGGGCACCCTGTATTCTGAGGTGGGCGGAGGGCACCGCGGATGGGTGTGTTTGTTTGGGTTTGTTTGAGTTTGTTTGGGTTTGTTTGGGTTTGTTTGAGTTTGTTTGGGTTTGTTTGAGTTTGTTTGGGTTTGTTTGAATTTGTTTGAGTTTGTTTGGGTTTGTTTGAGTATGTTTGAGTTTGTTTGAGTTTGTTTGGGTTTGTTTGAGTTTGTTTGGGTTTGTTTGAGTTTGTTTGAGTTTGTTTGGGTTTGTTTTGGTTTGTTTGAGTTTGTTTGGGTTTGTTTGAGTTTGTTTGGGTTTGTTTGAATTTGTTTGAGTTTGTTTGGGTTTGTTTGAGTATGTTTGAGTTTGTTTGAGTTTGTTTGGGTTTGTTTGAGTTTGTTTGGGTTTGTTTGAGTTTGTTTGAGTTTGTTTGGGTTTGTTTTGGTTTGTTTGAGTTTGTTTGAGTTTGTTTGAGTTTGTTTGAGTTTGTTTGAGTTTGTTTGGGTTTGTTTGGGTTTGTTTGAGTTTGTTTGGGTTTGTTTGAATTTGTTTGAGTTTGTTTGGGTTTGTTTGAGTTTGTTTGGGTTTGTTTGAGTATGTTTGAGTTTGTTTGAGTTTGTTTGAGTTTGTTTGGGTTTGTTTGAGTTTGATTGAGTTTGTTTGGGTTTGTTTTGGTTTGTTTGAGTTTGTTTGAGTTTGTTTGAGTTTGTTTGAGTTTGTTTGAGTTTGTTTGGGTTTGTTTGAGTTTGTTTGGGTTTGTTTGAATTTGTTTGAGTTTGTTTTGGTTTGTTTGAGTTTGTTTGAATTTGTTTGGGTTTGTTTGAGTTTGTTTGGGTTTGTTTGGGTTTGTTTGAGTTTGTTTGGGTTTGTTTGAGTTTGTTTGGGTTTGTTTGGGTTTGTTTGAGTTTGTTTGAGTCATCCCTGAAATGGGGGGTTGTGGGTGAAATTCTGCGTCGATTGATATAAGCATGTATGGTTCCCAGATCAACCGCTGAATTATTATAAATTTTTAAAGACGGGCCAATCAGGCGCGCCCGATGAGCGGGCTTACGTCGGTGAGCGATACGCGCGTGTAGTGGTGCCTGGCGGAGCGCGCTCCGTCCTGGGACACCCTGTATATATTTTTTTGTTCAGTGTCGGTGCCTGATCGCTTTTAGAGAACCTCAAAATGTGCGACCGCGTGTCCCTACATGTTGTGTGCACACGACCCGCGTACGTATCCTTTCGCTTCAGCCACTCGGGTTCCATCATCCCTCTATTCATGACATGGTTGAGGCATTTCACCCCTCGTGGATCATCACGAGCGCGCGCCACAAGCTTCCCATAAGGTTACACACGAAGCTCTCGACGGGTGCAGGGGCAACGATTTATAAAGTGGCCAAGAAGTTAATCCTCGGATAAAGCCAGCGGTAAACACGATTAAAACGTCGGCGATCGGGTGGCAAGCGTGTGCGATCGTTCGCAAGGTTTTACGTATACTTACGGGCGCGTAAGAGCGCAAAAATCGCTTGTACTAACACGCGCGTGTCGTACGCGAGTCCGGTCTCTGTGAGATTTCAACGTAGTACGGGGGCATCGTTGCTGGCGAGTCGTTGTTTGCGTTTCGCACAGTAAAAATAATGAATGACGTCGGAAAAAAAACGAAACGGGTGGGAACGACTGGAGTGAAGAAAAAGTCCGCGACCGATGATCTCGCTAATTGTCGGAACGATATTTCATTTTATTTTATTTGTTTTCACTACAATCATCGGAGGAAGCGAGCTTTGTGTGAGAAAAAATCTTCAACACTTTTTCGCAATGTAGGGGAAGGTGGGGCATAGTGTGTCACTTTTTAGCATTGAAAATGCTTTTAAAGATTACCATAAAGATACTCCCACTAAAAATGCTACATTACACGTAGTCATTTGTGGTTACCAGTTGTAAGTTTCAATTTTGGTGTGTACATTGTACACACCAAAGTGTGTACACTGTTGGCGGGTTTTGGTTGGGGTTTGTGTTTGTTTGGGTTTGTTTGGGTTCGTTTGGGTTCATTTGGGTTTGTTTGGGGTTGTTTGGGTTTGATTGGGTTCGTTCGGGTTTGTTTGTTTGGGTTAGTTTGGGCTCGTTTGGTTTTGTTTGGGTTCGTTCGGGTTGGTTTGGGTTCGTTTGGGTTCGTTCGGGTTCGTTCGGGTTCGTTCGGGATCGTTCGGGTTCGTTTGGGTTTGGTGGGTTCGTTTGGATTTGTTTAGATTTGTTTGGGTTCGTTTGGATTTGTTCGGATTCGCTTGGGTTCGTTCGGGTTCGTTTGGGTTCGTTTGCATACGTTTGGGTTTGTTTGGGTTCGTTTGGGTTTAATAGATAGTGAGAGAGTGAGAATCTGAGAACGTGATCTGTGTGTGATAAACCGTGAGAGTGAGAATGTGAGAAAAAAGTTAGAGAGTGAGAGAGTTTGTTTGGGTTTGTTTGTTTGGGTTTAATAGATATTGAGAGAGTGAGAATTTTTTTCCAAGCCTCAAATCAATTTTTAATTTTTTATAATTCTTTGTGAGCTGCTATCGACTTTCTTTTAGGCCTGACGAAACCAAATATAAATCGTGGTCCAACACATAAAATTTCAGAATTTACGAGCTACGAGTCTCCGAAAAAAAAACCACAAGTGGCTCACAGGTCCCCGTGACACATTGTGCCCCACTCTCCCATACACGGGATCCTTTTGATAGACATGAAAAAAATGCGAGAGAATAACGAGATTTTTTGCGTTCTGCACATTGACGTTTGCATAGTATACAAATACTATAATGCAAGTAAAGTGTGTCTAAAAATGACCCAACATTTTGAATTGCGGGCAATTTTTTTTGTGGCTAACATAGAGTACTGATCTTTGACAACTGGCAACAGGAAGTATTGAGGTTTAGTCATGGAAAATTACACGATCGAGCAACGCATAGAAATTGTGAAAATGCAGGTGAAACAATGCAGTTATTGCAGACGAAGTTTCATGGTCGTGTTATCTCGCGCCGCGGCGATGTGAATTGGCCACCAAGATCGTGCGATTTGACGCCATTGGACTTCTTTCTTTGGCGTTTTCTGACAAGGAAAAGTGTATGCCAATGATCCACAGACCATTCCGGAGCTCAAGGAAGCAATTGGATGTACCATTGGAAGGGGTTACGTGGGTTTTGAAGCCAAAAGAAAGCATATTTTTTCTATTTTTTTTGAATATATTATTTAAATTATTTTATTCAAAATGTTGAGCACATAAAAGAGCAACCTTTCAACAATATTAAAAAAAAAATTTATCCAAAAATTTGGAATATTGGGCAGGTGGGACTTGGTTTCCAGAGGCCCCTCAAAAAAAAGTGTCCTCGTGGTGGTCAGGATAACTCATGATTGCTTTATCTGAAATTAAAAAACCAATTTTTTTCTGTTAGTAGATAAGTATGGCTCGTGATTGAACGAAGATTTTTAAAAAATTGAAATTTGAATTTTTCGCACAATTGTATGCAAAATAGTTCAATTTTTGGTACAATTTACACTACGTGTAGCCTTGTAAAATGAGTTGTAATCGAAAAAAGAACCTTCGTTCAATCACTAGGCAATGCTATTTTGAAGAAGTGTGCAAAATTTCAATAACATCGTAGCATTAGTTTTTGAGAAATCGTGTCCACCGTCTTCAACAATAGTGTTTTGAGAAAAATGCGTATACCTGCGTCGCTCCGGCGGTCGGTCTTTCCCAACGGGGCGAATTCCCAAAGGCTCTCTCTCCTAGACTTTTACTCCGATCGACTTAAGACTTTGGGAGAATATTCTAGACATATTGTACTATTAGATAAGAAAATTGAAAAAAGCATTTTTTCGAATTTTTTAAAACCACGTAATCCCTTAATGAAATTAGTCCGCAATTATGCCAAAATGTTATAAAAAATTTCGTAAAAAGAGTGAGGGTTTGCAAATGGCCATTTATCGGATATTGTGTTTCACATATAAGCTCCATATTTGTAACTTATTTTTAATAAGTTACAAATATCACGACTTATTTGTAGATTCCTAAATATGGAAAACTTATTTTTATTTGTAAAAATAAAAATATTCATACTTTTCAAATAAATAATACGTTTTATTAATAAGTTAAAATGTCAGGTCATTTTGAGACACCATTTATATATATATATATATATATACGTATGTGTGTATGGGACAAAAAAGTGAGCATGTGTACATGTGTGGAAATGCGCCCTTTGCGTGAGCGCGGGAACTTGGAACAGATCGAGCTGCGAGCTCGGCATACCAGCAGCGCTGCTCCATCGTAAAGGATCATTAGTCATTTAGCAATTTAGAAATCGTATAGGTCGCGCACGCACGACACGGACGCGCAACGTAACATCCACTTCCGAGACTCGGTGTATGAATATCTTTTTTTTTTCTTCATTTTTATAGATCTGGGCTTCCATTCAAATGGGTTTCGTATTGAGCTCTCTTCATAATAAATAGCATGTGAAATTCAGCCATTGAAGAATGATTATTCGAGCTTTAAAGGCTTAAAGTCCTTTAAGGTATATTTTATTTAGAATTTAAATGTTATAAATTTTATTTAAAAAAATTCGACCTTTATTTTTAAGTTTTAATACCATGAATTTCACTTCTAATTCCATATGCTTTGAATTTTATTGAAACTCTAAATTCTTTAACCATTCATAACTTAACAACGTAAAAATTTAAAAAATAATTGACTTTATGGTAGGCTTTAATCATTGATAAATACGTATTATTTCCTTTTTGAAAAACTCTATCAGGAAGCTTGTTATAAAGCAATGAAGGGAGTGTGACAGGCATGTTACATTGTGTCGCAACATTCCTTTATGATTTATGGAATGCTTTGAAGCAGTTCTTTTACTTGTTGTAGCCCAAACAAACCCAAACAAACACGTAGTTTTCGTTGTTTTTTTTGTTTTCAATTTTTGCAAACTTTACACCGCCATAAGAAAAGCTTAAGTCAAGTAGGATCTACAGTGGATAAAAAAAGTATTTGCGCACCTCGAATTTGTCAAATTATGCTGCGAAAAAAAAAATACTTTTGCATATGATTTATTTTTTCGAAGAAAAATAAAATTTTCGAAAAAAACGTTCAAAAAAAGATAAAATTCTGAAGCTTTTTTTTCGAAAGATAATTTTGATCCAACTAGAGTCATCTAGTTTGCATAAACTGCACAAAAAACCATAGAACGGTTTGTAGCCGTCGTGTGACATTGATTTAAAAAATGATTAAATGTCAATATGGGATTTTGTAAGGATTTCGAAGATTTGTTACATAACTGTCACACGGCGATACTAAGGGTCGATCTTCATTTATAATTGTTTTATTATTATTGTAGTCCATTTAATTAAAAAAATGTTTGAACGATGCATTATTTGATCGGTGTGGACATTATTTGAAAAGAAGTTACCAATTTTTTCTTATATCTCGAATGGCTACATTTATTGGTTTCGTCCCCCCCCCCCTCCCCCGCCCTCTCACACACTCTCACTCGTTTTGCCATAAGGCTACGCTTCCATAATCCACCTAGTCTTCACTATTAAGATACCTTTCGTCGATTTTAGACATCGCGAAGTTATCGAGAAACGCAAGCCGGAATGACTCATCGATAATGGAGTGGCTCGTCTTCGCGATCCTGCAACTCTACGCCAAGACGATGCAAATTGGTGGTCCGAAAATACGGACGAAAAACACCGCGAGAAAGCTAATAGAACTAAAAAGAGAGCGAGAGAGACAGAGAGACCTAGCCGCTGTTCAGAAATCGTCGAAGAAACGAACGTGGGAGAAAAAAAAATGAAAAAAAAAACAACGAAAAAAGCAATAGCAAAAAAAAAATGAAGAAACAAAAAGGAAGGATGTGGAAGAAACCTTGAGTTGCTGCCATTGAAGAAGAGCTCGCACAGATTGGCATGCGAGCTCGTACTAATTACTAAAGGGAAAGAGACAGGTTGAGAGAGAGAGAGAAAGAGAGAGAGAGAGAGAGAGAGAGAGAGAGAGGAAGAGAGAGGATTGAAACATTGGTGCAGTTTTTTTGTCTCCGTTCTTTTCTTTCTTCGAAGTAAATTAAGTGCGTCCAATTAAGCTGCAAGCCCGAGGACACACACCCAAGTACATATACCTATACATTTATAAAGCACGCACATATTCAAATTGGCTAGAAAATTTATTTGCAACATGTATTAAAAAATACACGTTTGCAAATAGATTTTTTTGTTTTTATGTTAAATTTTTTGTTAAGAGTTAATTAAATTTTTTTAATCAACTACTTTTTCATGAAAATTGAATAAATTTTTGATTATTTTTTAATAAAAAGGTCAATTAAAATGTTAAAATTAAATTTTGAATTAAAATTTTCACATTTAAATTAAAAATAAAAATAAAAGTTAACATTTTTGTTAAAAGTACGATAACTTGGCTTGACATTTTAGCAGTATACTGGGATGTATTTTCACTCAATGGTAAACGAGAAAATCAGTTAATTGTTGAATATTCGGGTTCGCGAAAAAAAATTTAACAATCAACGGATTTTCGTCTACAATTAAGTAAAAATACATTCCAGTATACTGGTAAAATGTCAAGCCAAATTACCAATTATCCGAAAATAGCCTTTTTTTCGTGGCTCCAAAGTGGACTGGCCCCTTAATGATAAAACTTAGAAAAATGTGACTAGCAGAAGAATTTTCGTAATCGCGATTTTTCAGAGATTATGTAAAAATGCCCAAATTTACAAAATTTATGTGAAATTATTCATTCCAGCTCAATGTTGAGTATAATAATTAATTGCAACTTATTTTTTAATTAAGAACCACTATAATCTACTAATGATTCAAAAGGGCCCTGCCTTATGCGCCCACAAAATACGGTCCTTTTCTTGAGTAAACTTAAGGTATTCCAAAGGGAATACCTTAAAATTAATCATGATACCTTGTATGATCAAATATTTCATTAAAAGCAAAAAAAAAACGATGCGGGACCATTCGATGAGACTTGAAATCGGCATTATTTGGAGTTCTTTTTTAATTAAAAAAACAACAACTAACGAACATTTCATTCCATTATTTCTCTGCCATTAAATTCGACACATACACAGCCACATAATTATATACATTCTCATTTTCAATGAGAATTCACAAGGGTGCGCCTTCAATCAAGCTCTAATGATTACCAGCGTAATCTCCACCCCCCCCCCCCTCCCACACTATAATAGTCTAGCACCCTTGGGACTATCCTCGTCCTTTTTCTGCTGCCACATGCATTCTCCTACTGCATATGGTTGTCACATTCACGCGTGGTGTGCGCCTTTTCAACAAAAATTATTACCGCTCCACGTCTAATCGACGATTTTATACGCCGTTTCATTTCGAAAAAAATCGACACCGCTGACTTCGAAATCGTGATGAAATTAGGACTTAGGCCACTCTAGGACGTTCCAAAAAACGATTTTTTTGCTAAAAATCTACATTAGTACCTATAAAATTATTTTTATAGGCTTTAATGCCGCGACATACCCTTTTTAATTACATAAATAATTGTAAGAACAATTGTGCGAAACTATTTCGTTGAACAGCTCCCTCGGAATGGCGAATCTCATTTGTGCACCATCCTCTCTCTCTCTCTCTCTCTCTCTCTCACTCTCTCTCTCGCTCTTTCTCTGATTCTCTTTGTACAATGGTTTTCACGAAAGTCCAGGTAATAGAGTCGTTTCCGTTAACAATCGGAACGCGAGAAATACACGAGTGTACGCGTATAAAATAAACCGTTTGCCCGAGACTATTCTATTCACATTGGTCAAGTTTTGCCTGCAGTCGCGATAAATCATAAGATTAGAATTTTAAATTTCCGTGGTCACGTTGTTCTCCCTGTAGTGATATATACACACCAACACACATAGATAAATACATATGTAAATGACGACACAGACACACAGAAACGTATGAACGCATACGCACATTGGGGAAGGATATTTTGAGCCCGCTATATTCGCGTAATATTGGTTATTAGGACAACTGGTTATTTCGAGGACGTTCCTCGAAGTCAAATTTCTGCAAAATCACTTTTCACCATACACGTATGTGCACATATGCATCTTTGGGAAAAAGCCCGACAAGCGCCCAAATAGCGGGAGAGAGAGAGAGAGGGGAGAGAGAGAGAGAGAGAGAGAGAGAGAGAGAGAGAGAGAGAGAGAGGGAGGGAGAGAAAGAATAAGCTCGGGGTATATAGCAGCGGAATAAACTCGGTAAGGTGGAGGAACTGGGATGGAAATGTGGCGAGAGCGAAGATCGCTAAAAGGGAGAGCGAGATCGGGAGCGTTGAAATTCTATCGAAATCTCGATCGAAGATCTTAGCTCCCGAGTGCGCGAGGATCGATGCATGAATCCTCAAGTAGTGGCAGTCTTCGTTGTCGCGCGCGTCTTTGGAAAGTTCCTGTAGTTTGCTTGCATATACATTGACTCTCGTGTCCTGCTGATGGTGTCCACCAGGGAAAAAGGATAGTATATAGAGAGAAAGAGAGAGAGAGAGAGAGAGAGAGAGAGAGAGAGAGAGAGAGAGAGAGAGATAAAGAGGCGGGAATACCATATACTGGTTGGTCTCCCCTTTCCGAGATCTCTCTGTTGTTCGTGCGCTGTCCTCTCCTTTGGGTTATATAAAACGCGACGATACGCAGCGACGAAATTTGAATAACCGCCATTGTGCCGTGTACGCATCTTTTTTTATGCGAGCGTTAAGTCGCGAACATCGACTAGGAACGAGAGGGGCAAAATGGTAAAAACCATGCTGAGGAGTTACGAGACGATTGATGCTGGATATGGAAACAGCTTAATTTATAATTAGTAGAATTCCACGCTTTTCTTTGGATCGAAGATCGCTGTAAGTGAAGCTAGCTTCTGTGATCGACCGTAGGAAAAACAGATAGGTTACAATGTGGAGGGTCCTGTGCGAGGATAGCAAAATGATTAACGAAACATGGATTGGTCTACATGTACATTTAATATTGAATAAAAACTCAAGGAGTATCGACAGCCAAATCGAAATGCTTGTAGAGGGTTGAAATTCATAACCTACATTTACATTTTTTTAGAAAGTTTCTCACGATTTTTTCCGGCCCAGTATTGCATTTCTAGCTAAAAAACACATGTTTCATAAAAAAAAAGGCGTAATCGAAGAACTATAGGATTTCAGACGAAATGTCAAGTGGGTAAAAAGTTGCATGTTTTCACACTGGAGTGGCTAGAATTTTTTCAGAATTTTTTTTGGACATTCTGTGTTTTTACCTTTTTTGATTGGAACTTTGATGAGTGGAGAGGCTCCACTTGGGAATTATGGAGTCTAGAACAATATATTAAGAAAGGAGATTTGTTTACATTTTTATTTTTAATTAACTACAATTTTTTTAGATTTTTTTTATTTTTGAAAATTAAAATGAAAGCATGAGAATGAATTTTTTTTTAATCTAAAAAAATGGTTGTTAATTAAAAATGAAAATATCACATTTTTCGAGTAGAGTCGAAAATATGGTAAATGAAACTTTGTGATATTGTTTTTCTTATTTTTTTTTTCTCGTAACAAATTATTTTCCAGCAATCGTAGTAGCTTTATCAGGAATTACTCACTGGATGCTAATCCCATTAATTATTTTGAGGCTGTAAACCAAAGGGTTAGAAGGAAGAACGATTAGAAGGAATTCAGTGGTGAGAGTGCATAGTAGGCACGAAAATCTTTAAATAGTCACCCTTTTTTCGTGGTTAAATTCATGATGTACAACGAAATGTAAAAGCAACGCTTTGATGTATATGTATTATTTTATTTGAACATAGCCTAAGCATCCTCATCTTGCCTCTACTTCCCCTATAATGGAAACTTCCTTGATCCCGAGTCTCAATGTCCAACACGCCAGAGCTGCATTGTAACTTGGTCCAGAAAGGTACCAGCGATCGTGGTCGTTACCGCATAAGCGCAGTTACCGTCCAACAAGTATGAAAAAAAATCATAGTCTTCCAGTTGCTCTTCTGCGACATGCCTTCAAGATCTTCTCTATGAGCGTTCGTGATGAGTGCGAAAAGAACGGAAGAGAGTCATCGCAGGAAGACAGTAGGAGGAAGAGGCTGAACCGAGAATAAGGCAATCGTCATAGCTCCACCAAGTAGGAGGTAGAGGGACGGTGATTGCGCTAGGTAGAACGAGACTTTTGTGTGTCAGCCCTGAGATCGTGGAAAGTGGAAATCTAGCAGGCTTTCCGTGTGGCCACGGTCGCACGCCGTCTTCCAACTTCACTGGCACACATCATCTCATCAACTTTTACGCACATGCGTAGAAGGCGCGCGGTATCTACACCCGTAACACATAAAACGTATATACAAAATGCATCGAATAGTACCTAGAGGATGGACGTGAAAGACGCGCGGATCGCGGCTAATACGGGTGTAGTCCCCCCCCCCCCTCCCCCCGCCCCCGGTTATAGGGGGACCTCGCAGGCGCGTAACGACGACGCGGCGTGGCTCCACGTGTCCAATCAGCGTGTTTCTTTATCGTGGGCCACCGCGAGGCCGCCCCGAATAGCCTGGAGGAACGTGGAATCACACACATACATCGACATGTCGGACACAGACACATAAAGCTACTTGTGGTCTGTTGGGCCTTTAGGCCGATGACGATCTCTTCCGTCGGAGATACTGAAGCAGAGCGACATAGTGAGGAGGGGTGGGGGGCAGAGTGGTGAGACAGGGAACCTGCCGGCAAGTCTACGGGGACCCATAGGAGCGATCTCCCAGTAAGAGAGCAAAGAAAAGCCTAATCAGCATGCGTCCCGTCCAGCCAATTAGAAATACTCGGCTGTTTTACCGACTGTCAACGGAGATCGGGTATTGAGTTGTATCGGCCGAGTTATGTTCGACTTCGTTAGCCAGCAGGCATATAGACATATATGTATATATGCATATATATTCCTATATGTATGTACGTATGTATATATAGAAGAATGCATAGGTGTATAGGCGTATACAGAAAGCAGAACAGTGGACGATACGCTGTATAAGGGGGAGTGCTAAGGAGACGAGGGATGAAGGGTGGAACGAAAAAGGACAGGGAGGATTGACTTTACTTGGCTTGTAGTTATAGCTGGTTAAAAGAGCGATTTCCCCCTCTCCTCGTGTGATAGAGCGCATCAGTCCCAGTTCGCCGGGCCCGCTCGGGGCCTCATCGTAGCGACGGACGGAAGAGTGGGAGGCGTTGTGTTGCGCAGCGTGTGAGGGAGAGGCCGAGCATCGCTACGTCGGAGCGGACCCAACGACGCCGTATGGGACGCGCGCGGGAACGCGAGCTCTCCGTTGCTTGATTTACGGCCAACGAGGAGAACAGAAGATCAGGTATACGTGGAAGGGACTCAACCCTCTCTCTCTCTCTCTCTCTCTCTCTCTCTCTCTCTCTCTCTCTCTCTCTCTCTCTCTTGCTCTCGGGAGTTTGCTCGCAGTCGGATGAGAGTATAACCGCGGAACCCCGCGCTCACGGTAGTAAGAGAGACTCTGCTAATAGTCTCTCCGTGGCCTGACTGCCCCGCAAATATTCCGCTCTCTAATTGGAATTGATTAGGAGGGTCCCTCCGGCTCCTCTTCAGGGCGAGCAGCCAACCGAGCTAGTAAGTATACGGGAACAGGATAGCATAGAACAAGGATGGAATTGCTCTACCTCCTGGTTGCCCTGGCCAATCGGGAGAATTGCATGGAATATGTTCCATAGGTGTATGTGTGCCGCACCAAACCCTGAGCTGGTGTACACACGACTATTCATTCTTTTATCTTTCTACAGTGTCCTTCATCCAAACGACTCTTTGTATTGGTAGCCTAGCATCCCTTCTTTGAGTTTCATCGGCTTGTGAGAGCTTGGAAAAATCGATCCAAGACGAGTCCCCTCTGTTACCTCTTTGCCGCTTACGCGCTTTGCTCCCTTCGGTCTTCTCGTCATGTCTTTTTCCACTTTGTTTCGTTCCTTATCCATTTTTGTGTCTTGAACGTGTATACGTTTATATATATGCTCTTTTCAATCAGTGCTGAAGGAGAAGCACTCACGAGTGGAGGTCGTTGACTACGCCATTGAAGCACACGGGAAATATGCCAAAGTCCTCAGCTGTCAATGTGCACCGAGGCTCTTCTCTACTATACACACGTTTCTTCAACCACGCTATATACGCTTCACTCGTTTCTCTCTCAATCTATGTGGGTATTTATGTATACGCACCGCTCTCCCCGAGAGTGCGTACAGAAGACATTCCCGGTCGAGGGGAGGTCTTCGCGAAGAAGGGTTTCGTCAATTTATTATAGCGATGTTTGCATTCCCTTGTCCCGTAAGCTACCTGATGGCGAATGACATTTCGATGGACTGAAACATAGGGTAAACTGATCAGTGAATGGACGAATAACGACACTAAGCCGTTAAACCGGCATAAATTAATAGTTGTTTTTGAAGAAAGTAAATTGTTTTTCGTACTTGTAATGCTTTGAAATTGTCAAAAATAAATAAGAAATTGCAACAGAAACTTCAAACCTACCTGGCCTCTCCGTTTTATTCAACTTTGGATTTTTTCTTTGTCACAAACACTTACCCTTTTAGGCGGTCCAAACACAACAAAAGTTAGCTTCCACTAGCAAACCGTTTCGTCCGTAGCGTAACTGCGTACTCTTATCGCCCGCGTACTCCTATACCACCTTACCCTAAGGGGAATATATTGATTTATTAATGATGATGTGTTTCCTTTTTTCTCTAGCTTCGATGAGCGTAATACGATGCTTGTGGGCACAAGTACTGATAAATCGTCCTTTTAATCCGAATGCTTGCAGCGCACTAATATTTTTTCTGGATCATTTGTTGCCTCCTTTCGCCCCGACATAACCTTTGAAAACAATTAACATTTTGCTACAATAAGTTGGCATTGGTGACGTCACGCAATGTATTAGCATAGGAATTTCGTTTCTTCCTCCAGCCTTCAAAGCTGATTTAGCAACAACCTTAAAGTGATCCATAGTGACAAATACCTGCGCGCACGCAGCCTCCAACAAGTATGCAAACGATGCTCTTCTGGCCCCGCCGAGTGTGATTGAAGTACTCCAGGGCTCTATGGCGATTGCGCTGTTGTCTTAGTGGGTCTGGAGGTGTGCTTATCGGGATTCGTCTTTTCATCTGAGAGCTCGTGTATGAGAGCTCGTTGTGGATGCTGTTCAAAGCAAGAAGGTAAATGGGCAGATAGAACAGTGAAATAAGAAACGAACAAAGAAAAGGCAAAGACCAAGAAGAAGAAGAAGTACAGGAGTTAAGCAACGTAAAGGGCTGAGGGAAGACGATGAAGAAGGTGCAGAAGTGGATGGGATGTTGAGACCTGATCTCAAGGGACGAAGAATCAGACGAGGAAAAGAGACGTTCATTCGGACTCGACTCTTGTACACCATTCTTCTTCGCTCTCATTTCTCTCTCTCTCTCTCTCTCTCTCTTGTTGCACCACATTTACTTTTATTTTCGAATCTCTTTTTAGTCGGACTCGCTCGTTTGCTATCTCAGTTCAACGCTAACGAGCCTGTTAGCAGCAATTATTCTAATTAATATCTTCCCATTCGCCTCTCGCCCGCCTCCATACACACACACACACACACACACACACATGGTTATGTACGTACGTATACGTCTGCACTCACGTAGATGTGCTCTATGTTGAACACAGTTAGGAACGAACACTGGTACGCGCCGTCTTTTACGTAGGGGAAGGTGAGGCAAAATGAGATTCGGGGCGAAACGGGAAGTGAGCATGTATGCGTGGCGAGCACATATATACAAGTCGACAGCAGCGCCATTCGTTCATTATTAAGTCACCTCACTTGTGTCAGAGTAAGCGGAACGTGTCGGTGCGTGTTTTAGCATTGTGGTTACCAAAAAACAGTTTGTAAGTGGATTTTTTTATTAACTTTCTCGATAAATAGGGGAGAGTGGGGTAATTGCGGACGCTTAAAGAAATCCTTCAAGCAAAGTCACAATATTACAATGAATTGGTCTCTTTTGATGATTTATTAAACTTTGGTCATTACCTTACGAGATCAACATTATTCATTCTTTGTAGTTGATCAACAAACATTAATATTTGAAAAAAATGCCATTCGGGTAAATACAGACACGTTTTGGGGTAATTTTTGGATGACTGCACCAACTCTTCTTCTTGTATCTCGTTAAAAACTGGCTTCTTACCACGCTTTGGATCAGTAATATCTTCTTCATATTTCTCAACTTGATCGAACAGCATATATCATATTTTATCATATTTTTTTCGGCTCGTCTAAAACTTAATTCTTTGTTTTTTTTATCTTCCTTACAACAATTTTTTAAGTTTCGAGGGTATATTTCTTCTCAGTATTTCTTTTATATTTTTGAGGCATCTGAAATACAATAAAATCTCATAAAGTTTACGTTCAGTCGAAGGACTAAAGATCTAGGGGCAATTGCGAACGGCCAGGATTACCCCACGCCGCATGTCCGCAATTGACCCAAACTGACTTTGACAATTGAAAAATCAAAACTTATAGGTTAGGTTTAGTCGTATAATTTATTGTTTTATCATTTTACTGCTATATACAATCACTGTCCATAACCAAGGAAAGTATTTCGCTAGCACGCATATATCTACGTAAACACAACATTCAAAATCATGAAAAATTGTAACAAATATCACTAAAATCTTAAATAAAACTTACTTTGAAACCCGTGCGCGGCCTCCCATCCTGTCAACTTTCCATGCACTGAAGATGGCGGACGCATTCTCGTCAGTCTATTAGTTGGGCGGGGAGGTGGGGGGGGGGGGCGGGGGGAGGAGGTTAAGCTAACAAATACCGAGGTGTCCGGAATTACCCCACTGCAAGGGAAGTACACGACCTGCATGAACTTTTATACCATAGATCAGTGGCAGTCAAGGTCTTACATACCGGTTTGGAAAGCCCGGTGTTCTTGGCGGGTAAAAAGTCTCATCGTAAGTGAGACCTCAACAAAACCTCAAATATCCACTTGAGGCGATTTTCTCTTTAGTTCCTATTAGCTAAGACAATTTGTTGATTAAGGCCTACTCTAGAGGCCAAAAAGGGCTTATATTCTGATTTTTTTTTCAACGAAACCATAAAATAAATCGGAATTACAAAATAGGGGTTTTATCATACACGTAATTGACTATACAAAATTATTTTTTCACAGCGATACATGTCAAAATGGCGTCTGTGCAGCATTTTTCCGATGACGTCTTTATTTCTGGAAGATCAATGGCCGGACCAACAGCTCCAACTAATTTTTGAGTTACGATGAGACACTAAAGTTTTTTCGATTATTTATAAGAATAGCTATAGAAGTATGTAGGATTTTTTGGATATATTGTTTTTTGTCAAAATGGCGCATTTCTAAAACAAAAAGTATAAAATGCCATGCGAAAATCGTCAGAAAATTGTTTATAAAAAAGGAACTATGCAATATAATAAAAAAATCCTACGTAGTGCCTCAGAAAATGTAATTCTAAATAGACAGTTAAAATTTCAAGTGTATCGGTCGAAATTTGTTTGAGTTATGAGTCCGGCCGATTTGAAAAATGTAGTTTTGAGATAAACGCGTTTAAAGTTAGTAGAAAGTCAAGACATGAGTCAAGAGGGGTTGTGCTAGAATTCGAAAATCGAGTACTCAGAGATTTTTCACACGCCTAATCTTTTGGAATATAATTTTTCTAGGTATTAAGGTACATTTTTAACAAAAAAAAATCGATTTTTGGAAAATTCTAGCGAGGCCTAAGGCCTTAAGTAGTTTCAGGATAATTGGTGAAGTGCTACCATTTGATTCAAACTTATACAGTAAATTTTAAATCAATCGTCTACACCGTTCCTATAAAATATACAATTTAAAAAACCCTTTCAACACAAGAAGATATTTTAAGTGCCTACGCTCATCGCTGAATGGAAAGTTTTACGCACGAAATATTGTGAAAAAATGTTTAAAATTTTATTAAAAACTGTCAAATCACTCCGTACATTATGACAAATTCGTCATCAGTGTCATAATGTTAAATGCTCTATATTAAAAAGTGTTTCCTCAATTGTACATTTTATAGAAATGTTATAGACGATCGTTAAAAAATGTTGAGGTTACATTCAGTATACGCCAAAGAATTGACCGTATAAATTTGAATCAAATGGTACCATTTCGTTGCGTCCCAAAACTCCTTAACCTTAAAAGTAAAAAAAATAATATAATAACTAAGAATATAAGTATCCTTTCTAATTAAAAAGTTTATTAATGAAGTCGTTGATTCAGTGCATATAAATATTTTTATCGCAAGTATCCCATTTTACCCCACCTTTCGCCACACACGAGCGCAACCCTCAAGTTCTTCATCGAAGGAGCAACGAGAGCAGAGAAAAAGAGAGAGAGAGAGAGAGAGAGAGAGGTTGAATCTCTTTGCTGGGTATATACAAGCTGGAGGAATGGATCCTCCCGCTGCTGAGCTAAGCAGAGTCGCGCGCGACTCCTCTTCGTTTCTTTTCACCGACGCCCTCAGCCTCGCCCGATCATGCCGCGCAGTGGAGACTCCATACAACTGTACACTTATGAATACACACAAACGGCAACCAGTGCCTCAGCGTGAAAAAGGCATTGTCCAGCCACCCTTGCTCATTGACGTTACGCCCTTTTCGTCGTTTGACTACCGATATATATTTATAGACACAAGGTGGTTCTCGTACGATGCTCTCTTTCTGTATCGTTTCGTTCTCCACGAGTTACCATTCGCTTTACGAGGCTCTCCTCCCTGTGTGCCCTCTCGTTTCACTCCTGCGCTCGCTGTTGCTCGTCGGTGTTTTTGCGTTCGCCGCGTGATTGGCTATTACGTCTCCTTCCTGCGTTAGTTACCGCCGCCGCTGCTGCCACGCTGGATTGAGTCCTCTTCTTTTCAGCTCGAGCTTGCTCTTCCCTCCTTGCTCACTTCTTTCTCTCTTCCATCTCGCTCTTGTCCCATACACCCGAGTTCCTTCTTCTGGCTTCTTTTCCTACTTCTTTCTATTCTTCTTCACTTCGTATCCTTCCTCTTTTTCATTCGATGGCTCTTTGTGTAGGCTCATGCTGACGCACCTTTTTCTTGCGTCTTCATCACTTTCTCATCGAACCACACCGCCCGTTCCGTCATACACTCCTGATGCTTTTCTTCATCTATGCTGCGCTATAAGATCAACCGACTTAACGACCCTTTGCACTGACGTCATTTATTTCGGCAAAAACGTATGCGTGATTTGAACGAAATGGAACTTATTAAGCTGACAATTTGACGACGGATGCTCATGAAAATAATCATCGCTTGGACTGAAAGCTCCGCACACGTGGCTATGCTTAGACTTGATGTGATTTTATCCTCGCATAGATTGTGATAGCAATTGTCTTGTTCATCGGCGTTCAGAGGAAAGTGCATGATATTTATAACAAACGCCCATGGTAAAGGAGGGAAAGGTGAAAAATGGTTGATTCAGTGCTATGACAAAATCGGCGCAAAACTAATATTGTCGTATCCCGCGTAGAAATTTGAGTTGGGAAAAAGTACAGCCTCTTATCTGCCTTCCCCAGACAATATCAGGCCATGATCAGGCCTTTCAACGTGGAGGCAGTTCGCTATGTAACAGGTCTTAGGCCAGGCCAGGATCCGTCGTTCCTTTTTTCGGGAATCGATCAGAAACTAGCCGGAAACTGACGAGGAAACTCGTGCGGAAATTGAGTTTGGGCTTTGATCGGGCCCATCTCAATTTTCCCTAACTTTATTAAGGCCCTAGTCTGGAAGCGTCACATGAGCCATCAGTGGCCGGTCACACGTTGCTATCGAGGGCCATTGAAGGCAAAATAACCAGGGCCTTTGAAATTGCCTCAACGGTGCCTCATAACAAATTATTGCAGCCATGTGCGAATGTGTGTGTGTGTACTGTGAAAAAGACATGTATTATTTCAATACATTTGAGGCTTAGAATTCTGTCGCATATTTTGACACGTTTGATGCCGCGTTGTTCCAATGAATCCACTGCATGCGTATTGGTTCAAGGCATCACAGCTTGTCTACTAAACCCATAGTTCAATTATTTTATTTAATCGATCTCGATAATTATTATGCCACAAATTCTTTAGTCAAGCAATTTATACTGATTTTCCCCTATAATCGCAAAGTCCAGTAGTATTGGGGAAATTGCTACTAGGGAATCTACAAGTACACCCCTTAAAGGCGTTCCGTACTTGGACCATACTTGCTTTCCGTACTTGGACCATAGTTTTAGTCAACCTACCTATCCTTCCATTCCTTAATAGGGGCCCGGTCTGGCTCTTTTACGGAAAACCCTACTATGTAATCCATAAATAATCCGTTGAAGGCCCCGAATCTTATTAGGGAAGCCCTGCCAATTTTTCACACTGGAAAGAATCGAAAAATCGGCGTGAATTGATGAGGAAGGTGATGGACTGACAGAGCCCTGCATGAGAATAAAACAGGTACTGAAAACGGGCTTTTGGCCATATACGAGAGTAGAACAAATAGTATCAGGTCGTACTGATAGGGTCAAAGTGGGAACACTGACAACAGTGAGTATCCGAGTCAAAATTTTCAGTCTATTTTGAAGGCCTTTGACTTCATCTAAGCTTCACTTGAGGCTACTTAATGCTAGAAGTTCTACAATACGCCTCAAAATGTCATCTAAATCAACTTTTCTGCTCCTCCTCTGTAAGTGGTAAGGCGTGCCTCCTGCACAGAACCCTATACTTCTACCTGATCCACTTCAAGTAGTTGTAGCTTCTTATTTGATTCCGTTTAAACATATGATCACGGGGATAATAATAGTTAATCATTTACAAATCAAATTATTAATAAAGGAAATTAGCGTAAAATAGGATATCCGTTCAAAACTTTTTCTTGTAGTTTACCTTCTGTTCTTATAGCCCACGCATTACTATACATATGACAGGTCGTCTCATATAATATGGTACAAATCACTATAAACATCGTCAGGAATCACAAGCAACTTTTTTTTTCAGTGTCTATATATATTTTACTCCTGTCCGTTATTAGGATCTTAGGGGAGTTAATTTTCGATAGTTTAAGGGTCCATTTTACGAAAACCCACTTTATTATATAGTATTGAACAAGTTAACATACGAGGTGTGTAAATTAAGTAATGAGTCTGATTTTGATCAATTTTTTTCTTCGAATAGAATTACAATTCAATATTGTCTGTCTCGCAATAACTTCCTTGGGAAGCCAGCCATCGCTGGAGACGGTTTTTCCAATCCTCATAGCAGTGTTGGAACTCGGATACTGGAATAGCCTTCAGCTGGTCGGTTACAGCTCTGAATGTTTTCGAGTATCCCAAAATGACATTCCTTGCGGTGATTTTTCAAACTTGGGAAGAGGAAAAAGTCACAAGGACTCAAGTCAGGCGAATAAGGAGGCTGAGGAGCCACAGGAATGTTTTTATTGGCCAAAAACTTGTTTATTGAAATTGCTATGTGACTAGGCGCATTGCCATGATGCAACGCCCAGTAGTTCTTAATGTTTGGTCTCACACGCATGACCCTTTTGCGAAGTTTGGGCCCTTGGAAAAACCTGGGCCCGCTCAAGTTTTGCAAATGTTTCCGTTGCATTGTGCCCAAGTCTGAAACAAAACCTGATAGCGCACCGTTACGCGAAATGGATGTTACTCATTTTTATACACGCACTAGAAGAAATTGTTTCACGAACAAAATCGCTACGGACAACCAGATGACTCTAGTGAGTTCAAACACGTACTCAAGGCGTATCGTACGTTCACCTGCCGTCCCTCCAAGTACCGCGTTCAAAGTGTTGCCAGATCGAACGCTACATTGACAGTCTCATTACTTAATTTGCCCGCCTCATATGTGCATAATGTATGCAACTTCTAAAATATCGATAAGCAGTAATATATTTTTGGCAGTAACTATGGCTATAAAATATTATTGTCCCCTCTGGGAAATATAAAATATGGTCAAAGCATGGTTGGAAAACACCATACATTTACTCTCAGTATGCGAATTGCACGAATAACCACGTTCATTGAAAACCCAAAAACCCACCAATTTACCATGGCCGTCAATCGAACGGATAAGCCATCAAGCTGAGCTCATTGAAAGCTTTGCTCATTCATTGAAAACCCAAAAAACCCACCAATTTACCATAGCCGTCAATCGAATGGACAAGCTATCAAGCTTAGCTCAGGGCTTACCCATTAGATTTTTTTCACCTAGCATTCCTGCTTGGTGATCTAATGCGCAAGCCCTGCGCTAACCTTGATAGCGTATCCATTCGATTGACGGCCATAGTAAATTGATGATTAAATCGGGATTGCAATATTTTTCCAACTAAAATCCTAATCCAATAAATCACATCATCTGCCTTCACGTCGAATCTTGTCCGGTTCGTAATATCGTGATGAATATCATCATTTGAACATAGAATATTCCTTGAATAAGATTGTTACCAAACGCCGTTTCGCCACAGCAAACCAAAACAAACGTAATTTCTACATGTCACAGTTGTTGTGGCGTGTCTGAAAAATAGACTTGGGTATATGTGCTCGGTATAACGCGTGAATCATTTTTGGTTTTAAATAATTGAGACGAGAGGAGAAGTCGTGAATGCCGCGGGGATGTCAGTCGCGAAAGAGCCCAAGGAGCAGTGACTTAAAAATTTCAAATTAGCTTCAATCGCATTGCCTACGTGCCAGAGCCCTCGAAGCTATCGGACACGGTGCTGCTGAATCCCTCGGGTTTGCTGCTGCGTGCCAACGCCACGTACGAAGCCCCGCGGCTCCAATTGAAAGCCCGTTAAAGTTCCTAGCGTCGTTCGCTCTCCTTGGCCGGTCTGCGTATACTTGTCGCGGAGCTAACCACTCGCCTACCGTGCAAAATTCACTCTGATACGTCAGATTACCTCGTAATTATAGCCGCGTGACCGGGCAGCTGAAATTATTTCGCAAAAAGAAAAAAACAAACGACAACGGCTATTGCGGCACTTGATTTTTCGAATTTTCAACACTCTCATCATTACGAGTCATTCTCGATCGGATGGCTGAACAATTTGCCACGAGTGCCTGGATACGAGAGCTGATGAGATGGGGGAGCAATTTAAATGGATGGCCGCGAAATAAAAAAAAAAAAGGAGCAAAACAATTGTTGCAGGCTCATTTTACTTGTTTACCGTTAGGGTAACATTTTATGGACCGTTGAACACAGCAGTGTTTTAGCAACTTACTAGCATTCGCTTGGTGGCGCGGTATGTTAATGATCTGAAGTGGAAACAACTGGCAAGTTACTCACTCTTGCTTTTCATAGTCTATGATATATTAGCCTTATGCCTGCTGATAAGTATTACCAGTTATTATTATTATCTAATTATTAATTAGTATCAGTAACATACCAAATGTTAATAACTATTATAACTAACCAGTAACTACTGGTAACTTATTAGCTGAGTACTACTACTAATTAGTAAGTAGTTCATATTGGTTGGCTCAGGTATTAGTAATTAATGAATAACTAGTTAAGGCCTTTTTTACCTTTGGATCGTCGAACAACAAGGTTTTTTGGGATTTTTTTTTTGGAAATACCAATAACGCAATGAGAATGAGGTTCGGAGGGTTTATTCTACATATCTGTAGGTAATGAAACCAATTTTTTATTTTCCAAAAAAACCACAAAGTGGCCCAGTGGCCGTTAAAAAGAGAACACCTTTTTTTTTAGGCCCTCGTTGGCGGCGCACCTAGAACAAAAGATCGTTTTTTTTTGTAATCTGTATAAGTTTCGCTAGTGAAGTACACACTGTTATTACAAAATATTGATTTTTGCATATTTGGCTCCAGTTTGAAAAAAAGAAACGCATTTTCGGCTGAAAAAACCTTCATTTGTTGATAACAACTTTTAAATACTTCTAAAAAAATGTTTCTACCTCAAATAAAGTTTCCACATCATTCTCAGGATGTGTATACATCATTTAAGCCAATAAAAAAAAACAACGTTACGTTGATTAGAATCGTTTTGTTTGGTGAATATTTTGCGTTTGAAATTTAATCGTTTTTCGCTACGGCATTAGGCTTAGACCCAATAATAAAGACCTGTGCAGTGAATTTCGATTAACTTTCTTATTTTGCTAATAAAAATTCCCAAAAGATGGCTATTTTTTTCTTGCTCTAGAGTTGCCTAACTCCTTAAATACTCTTATTCGAGCCCTTCGCGACAGCTTGCCATTCGTAGTATATCTTATCGTAAACATCATTCGAATCATTTCAATCCTAATGGCAAGGGACCAAAGAATCAAGTGAAGTAGCAGACTATCTTCAAGGTTTATAGTCCTGACGGTAGAAAAGGGGAACGAGAGAGAAGAGTGTGCTGACAGTGGAAAAGGGGGAGGAGATTAAGGAAGAGAATGTGAGAGGGCACCAGAAGCAAAAGTGCAGCGCCCTACACACAGACACACACACACACACACACCCACACATACACCCACTATTTATATCGGTGGATAGGAGTGTAGGATGAGAGAAGCAGACTGAATTATCGTGATATTTAAATTAACAAATGACATGGCGCATTACCATAGCTGTCCGCGAAACCGCGCCGTGGAAGCCCGAAGCTTCTCCTACTCTCTTGAAGGAGGCGCGCAAAGGGAGCACGAAACAAAGACATGGTGACCGTTGCAAAGTCCCCTCTTCGTTGACTCTCAATGGCCGACAGGGCCCGTGGTCCCAAAGTCCTCCATCTATTGAGCAAACTCCTCCGAAGGAATCCAATATTTGTTTTCCTCTAGAAAAATAATAATAGACAATTATTTTTCTTAAGAGGCAACGTGTTATGGAAATTGAAGACAAAAGATAAAATACATATTTCTAAATCCAAAGAAAAATTATCTTAAAAAAAAACCAAAGCCAGCAAATGAAAATAATTATCTACTGTCAGAATTGTATTTTCTTTGGGTTACCAGAATTGATTTTTCCTTTCAGTTTTTTTTTTCAAGAATAACTGACATAAAAAAGGGTTATGATAGATTTGTATGACGCTTGAATTGTACTCATTGAAAAAAAGGCTCGAATAAAAAAAAATTAACTTTCTCTCACCATAAATTCTTCGTCTCGTCTTGCTGCATTTAGAGCTACGTTCACCTTCCTGTATCACTAGAAAATTTAAACATTCGAATAAATATATGAATAAAACCCTTAAATTATATCTTCAAATATTTATCTTCACCATTGAATTAGATTGTTCTATTTGATTCCTCTAAAAAATAAATGTTACGGAAAGGTTGAAGAGCTTACACCACCTTGACGCTCGGAAAAAAAGGGATACATTTTTTTAAATGTAGACGCCACTATTAAATATATAAAATACTTTTTATTATTCACAAATACATTATAGTTTTATGAACAAATTTAAAAAAACGGATTAAAAAATAGTCATAATTCGCCTCATAAACCTTCTTTTAAAACTGTTGGACAAAATATCTCGAGATCTATTCAACCTATTTTTATTCAATTGATACCACAAATGCTTTATAATATTATCTATAAATTAATTTATAAAACTCAAAATTTTGATAAAAATGAGAGTTTTTTTCCAAGCAGCTGACATTTCTACAAAAAATTTTTTTGAATTGTTTTCCTATGCTACAATTTAGCTATTACATTTCTGTACAAGAAAAATGTTCATTTAATTTTTTCAGACGATGTTTGACAGAGAAAAAAGTTCCATCGTCGGCAATGATTTTCAAAAGAGTGTCCTACTAGACGACTTATATCTCCGGCATGAAAAAAAAAATCGTTTTTCTCTCTAAATTTGTTCATAAAACTATGATCTATTTATGAAAAAGAAAAATTATTTTATATATTTAATAGTCGCGTAAAGTTTTTTAAATTTATTTTTATATCTATTTTTCCTAGACTATAGAAATCGCCCCCGCTAAGCCTCGTCTCGTTAACCATCCATTCGAAGCCACATTTACGCTACACTTTTTTGTCATATAACCCCGCACGTACGCACGCGCGAGCGTGCGCACACACGCCCACACACACACACCCACATTACGCACAAATTCGGCGAATACGATATCGCGGATCCTGAAACACGTGTATATAGGTCCAGTAGGGTGCGAGAGCCCTACAAAGTTCTTCTCTCCTCTTTCTCCCAAAGCGCGGTTCCTTCCTGCTTGCCTAAGAAAACGAGGGGAGCTCACCGAGAGAATGAGGAAGAGGAAAGGCCGTACTGGAGAGAAAATCAGTATATATACGGAAGATCGTGTAGGTGGTTGGCAAAAGAGAGAAAAAGAGAGAGAGAGAGAGAGAGAGAGAGAGAGAGAGAGAGAGAGAGAGAGAGAGAGAGAGAGAGAGAGAGAGAGAGAAGCGGAACAGGAGCATCGCGCGGCTAGAGAATAGGTTCTTTCTCCTTCGAACCCTTTTTTCTCTTCCTCATCTGACTCTTGCTGGTTTTCTTTACGAAGGTGAATCGAGGGAGCCTGAGAGGAGAAAAAGATAAAGAGAGTGAGAGAGAAAGATGGAGGGAGAGACTGGGAGAGGGAGAGAGAGAGAGAGAGAGAGAGAGAGAGAGAGAGAGAGAGGGATAGAGCGCGAGATCTGGGCACAAAGATAGCGGGGTGATCTGTGAGGCCCGGTGTGTGGTACCCCTTTCGCGAGTTCTGCACGCTTTTGCGAAGCGGGTTATACGGTCTCGGCTATATTGATGTTTGGCCCTTCTCGTGTTCTCTTCCCGTTTTAACGGACCAACCTGTATATATACACGATGAAAGGTTATTTTGAACTCGTTCAATCCACGCAATGTTGACTATCAGCACGCGAGGCTGTTTTGGAGACGGTTCTTTAAGGCCTTAGGCCATTCTAGGATTTTCCAAAAATCATTTTTTTTGTTAAAAATATACTTTAGCACCTATAAAATTATATTCCAAAAGATTATGGGTGTGAAAAATCTCTAAGTACTCGATTTTCGAATTCTAGCGCAACCCCTCTTGATTCATGTCCTGACTTTCTACTAACTTTAAGCGCGTTTCTCTCAAAACTACATTTTTCAAGTCGGCCGTTCTCATAACTCAAACAAATTTCAACCGATTTACTTGAAATTTTAACTGTATATTTAGAATTACATTTTTTGAGGCACTACGTAGGATTTTTTTAAATAATATTGCATAGTTCCTTTTTTATAAACAATTTTCTGACAACTTTCTCATGGCATTTTATACTTTTTGTTTTAAAAATGCGCCATTTGGACACAAAACAGTATATCAAAAAAATCCTACGTACTTCTATAGTTATTTTTATATATAATCGAAAAAACTTTAGTGTCTCATCATAACTCAAAAATTATAGGACCTGTTGGTCCAGCCGTTGACCTTCCAGAAATAAAGGCGTCATCGGAAAAATGCTGCACAGTCGCCATTTTGACATGTATCGCTGTGAAAAAATAATTTTGTATAGTCAATTACGTGTATAATAAAACCCCTATTTTGTAATTCCGATTTATTTTATGGTTTCGCTGAAAAAAAATCGCAAAATATGCTCTTTTTTGGCCTCTAGAGTTCCCTAAGGCCTGAAGGCATCAGTCTCCATCTATGGCACATATTTTCAAAAAAATTTTTTTCATAATAAAATGTATCTTCATATTTTTTATCTTTTTATACATAAAAATAGAAGTTTCAAAGTACAAGAAATTCAAAAAAAACATTTTTTTTAAATTTATCTTGGTGACCTGGCTGCCTGAAGTTACCCTTGCTTTCACCTTGTCAACACAAAATCTTAACGTTGGAGCATCTGAAAACAAAATGTCGAGTATTTTATTATAAAGTGGAGTTGTAGTTATGACCCCTACTAAAAACTTTGACCCCCGAATAAAACTAAAACAAAATGGCGCACTTTTGAATTTTTCGACTGTTTTTTACAACTTAAATTGTTTAAAAATAGGTTTAAATGTTAATGAATATTCATACCGTTAGTGGGGGTTGAAGAGATACGTGCATAGAAAAATCTCTGTAAATTTTAGCTTAATCGGTGCAATAGTTTTTCCAAAATCATGTCGACAAGGTCGAAAAACGTTGTTTTTAGAAAAACGCGTTTAAAGTTTCTCTTGTAAAAATGTACATAAAACTTAAAAAAAAGCCTCTCACCCTCAATCAGCGATGCCTGGTCCATGCATCATTCCTTTCAGCTTCTTCAAAAGCTTCACTTTCTTGGGATTTTTGGTTTCGGATCTATGTTCTGCGAGCTTTGGACGCTCGACACGACGTTAGCGCGCTGAGCGCGCAGATACGCGCTATTGTATCACTTCTTTTAGCCCCTTATCGGTCATTCCGACCTAAATAACGTTCTCTACCGTATTTCTACAGATATGTAGTACACGGAACTGATGTTTTTTTTCGGAAATCCAAAATTTCCGAAAATAGACTGATACTGATCCCTTAATCTTTTTCAAGCGATTCGTAGATTTTAGGCCACAACAGCCCTTAAAGTGACCTCTACATAAATATACGTACAATTTTCCAAAG
>OZ010722.1:4309082-4358567 GCA_963932345.1 Ophion ventricosus
ATTTCAAAATACTGTTCACCGCTAGCTACTACTTTTTCCCATCTTTTTGGCAATTGTCTAGAATAACACTGTTCACGCATTGAAAAGCGTTGAAAGGCTCAAAAGACAAAACAAAACAAAACAAAAGAACTCCGTGATAAAAAGCAATGGGTACTTTTGGTGTGAAGACTTATTTATTGCTATATGGATAGAATTGCTTTTGTGGAATTGAGCCTAATCGAAAAATGTAACATTACGTAACTTCACCGCTTTACGCGGACGTTTTTTCTAAAAAAAATGTTACCAAAGACTTCGGACTCTTGTCTCCCTGGGTAGATATTTCACAAATCACGAGTCTTTGGTGCTCTAATCAAACGGCAAACAAATCTCGCATCGGGCACTTAAATTTTGTGTGAAACGGACGCTAAGTGTTGGGAAAGAAGAAAAAAAAAAAAAAATGAAAGTAAAGTGAGAACTTTAGCGAAATCCAAGAACTCACGATATATTTACTTTCCGCACGAATGATTTGCAATGACTTTTTTTGTCAGCTGCAGATGATTATTCGAATGCTAATTGAAAATAAATGATTTGGTTATATAAATATACAATATAAATCTATATAATAAGAACTTGTGTGTTACTATGTAATAATAAATAAACTCTATGTGATAATAAATTATCTATAATATTAGCACATCTATGAGGTCAAATTACATCATGCAGCCTGGGCCACTGCTTGGCGGGCTTCACACTGCGTTTCGACATCTTTCGGATTTTCTCGAAAATCTGTCGAAAATACACGATCCTTCTCGATCGATGTCCAAGCTGGAAGGTCACGCGGTAGAAGAAACTATCTATTTACACATGGTAACACTTGCCTTGCGGATAAAACAGATTTTCGTTATATCGTGGGCGGTATCGTTCAAGAAGCTTTCTACTTACCCACGCAGCGTGGAACGCGTCAGAAGCTTCCGAAAACGCAGCATAGATGGCACGACTTATCAATTGGATGATTGATTTGAAAACCTGGCGGGCTATTACGATTCTCAGTTTGGGTGAAAATGAGAAAAGTGAGCAGCTCACCCTATTACAGTTATTTTCACTTAATGAATATGCGAGATTACTCACGTGAGTTTAGGGGAACCCTGGGCAAAGTGAATATTCGCAACCACTCGCAAATTATGCATTTGCCGATCGTCACATTACTATAGGAACGTACGCCCGTCGTCACCCGAAACGTGGCAAATACTTTGGTGAGTGGCCGTCTAACGCGCCGTCCAGGAAACAACGATTTGTGCTTTTGCTTGAAAAACAATGATTCATCAAGGTAAGTATTTTGCTAATGACAAGAAAGTTATTTCTTGGGGGGCTCGGGCAAAGTGGATACTTTGACATCTTTTTCTTATTTGACGTATAGCAACTAATTAAACTAGAATTAAGGAAAATTGTTAACGCGTTTCGAAAGTTGATTAAATAAAGACTAATCGCAGATAATTGTTTTAATTTTCTCTATTATACATTATCAGTAATAATCACGGAAAGCTTAAGGTGTTCACTTGGCCCAGACCTCCCCTACTCGACACGAATGTTCGTGTTGAAAATCGTAGTGCGCATGCGTGAGCGTCTTCCCAAAGCAACGACGACATATCCTAAACTGTATAATAAAACGCGTTATTGCGAAATCGTTTATTTATAGACATCATCTAGATGTCAAGTCAAATAAAATTAATGTTTGTGTGTTCGTCTTCTATGCGTTCGCGCATCGTTCTTTCGATTGAGTTGAAACTTTGCACATTTGGCACGAGCGTGAAAGTTTCTGACAGTACCATTTTTATTAAAAATATGTAATTTTATAATGTAATATTGTTAAAAATATGTAATTTTATGATATAATATTGTTAAAAACATGTAATTTTATGATGTAATATTGTTAAAAATATGTAATTTTTTTTATGTAATATTGTTAGAAATATGTAATTTTATGATGGAATATTATTAAAAATATGTAATTTTATAATGTCATATTGTTAAAAATATGTAATTTTATGATATAATATTGTTAAAAATATGTAATTTTATGATGTAATATTGTTAAAAATATGTAATTTTATGATGTAATATTGATAAAAATATGTAATTTTATGATGTAAAATTGATAAAAATATGTAATTTTATGAGGTAATATTGTTAAAAATATGTAATTTTATGATGTAATATTGTTAGAAATATGTAATTTTATGATGTAATATTATTAAAAATATGTAATTTTATAATGTAATATTGTTAAAAATATGTAATTTTATGATATAATATTGTTAAAAATATGTAATTTTATGATGTAATATTGTTAAAAATATGTAATTTTATAATGTAATATTGTTAGAAATATGTAATTTTATGATGTAATATTATTAAAAATATGTAATTTTATAATGTCATATTGTTAAAAATATGTAATTTTATGATATAATATTGTTAAAAATATGTAATTTTATGATGTAATATTATTAAAAATATGTAATTTTATAATGTAATATTGTTAAAAATATGTAATTTTATAATGTAATATTGTCAAAAATATGTAATTTTATGATGTAATATTGTTAAAAATATGTAATTTCATGATGTAATATTGTTCAAAATATGTAATTTTATAATGTAATATTGTTAAAAATGTTGTTACAAAATGTATTATTTTAAAAATATTGTTAAAAATATGTAATTTAAAGATATTATTGCTTGAAAAAATTAAGTTAATGTGCGCCACGTGTTCTCATTAGTAAAGAGCTCGAGTTCTATGCTAATACGTTATCGTATCGGTAATCAATCAACGACGACTTGTCCTATCGCCGAGCCCGGCGATGTTCTCTGATGCGTGATAATATATTAAAATTCGCAGAATTTAATACCATGATCTATGTACCGGGCAAATATAGCGCGGCGTTGAAGACTCGCGGAGTCGGAGGCGTCTGGATGCTGTCCAGAGAGCGCAGTCGCCTTTTCTTTCTGCGTATTAAAGATTAGAAGATTCAATGAAGGAAAAAAAACGTCGGTCGAGGCATCGGCCACAAAATTGTCCCTCCGTTTCGGATATTCATACATCCAATAGACGAACAGGGACTATTTGCGTCACTTTTATGGACGCCGAATAATTATTTTTGTGCCGAGGCATGAGCTTTTTTGTATTTGACCGAACTCGTGTCATTTTGATGTACTTTGAATTATTATGTTACTGGATCAATCGAATCAATGCAGATTTATGATGGTTATTATTTAATGATGATGATGATGATGATTATTATTATTATTATTATTATTATTATATCAATTTATTAGAGATTAGCTGTGCCCAAGACTTCGTACGCGTAGATTTTTGAAAACTTTGAATTAGCATATCTTTCGATTGAGTGAGCCGATTACGATGAAATAAAAACTCAATATTACTTCAATTTAATCGATGGATTTTTTCGAAAACTCCATCCGTATTGGGTCAGTAGGCCAGATTTATTAAGAATAAATAAAATATTTAGTTATTAGACGATATTAAGAGGTTACGTGGGTTTCGAAGCCAAAAAAAAACATATTTTCTCTATTTTTTTAAATATAATATTTAAATTATTTTATTCAAAATCTTAAGCACATAAGAGAGCAACATTTCAACAATATTAAAAAAAAATTTCGTCCAAAAATTTGGGAAATTCAGCCGGTGGGACCTGGTTTCCGGAGACCCCTCAAAAAAAGTGTCCTCGTGGTGGTCAGGATAACTCATGATAGCTTTATCTGAAATTAAAAAATCAAATTTTTTCTGTTAGTAGATAAGTATAACTCGTGATTGAACGAAGGATTTTTAAAAAAATTGAAATTTGAATTTCTGGCAGAGTTGTATGCAAAATAGTTCAATTTTTGGTACAATTTACACTACGTTTAGCCTTGTAAAATTAATTGTAATCGAAAAAAAACCTACGTTCAATCACTAGGCATTGCTACTTCGAAGAAGTGTGCAAAATTTCAATAAGATCGGTGCATTCGTTTTTGAGAAATCGTGTCCACCGGCTTCGAAAATAGTGTTTTGAGAAAAATGCGATATACCTGAGTCGTTCCCGGCCGGCCTTTCCCAACGGGGAGAATTCCCAAAGGCTCTCTCTCCTAAACTTTTACTCCGATTGACTTAAAACTTTGGGAGAATATTCTAGACATATTGTACTATTAGATAATAAAATGAAAAAAATGGATTTTTTGACATTTTCAAACCCGCGTAACACCTTAAATAGATCTCGATTGGAATCAATAAATATATATAAAATAAATAAATTTTAATAATGGAATGCAATACGAAAAATTCGATTTCACGAAAAATCTAGTTAAACTAAATAAAAGAAATCAAATAGACGCGCCTAGTTAAGGGGCCAGTCCACTTTGAAAATTTCAGAAAATCGATTTTTTTTACTGTTTTCGCAAGTATATACATTCAGAAATATTGTGTCAATATTGCCGATTGAGTTTAGGTAAGAGTTTTTCATAGTATAAACTTCAAACGCGTTTTTCTCGAAACAACGCTTTCAAAATCTAGCTCCATCGTATCTCTAAAACTAATAAACCGATTCTCTTGAAATTTGAACCACATATTGTAAACATGATTCGCAACAAGATGACCCTCGATGGTTTTAGAATTTTGATTTTTACTCTTTTTTTTTGCGAAAAACTGCGAAAAAAACGTGTTTTTTGTACTTTTTTTCGTTTTTCATCTGCCATTTTTTTATTTTTTGATAAAACTTTATATCCGAGGGTCATTTTGTAGCTGGTGGCATACTGAATCTAATGGACTTTGATTTTTTTTGTTTCAGACAAGCCGTTGCCGAGTTGTGATGGAGCTACCTAGCCCACCTATTTTTGAGGCGTTACGTTAAACTATAGTTTTTGTACTTAAAAATGAATAAATTTTTTTTTTTGTATTTCAAGACTTTATTTATCAAGCCCAACAACTTTTATATTCATATCTTTTATAAAATCCTCAAAAGAAAATCGCGAAAATAGCCTTTTTTTCGTGGCTCCAAAGTGGACTGGCCCCTTAATACGAAAAAAAAATTTCCGTCACATTATGGAAATGTGAGTGCATCTTGGGACTCCCAAACAAATTCGTGCACGATATAAGGAAAGGATATTTTCTTTTTTTTTGGAGATCCAAAAAATTCTGGTTGAGAATTTCAAATGAAAAATTCTCAAACAAAATCAATCGGGAAATGGCGCGGAATCCACTTGGACTTCAATGTGGATTGCCTGCGTGCGGCTTATCTATCAAATCCCTAAAGGGCTATGGTTGGATCTGGAAAACCGCGAAGAAATGTTTGCACAAATTTCTGGCATAATTCTGATCCGTCGGAACCCCTTTTTCTTCGTATTCGGGCATCTAAGAAAAATCTTGCACCGAACGGTGTATATCCTTAAGGACATTCAAGCATCGACGTTCGAGTTTTCTCCAAGTGGATAAGATGACTTGGCGCCTAATAATTTTCCTTCTAAAAAAGAAACAATCTTCGTCGAAGGTTTCTGGCAAATGTTAAATGGTGGGGTAGGGGGAGGGGGTGGAGGGCTTTTTGGTCCAAGAGTGTTGCTCGTCGGGCCAAGCACCAGCACAACGAGAGAAGAAAGTAAGACGCGAGTGTGTGACCAAAGGGACGTGTCTCTCGTCTAGACAGCCAGATCCGAGCAATTGTCTGGGCCACTCGTGAGAAATTCACTGGGGGAACGTAGCCCGTAGAGATGTACCGTCGCGAGACGACGATTTTATAAGTGCAGAAATGCCGTAATTTCGGACAAAACCTTCGGCAACGACAACGACGACGACGACGACGACGACCAGGACGAGAGAACATTCACGGGGAAGCAAGCCGTCCTTTTGGCTCTTGGACTCGAGGACCCCCCTGTCCAATGTCTCGACAACAAACGGAAATCTATAATATCTCAAGTGTTCAACGTGCCAGAGATTTGGCTAAAGATCTTTCCATTGCCGAGACCCAACATGGGAGAAAAAAAATATGCAAAATATTTCATAAGATTAGCGAAAAATATTTCAATCAAACGAAAAGAGACAAATAACTTGCGATCTATCGATTGTAATATAGTGAATTTGATAGGCAGGCTCATAAGCAGGGAATGATATTTTCAAAATGTTCAGGGATCATCACAGGGTCGAAAAATTCGCTAATCACAGGGTCGTTAAAATACGCTAATTAGTCTGATTTTTAAGTCTAATCAAAGCACTTATGAAGAACAGAAAATCAATTTTGTAAAAGTTTATTTTTATTTTTTTACATTTTTTTTTTTGAACGGTTGAAAATGTCTTCGAAAAAAGGAATCCTCACGGTGTGCACGGTTGTAGCCGTAAATAATATCTGAAAAAAAATGTGTAAAAAGATTATTAAGGAGTTACGTGGGTTTCGAAGCAAAAAAAAGCATATTTTCTTTATTTTTTTTAAATATAATATATAAATTATTTTATTCAAAATGTTAAGCACATAAACGAGCAACATTTTAACAATATTTTAAAAAAATTTCATTAAAAAATTTGGGAAATTCAGCCGGTGGGACCTGGTTTCCGGAGACCCCAAAAAAAAAGTGTCCTCGTGGTGGTCAGGATAATTCATGATAGCTTTACCTGAAATTAAAAAACCAAATTTTTTCTGCTAGAAGATAAGTATAGCTCATGATTGAACGGAGGATTTTTTAAAAAATTAAAATTTTAATTTTTGGCTGAGTTGTATTGCAAAATAATTCAACTTTTGGTACAATTTACACTACGTATAGCCTTGTAAAATTAGTTGTAATCGAAAAAAAAGCTTCGTTCAATCACTAGTCAATGTTATTTTGAAGAAGTGTGCAAATTTTCAATAAGATCGGTGCATGCGTTTTTGAGAAATCGTGTCCACCGACTTCAAAAATAGTGTTTTGAGAAAAATGCGATATACCTGCATCGCTCCTGGCCGGTCTTTCCCAACGGGGGGAATTCCCAAAAGCTTTCTCTCCTAGACTTTTACTCCGATTGACTTAAAACTTTGGGAGAATATTCTAAACATATTGTACTATTAGATAATAAAATAAAAAAAATTGATTTTTTGAAATTTTCAAACCCACGTAACCCCTTAGTATGAAAACCGCTATCCTGCTATGGAGGTTTTTTTTATCAAAATGGACAAAATGGCGGCAGTTTGAAAAAAAGTATCGTATTTAGCCTATTTTTTCGACAGTTTTTCGTTAAAACAAAATATAAAGATTAAAAAAAGAGCTTCCATAGCAAGGTAAAGAATGACGTGAAGAATGTTGTATCAAAATTTGAGACGGATAGCTTAAAAATTCTTTGAGAGTGTACACCATTTTTAAAAACGATATTTCGAGAAAAACTTGGAAAAACTTGGTTTCGAGTGCGGAAGCCGCTAATCGAATCACTTTCTCTAAGAAAGGCTGTAGCGACCAAAATTATTCGAATTTCACAGAAAAAATTGAACACCATGTTTATAATCGTCTATACTATCAGATAATGCAAAAAAAATCTATTTTTTGAAAATTTTACACTGTGATTATACTTTAAGACATTACACTACCTTGACGCTCGGAAAAATTGGTATAAAAATTGGAAAAAAACAATAGCTCGCCTATCAAATATATATAATAATTTTTATTTTTCACAAATACATTCTACTTTGATGAACAAATTTAAAAAAAAATGAATGAAATAAATTTGAAAATTCCGATGATATAATTTGTCTAGTAGGACCTTCTTTGAAAATCCTTGTCGATGGTGGAATTTTTTTTTCCCGTCAGGCACCGTCTAAGAAATTTAAAAAATTAAATTTTTTATAAAGAAAGGTAATATCCAAAGTGTAGGACTATTTGGAAATGTGGAATTGTTTTTTTTGTAGAAATGACTGCTGTTTGAAAAAAAAATTGATTTTTACCAAAATGTTGAGTCTTAAAAATAAATAAAGAATGAACCCGACTTCCCATCGAAGAAATCCTATGCTACATCTTAGATAATATTATAAAGAATATGAGGTAGAAATTTCATCAGAATCGGTTGAGTAGATCTGGAGATATTTTTTCCACCAGCTCGAACAGAGGATTCTACTAAACGACTTATATCTCCGCCATTATTTTTTTTTAAATTTGTTCATAAAATTATAATGTATATGTGAAAATTAAAAATTATTTTATATATTTAATAGTCGCGTCAAAATTTTAGATTATTTTTATACTTATTTTTCCGAGCGCCAAGGTGGTGTAATCCCCTCAATTGCAAAAACTGGAGCAAGGAATGATTTTGAGAACAGTAAACGCGTCGGTTAATAAAAATGTTGAGAAAAATGATGATCTTGTTTTTCAGAAACAAAACAGCACAACGGCTTTTTATAATATTGACGTAAAAATAGTCAATGGTGATTTATTGAGTCGTTAAGGTTTAACATTTTTACGTATCGTATTACAAAATATGCCGTTTCAGATTTTTACGATTTTTCTATGCGGCCCGTTTCCCTTTGGGGAAACAGGACGCATTTCGATAGGACGTTTCCCGGGGCACAATGCTGAACGGAAAATGTTGTGTTCGTCATCGCAGACGTTCTCTCAATTTTACATTACTTATCTTAATTTATTTACGAAGGGTACTCCACGTTTTCTATTACTCATCAGATGAAGGTTATATAAAAAACAACTGATACGATTTTTTAAAAATAATTGAAAAAAATTCGGATTAGGTTGGTATCATTTTATCAATTTGGAGAAGTGAAATTATTTTCGATAATTTAATCATTCGAATAATTTAATCAAATTCACCACCAAATAATTTAATCAAATTCACCATTATATAAGATAATTTAATCAATTTAGAAATTAAAAATTAAAAATAATTCAATACTAGGACAGCACACATGGATCATTTAAAGTTACGAATACTTCACCATTTCAAGCATAAATTTCCCATACATAGCGCCGAACGTTGATGAAAATGTTTACCAAAAAATGCATTTTCGGGTACAGTGAAAAAACGTTTATAAAGGACCCAAGAATTCTTGCAGATTCTTCTTTACCCAAAAGCATAGTCAAACAAGCGACGGACACAAAAGCCACCATGTGTCTGGTTTACGGGTGCCGAAAATAAGGTTTGAAAGAATAATTAATTCGAATAATTACTTTACTTGAAATAATGTTTAATGAGAATAATTCGTTAAAAACTGTACTTCATTTCTTAAAAAATTATTTAAAAAATCCGAATTATCTTAAATAGCGTGATACATTAAATGGACGTAAAAATTATGACATTTGATGCCAATTGATAATTGATAACTCGAAAACCAACAATATTATGAATTATATTTTGGGTAATTCCGAGGGAGTTGACTAGAGGGGAGGGGTCGCCAATAGAAATATTTCATAGAACCCGTCACTAGGTGTCCGCTGTTACTGCTTAATTCGCTTCGTGACGTACGCAACTACAAATGTACGAGATGAAGTTTGGCGAACGAATATGAAAAAGTAAGTAAAATCCTTCTCAATTGTTTTGTCAACAGCGATTTTTTGTTAAAGGGTTCATCTTTTACATTGTGGTAATGTTATTTGGGAAAAATAATGATTATCCCCATCGTATTCCGTGCATTGAATATTCTAAAGAAAAAAATAAATAAAAAATATGAGTGGATTTTCGAAAAGTATAGATCTTCCCGTAAAAAAGTATAAATCGCTTGGAAAAATTCATCTGAAAAATCGATTTACATCGGATCACTAAAATCCACTGTAATTAACGTTTGTTATTTACTTTACTGCACTATGACATAATATCAATTATGTCGTCATATATGACATAATATCAATGATCATAATATCAAATACTCAAACGGCGTGGATCAGAAAATAGGACAGAATTCAATTGGATCCCCATGAGAACTCTCCATGTGCAGTGTCCCCAACAAATCCCTATAGAGATATGGGCGCATCTTGGGACTCTCAAAAAAATTTGTGCGCGGGATCGGGAAAGGATATTTTTTTTTTCTGAGAAATATCCAACAAAATCGGTTTGCGAATTTCAAATGAAAAAATCTGACACGATGTCAATTGGGAAATAGCGCGGAGTCCACTTGGATTCCAATTTGGACGGTCTACGTGCGGCGTCCCTATCAAATCCCTAGAGGAATGTGGTAGGAAGTAGGGTTTCCCTAACAAATTGTCGCACGGAATCATTTGTTGTTCGTTGATGACGCGTTATTTACACATCCAAGTTTCGTTTTCAAACATGCCCAGACATTTTCGATTGAATTTAAGTCTAGGCTATAAGCTGGCCACTCCGTTGTCTGAAACAGCTGAGATTGGAGCCAATTTTTTGCTCTCTTTGCAGAATGGTTAGGAGCATCATCATGTTGGAGTATTACGCTTTGGTATTTAGTCCAAACCCTATATTGGTTAATCGTGCCTTTAATTCGGTGTATTGATCCCACAGCTTACGCTGTAATGCACCGCCATATCATAACCGAACCATCGCCGAATTTGACCATTGGTTTAACACGACACGGTAAAAAAGATTCGCCTTTCCTTCAGTAACATCAGGATCGTCCATCCGATGAAATTCTATTGATTTTAGACTCGTCAGAGAAAATAACATTTTTCCATCGTTTCGTATTTCAAGTTACATATTATTTTGCAAAATTTAAACGAGCTTTAATATTTTTTTTTCGAAATAGCATGTTTCTTCTTTTTCTCACTCGACGCGAAATTAGCTGCTTTCAATGCTCTTCGTGCAGTCCACTTGCTAATCTTCTTGCCAACTTTACTCGCCAATAATTTCGCAGCCATGCCGTTTTTACAGCGTCAGAAGCTTTCTTTATCTTAACACTTCTCTTGACATGATAATAATTTAGGACGGGTTAGGTCTTCGGGCTAGATCACGGCAAGGTACCCTTTTCATTTTGCAAAATGGAATGTGTCGTCAAGCCTTCTTGAAGAGTCATGCTTACCTCCAGCTCTTCACCTTTTCCGATGGCACAATAGCAATGTTACACGGCCATTATATCTAGCATCAGCCAAAAGATTTGTATGCAAGGGCGCACTCGAGCCTCCACCATCTGGTGAACAATGTATGTCAAGACTCTTGGTACATTTCGCAAGAGTCCGGAAGTTCTTCCGGTCTTATGGTCACGGGATGACGAAACGAGGATTGCGACTGTGATGGCAAAAAAAAAAAAAAGAAGTGGAGAATCGGTGTATCGGCTGTGCATTCGGTGGATCGATTCTTGGACACGTGGAAAGTTTGACAGGCCTAGAGGAAAAACTACCGCATGTCTCGGCGAAGACACCTCGGTCCCTCCATGGGCGGCATCGCTGACCCCCCACGAATACCAGAACAAAATATACATGTATATGCATGAGTTCGAACAGTGAGCTCTGGCTTTAGGGATTTTCTATAAAGCTGCCTATGATGTTACGACTCGGAAAGTTCTGCCTCCCTCCCCCGCTCCCCTTTCTCTGTGCTGAACAAGATCGTGTGTAAGCGCCGTCTTACAAAGGACCCTTTTGTGCCCAATGTCCGTGCCGATGCCACGAGAACTCTGTGTGTGTATGTGTGTGTGTGCGTGTGTGTGTATGTGTGCGTGGGTGCTCGCGACTGTACACTCTCTCGGCTTGCAACTGGACACCACATTGCGAGGATTTTTTTTCCTTAACGCTCAATATACGCTATATGGAAGATCGTTTGGATTTGCCTCGTGACGTAATTTTACGGATGAGTTAGTGCAGGTATACCTTTTTTTATTCTTGGTTGCTTGACAGCCGACGGTCTGACGGCCGAGAAAGTTAGAAAAGAATCTGCTGTCATGGTACCATTTTATCATGGTTTTTTTTTAGTCTCGAGATATGTAATTTCGAAGCGACAAAGTTTATCATGAAATTGTTTTTTCCACATTTCCATAACGATCTATGTTTTGATTAAGGGGACACGTCCGAGTAGACGGAGGAAAAACATAGGTGAACTATGGGCATTATTATCTTAAAAACTATTTGCCCGATTTCATCCAAGTTTGATTTATTCGAAAGTATGAATATTGAGGTATTTTGACAAAAGATTTTATGAATATATATTGATTCGGGGCACTGTTATTGTAGCCGGCGTAAAATATGTCCTGGCTGGCGGTCCTCATAATTGCGTGCAGTCGGTTAATGAAAAACAAAAATTTCGCAAAGATTCTTAAAATGTACACTGCCAAAAAATATATATTTAATTTAAATAGGATCTATTTAAATAAAAAAAGGCCCTATTTGTTTCAAATATATATTTTTATTTGTTCAAGCTATTCTTTTTAAATATTAAGGCCTTAGGCCACTCTAGGATTTTCTAAAAATCCTATAAAATTACATTCCAAAAGATTATGGGTGTGAAAAATGTCTAAGTACTCGATTTTCGAATTCTAGCGCAACCCCTCTTGATTCATGTCGTGACTTTCTACTAACTTTAAACGCGTTTATCTCAAAACTACATTTTTCAAGTCGGCCGGACTCATAACTCAAACAAATTTCAACCGATTCACTTGAAATTTTAACTGTATATTTAGAATTGCATTTTCTGAGGCACTACGTAGGATTTTTTTTATTATTTTGCATAGTTCCTTTTTTATAAACAATATGCTGACGATTTTCTCATGGCATTTTATACTTTTTGTTTTAGAAATGCGCCATTTTGACAAAAAACAATATATCAAATAAATCCTACGTACTTCTATAGCTATTCTTATATATAATCGAAAAAACTTTAGTGTCTCATCATAACTCAAAAATTATAGGAGCTCTTGGTCCGGCCGTTGGCCTTCCAGAAATAAAGGCGTCATCGGAAAAATGCTGCACAGTCGCCATTTTGACATGTGTCGCTGTAAAAAAATAATTTTCTATAGTCAATTACGTGTATAATAAAACCCTGATTTTGTAATTCCGGTTTATTTTATGGTTTCGCTGAAAAAAAATCACAAAATATGCCCTTTTTTGGCCTCTAGAGTGGCCTAAGGCCTTAATATAAAATGGTAATTCAGTAGCATATTATTGATTTTTGGTGTTCTTTCGTATGCACGTGCATTTAATTTTTTCTCCCTTTGTTAAGTCACTATTTCTAATTCCGCGAAAACTTTAACCTCAGCCACTTTTGCTGATGCACTTGCACGTAGCGCATTTTATCGGGCTTGCATGAGGGTACAGGGAAACTGAGGAAAACCTGTGACTATGCAGACAGCTATCTTCTCCTGAGTCGAAGTCATAAAGCAAGAAATGATACGACTTAACCTAACCTTTAAGTTTTTATTTTTTTTATTGTCGAAGTCAGTTTGTGTCAATTGCGGGCATGTGGCGTGGGGTAATCCCGGACATCCGCAATTACCCCTAGATCTTTAGTCCTTGACTGAATACGACCCTAGACTTTAGTCCTTGACCGGAATACGAGCAAAGACATGACAAAGTTATTCTTCTGCATGACAACGCTCGGCCTCATGTCGCAAAAGTCGTAAAAAAATATTTGGAAACGCTCAAATGGGATATTTTACCGCACCCGCCGTATTCTCCGGACATTGCTCCTTATTCTGATTACTGGTTGTTCCGACGGATGCAGCAGGATTTAGCAGGTCACCGGTTCACTTCTTTGGCAGAAATCGAAAATTGGCTCAAAACTTGGATCGCCTCAAAAGACGAGACTTTTTTTCGAGATGGAATTCGAAAATTGCCTGACAGGTGGGAAAAAGTGGTAGCCAGCGATGGACAATACCTTGATTAATCTATTCATACCTTTTATTTTGAAATAAATGGATCTTTTACCACAAAAAAAAGGACCGAATTAATTTGTACTCCCAATATAATGGAATCAACAAATTCATGGTGAAAAAAAATGTTCCCATCGAAATTGCGGTGGTGCCCCACTTATGCATATTTACCCATATTATTATTAACAAATAAATATTTTGTTTAATTTTAAAAGTTTGCAAGTCCAGACAGTTTCCCTAGAAGCAGAGAGGGGGGAAGGGAACGAAAGGAAGGGATTTTACCGAACGCTTCGTTATACAGAGGTTTTGTTCACAACAATTCCTTGTTAGAGTTTAAGGGCCCTGAAAATAAATTCGTTATATCTATAGATTTTTTTCGTTGTATCAAAGTTTCGGATGTCAATCGGAAGGGAATGGACAAATCTTCGTTATATCGAGGATTTCGTTATATCGAGGTTCGACTGTGATTAATAAGAAGAAACTAATTCATACTAATATGTTGGCTTTTATTGAAGGATTTCTTTAAGCATCCACAATTATCTAACTCTCCCCCACGTTGTCGGCTTTTCGTCGATTCTTTTCCTCAAAAATTTGTTTACGTTTTTCTTGCCCTATTTATCTGAAAAGTTCGCCAAAGATCTTCGTATGTGACTTGTCGCAGTATATCACGAGGATGACCACAGCAGCATCTCGAGACGCGCCCCGACGGTTTTCCCACAGTTAAGAAGGCGCCTACTATCTCTTGGCGCCTGTATACAACTCGAGCTTGCAGCATGCGTGCGCTCGTGCAGTGACGTCTCCGTACAAACCCACGACATCACTCTACGGTGTGCCCCTGGTCGGAATATATGGGGGGAAAATTTAAAAAAAAAAGGAAAAGAGAAGAAACGTTCCGATCCGCCCTGACGAGCCAACGAGATTCTTCATTTTGCGAAAAATAAACATGCGTGTCTCGATAAACTTTTTCGATATTTATAATCATCGATTGCCTTCTTTTTTAATTACGGATGGAAAACTTTTTTGGTTTTTACTACTTTGAAATTTTTTTTTCTAACTCAAGAAAACAAAACACTGTTGACGAGCAACGGAGACATTTTTATTTATTTTTCTTATACGCAAAAATTATTTACTATTTCTATAGTCCTGCAAAATACTTTGGCTCAATGACGTATTCGAATAAAATTAGTTCGTAAAATACACTAGCCTCAAAAGTTAAAGGATTTTTTTTTCCTATTATTTAAAAAAAATTTGTACTATTTTTTTTTACTATTTTTTTTACTATTTTTTAAAAATTATTTACTATTTCTATAGTCCTGCAAAATACTTTGGCTCAATGACGTATTCGAATAAAATTAGTTCGTAAACTACACTAGCCTCAAAAGTTAAAGGATTTTTTTTGAATTCGAATTTTTTTAATGATTTTCAACAGGCTGCATCTTAGCGAAAAATGTTCGTTCAACAATGAAAAATACGTAGATAAAAGCTTGACGTCTCTAGTTTTCAGTCCCAGCATGCAAAATGCTGAATAGTTGACAGTTTTTGAGAAATAAAAAAAAAAGTCAGGGGAAAATAATGATCCACATTTTTGCTTGACTTTTAAGAAGTCCACGATTCTAGCAAAATTTTTTTTGGCAATTCTATCTGATTTTTTTTTAAATTGATTCATCCCCTTTAATTTGAGTTTCTTTTTTGCCCTCCGTACGATGTTTTCGAGTAATCGGTTGTCAAAGCCAAAATGACACTTTTGACTTTGACGACTCATAACTCGTGTACTAATGGTCGTATGAAAAAACAAAAATTCAGAATTTCTGTTTTTTTTAGTAATAAATATTTCTTTTCGCAAGAAAAATGTTTGATATCGCTAGAAAACAAATGTCATCCCTCAAAATGAATTTAAAAAAAAAGAAAAATTGGTCCTTTGGTTTTACACAAAAGTGACAATTACAATCGTTCGGATCGCAATGAAAAAAAAAATTGCAGCAGTCTGAACTCTTGAGGATTTGTTTGGAATACTTGGAAATTGAAAAAAATCCCTATTCCATTGATTTTTTACAAAGCAACGACAAGTTATGTGAAAGTTTGTAAAAACGCATTCTTTTACCTTTTTTTTTAATCGAGTTTCTCACATTCATTTAAAAAAAAAAAAAAAAAAACAATGCAGACACCTTTTAGAGGATACTTTTAAGTTTCTTGAACCATCCTTTAATTTTCTGTATGATTAATAGTACACGAGTTAGGCGTCATCAAACTCAAAAGTGCCATTTTGGCTTTGACAACTAATAACTCGGAGACAATTCATCGTGCGGAGGGCAAAAAAAAACCCCAATTGAAGTGGAAGAATCCATCTAAAAAAAAATTCTCAGATGGAATTGCCAAAAAAAAATTATTTAGGTCCGTGGATTTTTTGAAAGTCAAGCAAAAATTTGGGTAATGTTTTTTCCGCTGATTTTCTTATGATTTCTCATGAACTGTCAACTATTTAGCATTTTTAATGCTGGAACTCAACACTTGAGTCTTCAAGCTTTAATTTGTTTATTTTTCTTCATGATTCTACGACCATTTTTCGCTAAATTACAGCCTGATGATCAACACTAAAAAATTGCAGATATTTTTTTTATCCTTCAATTTTTGTGGCTAGTTTATTTCGGTATGTTATCACAATAAAATCTTTCATGGTAACTAATACATTCGGCCGGGGTTTAATTTCTTTAAATGATTATTCAGACACGCGTATCTCTGTAGTAATAGAAAATAGATGAAATGGTCTTTCGTAAACTCTTTTGATATCGAAATTTTCGAAAATCCTACGGATCTAGAGGTTCCTAAGCGTCAAGGGTTTCAGCCGCCTGAAAGAGTGTCTGGATTATGTTAACGATGAAAAAAAAAATAGGGAGAAGAACTACCACTAACCCAACGTCGCGGACGCGTGAGCGACGTCTTCTTCCATGGGAAAATGAATTGTTGGGTTTTCACTCTAACCCTATTTTACGAGATCCACGATTCTATGGCACACTTTGTATACGTGTATTGGATATTTTGTGGAATCTGAGTGCCCTCGCAAGCACATCCTTTTCCAAATATTTCTGAAGTGTGAAGCGTGACTAACGAGGTACAATTTTCACGCCATCATTATTTTCACAAACGTAAAAATACAACCTAGACTATAAAAAAATAGGAGTGAAAGAAAACTTATGAATGCATGTGTAAATCGCAAATTGTTGGAACACGGTTTATTTTAATAGAAGAGCATGGAAAAATGTATTAATTTATTCAGTCATCAATTTATTTATATATACGGATTCTAGTAATATAAATATAAAAATAATATACATATAAATATTGGATCATAGCATAAATAATGCAGTTTCTTTATACTTTTATTTTTCGAATTTAATATATGCAAAATTCTTTTTAAATCTGAAATATACTCATTTTCTACGATGCTTTTTCATCTTTCTGGTAGACTTTCGAGGGCTCTCTTCCAAAATTGACCGTGACGAAAAATGCGATTGAAAAAAGCGCCAAACCGCACTATTTATAGGATGGACGAATATCATTATTGATAAACAAATAAATGTATAAATATGTACATATGTGTGTGTTTATGTATATTAATGTAATATTTTATTTGCTAATAAAAAAGTAGATAAAGCGATTCTACGAATTTTTTATACTAGAAAAAGAAGTCATTTTTTATTAATAGAAGAAATAATTATCAAGGCGTTGAAGGTGGACTTAAGGTATTACTGGATGGGTATTTAAAAATCGCGAAAATTCTTGGAAATTTGAGGAATGATAGTTGTTGATAGAATAATAATCGATGAATTATTTTAGAATTTTTCACTGAATAATTTAGTAGTTATAAGCATATGAATTTAACATGGTCGCTTATGGGAAAACAGTTTCTACAGACGTTAATGGTTGCAAAACAAACGTAACTAAAGCGCGGTAAATTCTGAAAATATTATATCATCAAGATTTAGGATCAAGCGATGATTATGCTAAGTTTCAAACAAATCGACTGAGTAATTGTCGATAAATGAATTAAAGTAATGAGGAGTATCACCTTCTTTAAGGATGAATTAATAACAGTCATTAGAAAACTCAGGATTGAGTTTTCGGATAATTGTTGATAATCATAAATTGATCTGAGCGTATTAATTAAATTTAAAAATTGAGATTTTTTTTTGTTGAACAGTTGAAACAGATGTACAGTCACTGACAAAACCTCAGTCAGGCACACGCCAATATCGTCTAATGTGACTTCAATTATTATTAAAAGCGGAAAATTAACATTCCTAAGTATTAATTTATTATTAAATTAGCTATTTGTAAGACTAAACATACACGACATGATCTAGACTTGTAAATCCACCATTCGTCTATTTTGGATTAACTTTTTGCCGGACGGTCCATCCAGTAATAGCTTGGAAAATCATCAACCCTGGATGCGCTTCTGGATTTTCATGCGTATATCTATACATATGAAACAGTTCCGTGACTGATTGACATACGAGGTGTGAAAATTAAGTAATGAGACGGGCAACGTAGCGTTCGATCTGGCGACACTTGGGATGCGGGACTTGGAGGAGCGGCAGGTGAACATATGATATGCCTTCAGTACGAATTTGAACTCGCTAGAGTCATTTGGTTGTCCGTAGCGATTTTTTTTCGTGAAACAGTTTTTTCTAGTGCGTTCTAAAAATGAGTGACATCAATTTCGAGCAACGGTGTGCTATCAGGTTTTCCTTCAGACTTGGACCCAGTGCAACGGAAACTTTTGCAAAACTTCAGCAGGCCTACGGAGACAGTGTTTTGTCGAGGGCCCAGGTTTTTCGGTGGTTCAAGGCATTTTCAGAAGGAAGAGAGTCGATTGAAGATGAACCACGCAACGGAATGCCTTCAGCTTCAAGAACCGATGAAAATGTCGACAGAATGCGGGATCTTCTGCGTTCAGATCGTCGGTTGACAGTCAGAATGATTGGGGAAGAGTTGAATTTGACTCACACCACCGTTCATCAGATTTTGACCAATGAATTGAGGGATGAGAAAAATTGCTGTCACACAGCAATTTCAATAAACGACTCTTTGGCCAGTAAAAACATTCCTGTAGCTCCTCAGGCTTCTTATTCGCCTGACTTGAGTTCTCATGACTTTTTTTTCATCCCGAGATTGAAAATCACCTCAAGGGCCGTCATTTTGGGACACTCGAAAACATTCGAACGGCTGTAACCGACCAGCTGAAGGCTATTCGAGTATTCGAGCTCCAGCATTGCTATGAGGATTGGAAGAACTATCTCCAGCGCTGTGTGACTTCCCAAGCAAGTTATTTTTAGGGACACAATAGTGAATTGTAATTCTATTCGAATAAAAAAAATTGAAAAACAATCAGTCTCATTACTTAATTTACACAACTCGTATAGACAACGCACAGCCTAAAACGCTGAAGATAGAAACGTGTAGTTTGGAAGATATGTTCCTAAGAAAGTGTAGAGGTGCACTAAGGAAGGATTTTTCGAAAATCAGCTACCAAGGGGGTGAAATGGGGTGTAAAAATTTGTATGGAAAATTGTATTCCTTGCGTGTATCAACTTGAAACTTGGTATAAATATTCTTCAAAAGAAATAATAAACCGTATATTTTAGGATTCTTAAAAACAACTCCTAATTAGGGGTGCAACGGGGTGTTTAAGTGAACCCAAACACCTAATAGCTTGAAGCCAAATTCCACGTCGGCGAAGCCACGAGCGAAATCTAGTAGTTGAATATATAGGTTTTCAAAATATGGGAGCATTAAGGGATCATCACAGTGTAACGGGTCAAAAAGTAGCTGATTTTCGCGATTTTTTTTCGATGATTAAAATACGCTGATCAGTCTTATTTTTGTATGTCAAATCAAAGCACTCATGAAGAACAGAAAATACATTTTTAAACGGTTATTTATAGTTTTTTTACATTTTTTTTAACGGCTGAATATGTCTTCGAAAAAAAGGAGTCCTCATGATGTACACGGTTGCGGCCGTAAATATTATCTGAAACGAAATTTGTAAAAAGATTATTAATCAGTATGAAAGCAGCTACTTGGCTATGGAGTTTTTAAAAATAAAAATTGACAGAATGGCGGCGGTTTGAAAAATAAGTATCGAATTTATCCTATTTTTTCGACAGTTCTAAAACCGTTTCGACAACCCAAACAAACCCAAACAAAATTGACAAAATGGCGGCGGTTTGAAAAAAAAAGTATCGAATTTAGCCTATTTTTTCGACAGTTTTTCGTTAAAAAAAATGAAGATTTCGAAAAAAAAGCTTCCATAGTAAGATAAAGAATAACGTGAAGAATGTTATGTCAAAATTTGAGACGGATAGCTTGAAAACTCTTCCTTTAAGAGTGTACACCGTTTTGAAGAACGGCATTTCGTGAAAAACCCGTTTAAAATGTCGAGTGCGAAATTTTCATATAAATTGTGTACTTAAAATTGGCGATGCCAGGTACACAAAATATCCCTTCCGCTTCCTCAAATTGCTTGTTACCAGCAACGATCGATTTTTTGAAAATTTTACACCGTGATGATCCCTCAAAAAAAACCTCGCTCCATTAATTTTGAATGAAAATATAAAAAAAGGCAACCATCAAATCGTTCAATAAATGATGCTTTCTTGTAGGAGACGCATGTGTTTTATACGTTGGTTAATCCGAAAATCAATGTTTATTAGCAGGATAAGACTTGCATCGATACTGTATACACGATCTTTTGATTGGTCCAAATTATTCGAGATAGGCGGTCCTTCGTCGTTCTCCAACGCCCCCGTAAGCACATCCAACGGCATGGCTGTCCGTCAGCAAAAAGTACATCGTTTCTAACGGATCCATAACCATCGCTCTCCCTGCCACGCATAAATACTGATACCAATATTCTATTATCTATCTATATCCAACGATCATGTATCAATTACGATACAAATACGATTGAACTATAAAGGAAACAAACAACAATATTAATTTTTTTTTAACAACGGACTGCATTGCACGACAATTTTCGTGAAGGATTCAAATCATGAAGTGGAAAAAATAAATCATGGAAATAGCTTAAAGACTTAAGTTTTCAACATTATTGAGGATAATCGTAATTTGCGGTAGAATTGATACGCAATTATTTCTTCGACGGTGACTCGTTAAAAAATAAAATAATGCACACGATAGAGCAAGTACATTATTCGACCAATGTGCCTAACGCACTCATTTTTTTTTTACGAATACACGTTTAATCACAGAGACTAATTAAGGCGGGCAACCACTTTAGGAGACCGAAAATTAGATGATGTTTTGGATTTTTTTTTATTGTGAAAAAAAAGCGGAAATTTCCACAACTCTGACAATAATTTATTCATACTTTCATACATCTCTGGTAATTTTTTCAAGTTAATTCATGCATTAATTAAGGTGTAATCCGCTGTGTCCCTTGGCGTGTCCTCATCGCCGTTGTCGATTTGCGGGAATTGTGCAGCTCGCAATTCGCATCTGAAATAGTCCAATAAATTTTCATACAGTTTTGAGATGTTTTCTAAGAACATGAACCTAAATTTTGGAAAAAAAATCGAGAATTGAATGTTGGAACGTGTTTGAAAAAAAATGATCGATTTTTAGCATTTTTTTCCCCGGCATTTTGCAATAATAAATATGTTTTAAACAATCTAAACTTTCCAACTTTACGTTCATGTTTTAATAAATTATATTATGTAAACTTGTTCCAAATTTGAAGATGATCCATCAATTAGTTTTTGAGTTATGATTCCCGCAAATTGAAAAAATGTCGTTTCGAGAAAAACACGCTCAAAGTTTCACAAACGAAAAATTCAACGTCAAATGTGTTTAATCAAATGATAAAGTATCTTACCCATTAATCAGCGATTTCAGCACCATACAGCAGTCCGTCCTCTTCCTCATACAATTCATTTGATGTTTGCATTTCTTCTTTAGGAGCTTTTCGAGCTTCTTTTTTTCTCTAATAAACTTTTTCTATCTAGCCGAGCCACGCGGATCTGATCCATTTGCTCGGCATATCCGTAGCTCTGCCTGCCAACTATGATTTGTACTTCATTCATAACCATGAGTAGGGCTGAATTTCCTTCATTGAATAAAATAGCAGCAAGAAATGCCGCTACCAGAAGCGATTTTCAATCGCATCTGGAATATTTAATCATCACCACTTAAAGTATTGGTTTTTTTTATCGTTGAGCAATAAAATTGTATTGTTTCCCATCGCCGGGCGGCCTGTAATTCATGGTCGGGGGTAGTAGCGGCCACACTTTGCTCCCTTCCTTGCGGGGGTGTGTTGGTAAAAATCCTTGCGTTCACCAAGCTCTGGCACATTGGCATGCGCACATGTGTACACGTTTGTTTCCCTTCCTCCACCACCTATCGCGCTCTTTCTCTCTCTCTCTCTCTCTCTCTCTCTCTCTCTCTCTCTCTCTCTCTCTCTCTCTCTCTCTCTCTCTCTCTCTCTCTCTCTCTCTCTCTCTCTCTCTCCCGTTTCTTTTGCTCTCGTGTGTCGATGTCGAGCGTCCGACACTTGACTTCTCTCCGACCAAGAGCAAGTCACATTAGACGTTTGCCCTCCGACCTGACCGCTCAACCATAACGATCCTCCAAGGATCCTCAAATTAGCCGTAGTTGTGGAAATCGAGACTATTAGCTGGGCGCGTGGCCCAACCCCTTGTTCACGCGTGTGTTTGTACTCTCGACACCCTCAAGATTTCGCAAAAAAAAACAGAAATGTCTCGAAGATTTTCGTGATCGATCGTATTGACCCGACGAATTGAATTTCATACAGCGATTTCGAGAGAAAAAAAAATCACTCGTTGTGAAAGGAAGGAAAAACAATAACGTTTTGTGGTGCCTCGTGCGTAACGTTAGAATACAATTGGTGGAAAATCAATAAAAATCCATTTAGTGTCATCAGTGTCTGAGTGGTGAATGAGTGAAAATACTTATCGAAGTGGATGCATTGGACCATTGGAACAGAGAACTGTAAAAATTTGTATGCCTCCAAGAAGTAATCCGTAAAGCAGACTTGGAATTAAGCCTTCAAGTTATTGCTACGCAAAATAAAAAAAACAGTGATATAAAAAAATATATATATATATCAAAGATACGTGTAAGTGCATCGCAGGATGCTCTAGAATGTTGGCCACTGCAGTTTCGTCGGCAACACCGTTCAGTGTTCGCGATATTTTGAACGAGAATCAACAGTTTGGCTTGACCATGGATTGTTACGCTTCCCATCAACAAGCAAGTCCGCAAAGTTGGCACGTACCTCAGGATTACTACGGATACAACGTTATTCCTGAAAACAATTGGGATACCGAAAAATACAAGGATCAAACGATTTCCGGTTATCACAATTACGGCGATTTGAGCCACGTACATCAGTTGAGTCAAGTCGTGCCACCTTATCAAGAGAATTCGGTAGTCGAAGAAGGTTGGTAATTTCAATTCATCGTTTTAACCCTAGATGTAATTTGGTAATTTCAATTCATCATTTTAACTGGTTAATCATTAAATGGTCGTTTCAATTCATCGTTTTAACCCAAACAATCTCTTGATTCATTTTTTTTACCTTCAAACGCATGACTGGGGTCATTATGCACTTCACACTTTTCTTGATCATGAAACCGGTCCTACGGGGATAAATGAACTTTATCATACATGGATTTCTTCGTTTTTTAAAGTGAGAAAGCGAATGGTGTGCGATACATCTGATTTAATTAACGTTTAATTCCATTTCAAGACTGAAAAATGGAAAAAAATCAGGAAAAACCTCATTTTTCGAATCACAATTTGGGTGCGAGCGGATCCCAGTCATGAGTTCTAGGATTAACGATGTTTTACAATTAATTTCAATTCACCGTTGTCAAATTAAATACGGGAAATTCAGTTTTTTAAATATATTTTTTTAAATATTAAATATTCTATGGCATTTCCTTTATTGATACTTAAATATTCAATCTCTTGTCGAACAAAAATTATGCTACCCATATGATGATACCTACAGTTTACTGCGCAATAGTACCTTCAACGTACTTCCCTTCTTCTAATTGCAGGGAACGTTGTAACGTCGAGTAAAACAGAACTCAGAAAGAATCAAACCGGAAAGAGGACGAAGCGAAAGCCCCGGGTACTGTTTTCTCAGGTGAGTTGTCGATAATATAAACTTGAGGACAAATTTGTCCTGAAAGATGTCAAGGAAAAATGGAAGAATTCATTTGATGGATAATGACTCGGAAATTTCTTAAATGCTGTAATTTAAATTGAAAAATCTAGTTCTCTATCCACCCATGTAGAAATTATCTTAGGGATCCAATTGGATCCCCATACCTGTGCCTACTTCCTGATAGGGGTCCAATGGGTCATCGCATTGGATCCCCACCTGCGGGAATTAAGTTAGGGCTTTGATCAGGCCCATCCTAATGTCTCTTAACTCTATTCGGGCCTTAGTGTGGAAGCTTCATATGGGCCATCAATGGCCGGTCACAATTTGCTACCGAGGGCCATCAAAGGCAAATTGATCGGAGGCTTTGGAATTGCCTCAACGGTGCCTCATCAAAACCATTGTAGCCATATGTGTCCGCACTGTACAAAAGAAATGTGTCGTTTCAATACGTTTTAGGTTTGGAATTTTGTCGGATACTTTAACACGTTTGATTCCACGTTGTTCAAATGGACACATTGCACGTGTGTTGGTTGAAAGCATCACAGCTTGTCTACTAAACGCATAAAATATTTCGTAATTCCAAAATAAAATACTCCACCAACATTTTTATGTCAGTGAGTTTTTAATTATATTTCTTTATTCCTTGACCATCTAAAAATATTTCGGTCGCAGAAAATATTTCGCCTACATGTGAGATTAGAACGTAAAACCTTCCTGCCTATCCTTTACCTATACTGCGCACGCTGCCACTACGCTACAAAAGTAATTTCTATAAGGAACAGTTGTTTCACATAAACTTTATGAATTAGTTAATGCCAATGTGATAATTAGAGAGTACTATCAAATATCATGCTATATTTATTTCAAACATAACCCATATGTCTATATATATGACAGTAGAAACATCTTTCAGGTATTTTATACGTGGAATAGGGAGGATTTGGCAGAGAGAGACAGGAAGAGAGAGAGGTAGAGAGATAGACAGACAGACAGAGGGAGAGGAATTATATGTCTGTTACGTTAGATCGAATATATTTAATCGATTGTGATGACAATTATGTGATAAATTATTTAGTCAAGCTAGATATATTCGCTTGCCCCTGGAATGACAAGGTCCAGGCTTTGCCATTACTTTGCCATTTACCCAAACTACCAGTAGTTTGGATAAATCCATACTAAGGAATTTACACCTATGAGCCTTAAAGGTCCTCAGTTGGTCTCCGTACTTAAACTATAGTTTTAGTCAAGCTACCTACATTGTTATTCCCTACTGACAGAAAAATCCTTGTGATATTGAATAGATGCGTGTATTTGATTTTTTTAAATTTGAATTAACTAGATTTTTCGCGAAATCAAATCTTTCCTATTGCATTCCATCATGAAAATTATTTACTTTAAATATATTTATTTATTCAAATGAAGATCTATTTAATATCGTCTAATAACTAAATATTTTATTTATTTCTAATAAATCTGTGATTTGCTTTCATCTGGTAGTATAAGACAAAGGAGGCAGACGAAAAAATGGTACACGATTCAGTCTCTCAAAAATCTCATGGCGTTGTTTTCATTAGTAGAATGTTGTAACATTCTACAGTTGAGAAAAAGGGTTAAGTCTTTCAATACATAAATCGTCGCGCCTGTTACTAAAAGGCACGACTTTTTTTTCACTGTACTTTTAGGTCATGAACCTACGGTCGAACCTCGATATAACGTAATCCTCGATATAACAAAGATTTGTTATATCGAGCTAACGAACTCGCTTCCTTACGTTCCCTTGTCCTCCTCGCTGCCTCTACGGAACCTGTCTAGACTTGCAAGCCTTTTAAATTAAACCAAACATTTATTTGATTTTAAAATAATCCTCTTTTAAAAATAATATGTTACATCCATTAAGCTCCAATTGCTAATTGCTTATGAAAATCGCTCTAATTTAAACCTTTCTTTCTTTAAAAAATATCCCTATATTTATAGTACTAATATATTTTTTTAAAGAAAGGAAGGTTTAAATTGCAGCAATTTTTGTTTGTCCTTTTTATTAAAACCTCAATATAACGATTTTTTCGCAACATGACCTCGATATAACGAAACCTCAATACAACGAAAACTCGATACACCGAACTTTTTTGCTCTTCCCTAGAGATTCGTTATATCGAGGTTCGACTGTATATTCCTTTCTCGTATTCGTGCCATATATCGTGTTTTATCTTTATTTATTTAATTTGAATATATTTAATATTTAAAAAGAATAGCTCGAACGAAGAGAAAAAAAATTGAAACAAATAGGCTCGTAGTAGGCCGCGAGACAAGGAAAAAACTTATTTTATTTAAGATAGTAGTCTCGTCACAGTCTCGTTGAAAAGTTTATTCTCCGCTCAATCGATGAAAGCTTCGAAATATTGCGAAATATCCTTACATCTTATCGGGATGTAAAAACTAATAAAGTAATGATGAAGACGCCTAATATAATGTTTACCTAACCCTCACTTTTTTATAAGACTATCCATTCTGGCCACTAATACGTAGATACTCTGCGTATACGGATTTGCACACACTACTGTAATCTAGTTCTAGTCCTGCTCCAGTCGCTTCGTGGCGCTGGCATCGCTAGACATTGCTCAATTTAAATCGCTATATCCCTAAAACTACACGGTCAACATTCATGATTTTTTTTAACCCACTTCGTCATATTGAGTAATTGAAAATAATTGAGAATAATTCTCTGTAATTGAGGATAAAAAATTAAAAAATCTGTAGAAAAGTTTGGAAGTTATTGCGTGAAATGTGAAATTTTCCACTGGTCCCCATAAGAACACGTGTAAAACCGTGAAATTTTTTATTACCAATATCTCAATAACGAAACGGTGAATACTTTTGAAATTTTGCAGGTAATCATTTAATAGTGTCCTGAATGGGTCTTCAGGATTTGAAAAAAAATCTATAGAAAAACGCCTTAGCGAGACTACTATCTCAAATACATCCTATTTCAATTAATTTTTGTTTTTGTAGTGAAACCGGCTATATTTTCACTCGTCCAACTCCCATACCGTTTATCAATTCTAAAAAAAAATAATAAAGCCCTATTTTCGTTGTTTTTTTTGCCCCGCATAGTCCCAGGTATACGAGCTCGAGCAGCGTTTCAAGCAGCAACGTTACCTGAGCGCCCCCGAGCGCGAGATGTTGGCCCAGACCCTGAAGCTCACGAGTACCCAAGTGAAGATTTGGTTTCAAAATCGTCGCTACAAGAACAAACGAGCGCGAATCGAGGACGCGGAGAAGCTTCAGGCACAGCAAAGCATGAAGAATACATCATTGAAGAAGATACCGGTGCCGGTATTGATCAAGGATGGCAAGCCAAACGTTCAGGATAGCTGCAACACAGCTTATTGGTCGAGTTTTCGTCCCGAAATCGGCGTACCTATGCAAACAGACTTTCGCGTAAACGAGTTACGTCCGAGCCCGGAATATCGTTCAAATCCAACGGAAATACGAAACGTCGAAGCTAGCAACGAATACAGAAACGAAATGAACAACGAGACGTGCGCACGTGCAATGTTGAACGTTGAAAATCGACAAATCTTAGCAACGAACGATTATCGAACGCATTTTCCATCCGCCATTCGTCAAAGCATCGACGCGAGATCCGTCAAGGCTGAATTCAAATCGGATTATCAAAACGATATCGCGAGCTTTCCCGAGGTCAAGAATGTCGTAGCTGCGCCACACGACGAGCAGAAGAACATTTCCAATGACAATCGAACGGTCATGGATATTTCGAACAGTGAATTCAACTTCGGTAGTTACATGAACGCCGCGAATTATCAGATGCAGCCTTATGCAAATTACGTTGAACCGATCGCGTCGATGGATCCGAGTCTTCAAAGACTCTGGTGATTTTTGCACCTCCCCTCTCCCCGCCCCTACATTCTTTGATGAACAATTTTGTAAAATATTTTTTTTCCTTCCTTCTTCAAGGTTCTTATCTATGACTTTTTAATTTTTTGTAATTCCCTGTTTCTGAAAGTCTGAAGTTTATATTTTGTTTTTTTTTTTCATTGAGGAGTTAGGCCAATCTACAGCAAGAAAAAATAGTCATATTTTGGGATTTTTTTTAGCGATATAATAAAATAAATCGAAATAGCGTGCACATGTGTTTATTATAATACTAACGAACTATACAAAATAATTTTTTTCGTAGTAATTAATAACAAATAGGCGGCTGCACAGCATTTCTTCGTTGAAGTCTTTTTTTGGAAGGATCTACGGACGGAAAAATAGCCCATGCCTTTTTTTACCTGGAACAAAAAACCAATTTTTTTTAGTTTGTATATAAGAATAGCTACAGAAGTACGAAGGATTTTTTCGATGTATTGATATTTGACAAAATTGCGCATTTTGAAAAAAAATAATTATAAATTTCGGGAAACAATCGTCAGATAATTGTTAATAACTAAAAAAAACTATGCAATATAACGAAAAAATCTTACGTGCTTCTGTCGAGAATTTAGTTTCGAATGTACAGTTGAATTTTCAAATCGATTGGTGAAGATTTGTTCGAATTGTTTCCGGCCAATTAACAAACTGTGCTTTCGAGAAAAAGACGCTTCAGCAGAAGGCGTAAAACAATTTTCAGTATCATGAAATCATAGGAAATTTTTATATACCTCTAATCTACGATGCCTCCATCATACAATTGCCCGAATCGAAATTTATAGTCTCCTCTGAACACTCGCAGGACCCATTACTTTTGTAATGCCCAAGTCACCAGTCTCCGTTGAACCTACCAAACCCCATTTGTCGAGTTCAGTGCCACGAAGAGGCCTCCATTTGGTCCAGTATAGCCTCCGTTAGTCTTTCCAAACCTTCTTTCGACCCCCAGTTTCAGTGAAACGTGCAGAACACAAGTCTCCTTAACCTGCTTTCGATCTCAAGTCCGTTGCCTCGACCCCACCTAAACTGCTTTCAGCCCAAATTCAATATCTCCTTCATCAACACTCCATTGTAGCCTGATCGGTAACCTGTTCGATGACGAAATAAATACGTTTTCGCTGAATGGAGGGTCCGACGGGTGCGCCTACAGTAGGCTGAATGGAGGGTCCAGAGGGTCTACAGTGCGCCTACAGTAGGCTGAAAGGGGGGCCAGTAGGTTCTGCGGGAGCGCTCGAAGTAGGCCCACCTGGGGTTTCGCAGCTTCAGTTGCGCTCTGCATTGGCCTCCTTTGAGTGACTATGTCCAGTGTTCGCCATTCGGGAGATTCATCAGAGGCTCTCACATATTGGTATTCCATTGTACCATCGTTTAGGTACCCGATAATCCGCTATCGCTGATCTCTGCTCGGGGAAGGAGGCCTTTATTTTGCGGCTTGAACGTGATTCGAAAATTTTGACTCGGGTGACTTTTCACATTGATTGTCTGTTCCCTTTCTAAGCGCTCTGAAGCTGATGCGTGCCTATTTTGCAGGTTCAGGCTGCGATTGTTCGAAAATCTTGCACTTGGCCGTTCGCCTCCAGGCATAGATTATAGCTGTTTGAGGTACTTAGAGATCTTGACCACCCATAATATTTTAATGTATCATTTTTAAGACCCTTAGGCACCTTTTAATCAAATTTTGTGTGTTTTGTCGATTTTTTCAAAATTGAAGAGTGGCCTAACCCCTTGATGTACATTTTTTTTTCTTCATAGTATTCTTGTAGAAATACTCTCTGTGTGTGATATCTGAGAATAATCGAGTGAACCATGCCAACAAATCAACCAAATCAAGTATTTTTCGTAACTTTTAAGGATCTTAGGTACTTATGCGATCGTAGTATTTTGCGTGAACTTGATTAGACTACATTAGATTACAAGGTAAACAATGAGTGCCGCGTAAATATATATAAATATATATAAACTCATGTGTATATAGAACAAAACTCAATACGAAGTGCAGTTTGGGGTTCAAGTCCACAGGCAGCTGTCTTCCGTTTCGATATTTTTTTCCCAAGTTAGATGTACATTTCTTTTTTTTTCATTACGATTCCTACAGCCTGACGAGAAGAGCGGAAATAATTTCGAGTGGTTTTTTACGGATCGCGTCAATTTTGAAAAGAAAAAAAACCGAGAGTTATCGTTTCCCTTATACTCGCGCAGGCCAAAACTTTTCACCACTTGAGAGTTTCGCCGCGTTGCCTTGAAGGCTCCCCTAAATACCGGACAAGCACACCAAAATGTCCTCAACGTTTCGTCCGCCTTTTAAGGATCCTTTCGAAAAGATAATTAATTTATTCATTTGTTTTTTTTAAGGTATTACTGAATGGCCCGTTAAGCAAAAAGTTAGTCCAAAATTGGTGAATCGCGGATTTACAAGTCTAGATCATGTCGTACGTGTTTAGCCTTACAAATAGCTAATTTAATAATAAATTAATACATGGAAATGTTAATTTTCCACTTTTAATAATAATTGAAGTTAAATTCGACGATATTGGCGTGTGCTTGACTGAGTTTTTTGTCAGTGACTGTACATCTGAGTCAACTGTCCAACGAAATAATTGCTGATTTTTTAAATTTAACTAATACCTTCAGATCATCTTATTATTATAAATAATTGGCTAAAAAATCAATATATATTGAGTTTTCCAATTATTGCTATTAATTCATCGTTAAAAAAAGACGATACTCCTCATTACTTTAATTCATTTCTCGACAATTACTCAGTCGATTTATTTGAAACTTAGCATAATCAATCGCTTGGTCCTAAATCTTGATGATATAATATTTTCAGAATTTACGGCGAATTACTTCCATTCATTTTGCCTCAGTGAAAATTTTACTCAGTGCAAAATTCTAAAATAATTCATGTATTATTATTCTATCATGAGCTATAATTTCTCAAATTTTCAAGAATTTTGACGATTTTTTAATATCCATCCAGTAATACCTTAAATCTTTGTGATGTATTAGTTTTATTCTTACGGCAAAACCATTCGATGTGGCGAATTATAATCAGCATTGACAGTTAAATTAACCGATGAAGAGATATGAATAAACAACAACAAAAAAGTCAAAGAACGAAAATTTTTTATTGATAAAATATTCGACATTCCTGGTTGCACCATAAGCTCTTCATTTTGAAGGCACATCCCTGTCGTGCCGAAGGGTTGTAGAATTTTTGTTTTCAACGAAAGCACAAAAGTTTACATTTATAGTGATGACGATGCAATGGAAGTTCGTTGTCATTGCTTAGTCTAAAATTATTATACGATATAAAAAAAAAAAATAGAGGATGAGAAAAAAGAATCGAATTTATAAATAGGTGAGTTCCGAGAGATCGAGGCGAAGCCAAGGGTGCTTTTAGGTTATCGCGGGCGAGCATGACGGGTCATCTGGCAGTCAAGTGGTCCAACCCGAGCCTTCATATAGCCTGTACACACACCCACGCCCACACACACATGTATATATATATATATATATATATATATAATAAATCGAAGACTGTAATATATAATGTAAATGCTGGCTGACTGACTCTCGCACGATCGCGCTTATGGCGCTACCGAAGCTATTAAAGGCCCATGGGAACAAGCTGATAAAATGCCAGTTATGATTCTCAAATGGGAATTCGTGTGTACACGCAAAGTCACACGTGCGTGTGGAGTTTGAAAGGGCTGCCCAGTGCCTGCACCACATCATCTTGTACTCGAGTGGTGCACCTGTAATAGGCGCAAAACGTAATCTCGTGTTATCGGTACGAGACCTGGCTGTTGCTGCTGCTGTACACGGATAAGGGATGATTCTGGTCGCGCAGGCGAGAGCGTGGGAATATTACGAGAAACGCGATCCAACGAAAGTATATGAAAGGCGATTGATCGCTGGATCGTCATTCACTGTACAATGATAGAAGTTTATTCAGCGATTCGAGTAATTAATTTTTTTTTTTCATACAAAAATTCATGATTAATTCAGCGAATTGAATAATTCATTTTTTATCCTACTGAACGAAATGAGAAATATTATGTTTATTATTGTTACGCTGGAACGAATTTATAACGAAACTTTCGAAATTTTTAGACGAAATTAAGGCGATTGGGAAATTTGATTGAATGAGAGGCGACCGATCGCGAGATCGTGATTCACTGTACAATGATAAAAATTTATCGAGCGACCCGATGTATAGAATCAATTAAATACATTTTTTCTCCTACTGAACGAAATGAAAAAAATTATATTTATTATTGTTGAGCTAAAACGAATTTATAACGGAAATTTCGACATTTTTCGACGGCATTAAGGTGATCGTGAAATTCGATTGAATTACTTTGGAAATTATCGTTGTTGATTTGTTTTTTCGTAAGGTGACATATTTAGAGTGGGCAGCATGATGCAAATATCGTTTTATTTTTGGTTCATGAGTTAGCTCGTAGTTATGAAGAATTTTTGTTCAAAACGTGTGCAATGTATTTTTAATATTGCGGTGAGAAATTGTTTTTGATATTTTTAGAATATGGAAACTACCGGTGCATAAATTTCTTAGGGATACCGAAGTTCCGATCGGATCCTGATCGGGATATGATACGGATTCCCTAGAAGGGGTTATCCTCATCGGAATCCAGATAGCGCCCACTACGTAGTACAAGACGGAGACGTGGTGTCAAGAATTTGAAATACGTATTTCAAATACGTATTAAATACATTTTTCTTAGTAAACTAAATACATATTTTCTTCGTTCAAACGATCTCCATTTAATTTAAATATAATTACTTCGAACAAATAACCTACATCACTTTTCTCCAGGAAGAATAAGTCTTTCAAGATCTATATATTGTTTTTTCGAACATTTTTATTAAATGTAAAGAATTTTGTTCGAAATTCTGTTATTAAAATATATAAGTTTTGACAGTTATACTGTAGCACAAATTGTTTACCTAATCTTTTTCAGATCCTTGAATAAATGATTCCAGAAAACGTCTAGCGTCCTCAGGTGATACGGATCGATATCTCCTGGTGATTTTTACATTCATCCCTGGGATCTGATTCGATATCGAGATCTTGTTCTAGAAGTTCGGGTTTCGCTACTAGAAGTAGCGAAAACGTTCGCTACCGAGTTACAGAATCTCGCTACTGCTTGGAAATCGTCGTGAAGACTCCAGAGTCGTTGAGAATCTAATTTTTCAGTTTTTATTAGTCCATATGCAATAAATAAAATATTTATCACAAATTTGGCACTTTGGGATCGACAATACTAATATTCAACATAAGTTAAGGGGCCAGTCCACTTTGGAGCCACGAAAAAAAGGCTATTTTCGCGATTTTTTTTTTAAGGATTTTATAAAAGATATGAATATAAAAGTTGTTGGGCTTGATAAATAAAGTCTTGAAATATATTTTTTTTTAAATTCAATTCATTTTTATTCATTTTTAAGTACAAAAACTATAGTTTAACGTAACGCCTCAAAAATAGGTGGGCTGGGTAGCTCCATTACAACTCGGCAACGGCTTGTCTGAAACAAAAAATCAAAGTCCATTAGATTCAGTATGACACCAGCTACAAAATGACCCTCGGATATAAAGTTTTATCAAAAAATAAAAAAATGGCAGATGAAAAACGACAAAAATATAAAAAAACGCGTTTTTTCGCAGTTTTTCGCAAAAAACAAGAGTAAAAATCAAAATTTTACAACCATCGAGGGTCATCTTGTTGCGAATCATGTTTACAATATGTGGTTCAAATTTCAAGAGAATCGGTTTATTAGTTTTAGAGATACGATGGAGCTAGATTTTGAAAACGTTGTTTCGAGAAAAACGCGTTTGAAGTTTATACTATGAAAAACTCTTACCTAAACTCAATCGGCATATTCCTGCACCGTACAAAATCCCTTCTGATTGCTCATCATCGTCGATTTCTTCAAGTCTTGCTTGCTTTCGTTTGGTTCTGGTCTCTCTTGAGCACTCAGAACGGCGGCGGTTTGCAGAGCGAACACGCTCAGGTAGACAAAATGAGGTCCTGACGTTCAGGTAAAAAGAAAAATACTTAGAGAGCTCGGATTTTCATAAAATTTTGACACAACATTTCCGAATGTATGTACTTTCGAAAACAGTAAAAAAAATCGATTTTTTGAAATTTTCAAAGTGGACTGGCCCCTTAACATACATCAGAACACCCGTGGGGTAATATAAATGTAGTCTCTGTGTTTGTTTGGGTTGAGGAGGTAAGACTACTCCCTGAAGGAGTAGTCGTACCTCCTTAACTTCAAAATATTTGTAGCACCAAACTCTCCGTCTGTCTGTCTGTCTGTCTGTCTGTCTGTCTGTCTGTCTCTCACTCTCTCTCTGTCTCTCTCTTTCTCTCTCTCTCTCTCTCTCTTTCTTACGTGCTCTATATAATTTACCGATTTTTTTTTTGCAACAAATATCCGCCATAATGCATTTCCTCATCGACTCGGTGTGTATTTCGAAGTAAGCCTCCCCCCCCCCCCCTCCCTCTTGCTCGTTAAATAGAACTCCATTACGCCGCTGTAGTCTCCGTATTCTCATAATCAATCACTGCGGTCTCAACATTGTAATTCGATCTTTATTTGACTGTCCGAGAGGAGCAGTGGCCAGTAGGATCAATGGTAAAATCGTAGGGACGCGACGCCCGTACAAAGGAAGGTAAACTCGTGTAGCCAAACATACTCGTGCCACAAGTCCCAGCGGGACGCTGCGTAACACGCGTGCTCGCCGAGATATACGAGGCTTTCGTGTTCATCTTTCTCCTGCCCACATGTCGCGGTGGTCACATAAAAAGCGTTAATTGACTTGTTTATTTTTTTTTTTACTCTTCTTCAGCCTCATAATCGTTAATCTTTTCGGATAATCCCTCCCTTTCTTGATCCCCATTCAAAACTCGTTATATGAGCTTTGATTTTTTGTTGTTGTAATATCGATATCAGGTGGCTCGAATTGAACGATGACAAAATCCGTTGGCGCCCTGTATTCAATGTTTCTTTTTTTTTAATTCATCGTAATATTCCATCATAGATAGAACACACACACCCATATATATATATACTGCCGGCCGAAAGTTTTGGTACATCAGTACAAATTTCTTACCGCACTAAAAAATCGATAGCGGACTCAAAAATAAAGATAATTGAATTTCTCAAGTGGCGTTTCAAAGAGGACAAGTTAACCTTTATTTTTCTTTTTTTTAGAAAATTCTCTACGATTTTTTTTTCACCTCGGTACGCACTTTTGAACGTGGCGATTTTTAGGCTATTTTTTGGCCGTCGAAAATTAACTGCAAAGTTTGTGGAAAATTTTTTCCTTGGTTTTTTCCATGGTAAACTTAAAAAGGATATCAAAAACTACACTTTTATTTTTTAGAAAGTCTCGTACGATTTTTTTTTGTCCCAGTATTGCATTTTAAGCTAAAAAAGACATGTTTTAGAAAAAAAAGGCGTCATCGAAGAACGATAGGGTTTCAGAGGAAATGTCGAGAGGGTAAAAAGTTGCATGGCTTCACACTGGAGGGGCTAGAATTTTTTAGAATATTTTTTGGTCATTTTTTTACCATTTTTGGTTGGAACTTTGATGAGTGGAGACGCTCCACTTGGGAATTATGGGGTCTAGGACAATATATTAAGAAAGGAAATTTATTTACATTTATATTTTTAATTAACTACAATTTCTGTAGATGTTTTTTTATTTTTGAAAATAAAAATGAAAAAATTTTTTAAAAATAAAAATGAAATGATTTTTAAAAAATAAAAATGAAAAAAATTGTAGTTAATGAAAAATAAAAATTTAAACAAATTTCCTGCATGTTTCACTGAAACTAGGGGTCGAAAGAAGGTTTGGAAGGACTAACAGAGGCTACACTGAACCAAATGGAGGCCTCTTCATGGCACTGAACTCGACAAATGGTAGGTTCAACGGAGACTAGCGGCTTGTGCATTACAAAAGAAATGGATCCTGCGAGTGTTCAGAGGAGGCTATAAATTTTGACTCGGGAGAAGAAACAAGATGCATCGAAGGCAGTCTAGAAGAAATTTGAAAAAAATTGAAATTTTACTAGCTTAAAAATTTGAAATAATCGATTTTTTTTTATTTTCTTAAAGACTCTTAAGAATATCATGAAAAGGAAATTTCGAAATTCCTAATATTTACACAATTATAGTGATTTCAATACGGTCGGATTGAAAAGTCGCAGCGGCGCGAATCGGGCAATCAGAAGATTCTAAGGAAGGTAGAACTGCTCGCATGGAAGAACGAGCTTCAGAAAACCATCATTTTCAAAGTTGAAGGCACACTTTATGGGGCAGGAATGGCCGATTAATATAACGTAAAAATAACATGCCATTATACTACTTGGGTAGTTACGGTTGTCTGAAATTGTACTGAAAACTTTAAGCACTTTTTTCTCGAAACTACTTTTTTCAACGTCGCCATGAAATCTCGAGTTCTATCCAACCGATTGACTTCAAATTTGGTAAGGACAGACAGTATATAGCCCTCTATTATTGCAAAATTATCGGACATTGCAAAATTGTTATTACTATTTTTTTAAAATGTCAAACTTCGAAAAAAGAATGGGGCGAAAGATTCACTTTATTTTAAAACAGCCACAAGTTTTTAGTTTTTTGTATTTGGTACCTGCCATAATGGCGTTCTTATTAATCAAGGAAATTGGTTGTATTTCTGTTTCAGATGAATGGGAGCTTCGTCAAGCGATTCAATCCTTTCTTTCACGGCCATATTTAAAGACCATAACTTTGTCAATTTTAATTTTTTTTGGCACAAAACTTTTTTGCGTGAGTCCTTGAAACACCAATAAAAATACTAAAAAATGGATACTTTATATATATATATTTTTTTTTATCAAGCCCGAAAATTAGGCCTCCAGACAAGAATCGATTTTTTTTGTTAAAAATGTACCTTAGTACCTATAAAATCTCTAAGTACTCGATTTTCGAATTCTAGCGCAACCCCTTTTGATTCATGTCGTGACTTTCTACTAACTTTAAACGCATTTATCTCAAAACTACATTTTTTCAAGTCGGCCGGACTCATAACTCAAACAAATTTCAACCGATTCACTTGAAATTTTAACTGTATAGATAGAATTACATTTTCTGAGGCACTACGTGGATTTTTTAAAAATTATATTCAATAGTTTCTTTTTTATAAAAAATTTCTGAAGATTTTCTCATGGCATTTTATACTTTTTGTTTTAGAAATGCGCCATTTTGACAAAAAACAATATATCAAAAAAGTCCTACGTGCGTCTATAGCTATTGTTATATATAATCGAAAAAACTTTAGTGTTTCATCATAACTGAAAAATTATCGGAGCTGTTGGTCCGGCCGTTGACCTTCCAGAAATAAAGGCGTCATCGGAAAAATGCTGCACAGTCGCCATTTTAACATGTATCGCTGTGAAATAATAATTTTCTATAGTCAATTACGTGTATAATAAAACCCCTATTTTGTAATTCCGATGTATTTTATGGTTTCGCTGAAAAAAAAAATCACAAAATATGCCCTTTTTTGTCCTCTACAGTGGCCTAGGTCTTAATGTATGTGGAATAACATATCTTTAATTGAGCCAAAAAAAACCAGTAAGTGAATTTAAAAAATGCATGAAAAAAGCTTACTTTTCTTACCACCGCAGTGCCCCCCCCCCCCCCCCCAAACTATACAAAGTTCATCATTAAACATTTTTCTTCGTATAAGATTGGTGAATGCATAGTGAGAAAAATAACGAAAAAATTGAGATGAGCGTGACGATTTTTAGAAAAATTCATTTGTACTCGTTATGTGTTCATTTCGGTTACAGAATTGAGGGAGTTTTGACATCCTGCACCATCTGGTGGTAGATCACAAAGTTAGGATCATTGGGAGAAGATTCGGTCGGTAAGGGATTTTTTTCAAGGACACTTCTACATTACGGATGAGAGAGAGAGAGAGACGTCGGTGAAGATGGTGACTTCCGAATGCCTGTCATACCGATGGTAGATCTAAAGGCGCTCAACAACTGCGTTTGAAAAGATCTAGTGGATTACTTTGACGGCAGTGGTAAAGCCAGCGTTCAGTATATCAATTACGGACATGTACCATCAAATCGTCGGAATAGAAAATATTTTCATAAGAATCATTTTCATCGTACATACCGTGTATAGTACAAATCTAAAGGACAAAGCTTTGTAAGCTCAACCAACTATTGAGAAATCCGGAACATATATCATTCTGTTTGTTCATTTGGATCACGGCCGATTTTGACGGTCAAGGAAGTAGCATAAAAATCAGTGCGTGGGTGGAAGATGTCAAGGTTCCATTTAGTAAGGTCTGTTCTTGTTACTTCGGTATATATATATATACATTTGAATATATATTTTTTTTTTACCCAGAACTTCAAAGAAAAGTAAAAAATGTCAATATGGTGGTTGCAAAATAGCTGGACCTAGAATTGTCAATAATATAATTTATATAAGAGTTAATTTACAAAGGCTGATACACTTTTTTCATTAGTCAGTCGAGGATGCCTCTCATCTTGCTTCTTGCAATTAAGGGAGGAAATATATGTAGAGGCATAAAAAGATCGCCTTTTTTACGTAAAATGTTAGTTAAACATCTTCAGGAATGCGGTGGTTAAGTAAGCAATTAGCTGGAAAATCACTGAAATCATTGAGTTTTCATAGTTCGAAACTTTAAGGGAAGTTTACTGTCGAGAGGTATGAAAACACACGCCAATGTCGTCGAATTTGACTTCAATTATTATTAAAAGTAGAAAATTAACATTTCTAAGTGTTAATTTAGTATTAAATTAGCTATTTGTAAGGCTAAACATGTACGACATGATCTAGACTTGTAAATTCGTCCATTTTAGACTTAATTTTGCCCGACGGTCCATCCGGTAATACCTTAAACACGTTTTTCTCAAAGCTACATTTTTAAGCTTGTGGGAAACATAACTTGGAAACGAGTTGGCCGATATAGATAGCATAAAATTGTACACACAACTCAATAACAATATTACCTCGAACTTATAATTATTTGTTTGTGACAATCACTTTTAAAAAGTACTTTTTTATTGCAAAAACGAACGAAAATTTTCGTGTAATATTGCAATTTTTTTTCTGAACTGTCCCATTTCTCAACTTTTCAACTTTTTAAATGTTTAAACAAACGGACAACAAGCAGCCAAAATATTTCTGCAAGACCGCGCAATAACGACGCCATTTCGCAATATTTGTCAACGAGCAAATTTATTTAAACAGTTTAATTATGTCATGAATTGCACCGAAAATTTCATAAATGCAAAACTTTCTGTTCCTTTCCAAAAAAAAAAAAATGATTAAAATTGGATGCTTTTCCGTCGTATTGTATTTTCCCCCTTAAAAGAGAATTGAACTGAAACAGATATAAATGCGTCTTAGCCGATGCCTGTTTCGCGCAGAGTAAGAGATCGACGATGGGCGAATAAAAGACGAAGATACACGGAGGAGTGAATGAGGGTATATACGAGTTTTGTAGTGTGTGGCGCGAGGCGTCGTGCACGGGTTATATACAAGCACTAATATTACATCTCCGGGCTGACAGACGTGCGGACTTTAAAACCCAAGACTAACAAACAGTTAGCAGTCATCCGGTCTCCTTGTTTTTATATTCTTATACATGCGCGTATGTAGGGTGATGAGAGAGAGAGAGAGAGAGAGAGAGAGAGAGAGAGAGAGAGAGAGAGAGAGAGAGAGAGAGAGAGAGAGAGGGAGAGAGAGAGAGCGAGAGAGAGAGAGAGAGAGAGAGAGAGACAGAGAGAGAGAGAGAGAGAGAGAGAGAGAGAGAGGAGAGAGAGAGAGAGAGAGACGAGAGAGAGAGAGAGAGAGAGAGAAAGAATCCCTACCGATCTTTCTTTCTCGCACACGTCACGAACTCACCCATGTGTCTCCCTTTATATGTATCTCCTGTATGAATTCTACTAAAACGTTATTCCTCTGGTTACTTTATCCTTTAGCCGTCAAATGGCCAGCACACGTCTCAGCGCAATTTCCTCGCTCGTTGCGACTTTTTTTTTTGCTGTGCGTCGTCCGTGCGATACGAAGTCTGCGCGGAAACGAGACCCACATAAATAAGGACACTAAAAGTGTAGCCATAGGCTACACCGACCAGTGAATGGACGGGTACCAGTGAATGGAGTAAAGCTGATTTATATTTAAAATAAGTAAAGAATATGAAGTAGTAAGGAGTTTTCTTTGAATCGCCTTCTCGGCTTTTTACAAAGCCGTTACACTGGGAAGTGTAACTGGGAAGGTGGGGGCACAGTGTGTCACTTTTTTTCTATCGAATTTTTAATCTTACCAAAGTAGTCTGATTAGATAAAAAAAGGTCATAACCGATTTTATAGACCTTTGGGCGTACGATAAAGCTACCATATTTTTTTGCAAAAAGATTAAAAATCCTAAAATAATGGCTTCGAAAAAAAATATTGCGGATTGGCTCATTGTGCCACACGGGTGGGGTACAATGTGTCAGATAGGTGGGTACAGTGTGCCAAATGCTGCGAAACATAGGGTACAACGAGCCGCTTCAAACTCTTATATTTTTCTAACATAGATAACAGATTTTCATACATACCGATAATTTCTCAGACTCATTGTACTCAACAACTCGATGACACATTGTGCTCCACACAATTGCCCCGCAATATTTGACGTTTTCCCGGCAAGCGATTTTTTTTTCTTCGAGGATCAAATAAATTTTGTACTTTTAATAATTCGTCGTGAGCTGCTATTGACTTTCTTTTAGGCCAGCCGAAACTTAATATAAATCATGGACCAACACAAAAAAATTCGGATTTTACTAGCTACAAACTCCGAGAAATCGCATGTGGTTGACAGTTGCCCGTGACACATTTGCGCTTCTTCGGAGGGTCGTAATTTCTTTGTTTCCTCATTGGGAGTCGACTCATTTTGCCCCACCCCTCGGTGACACATTGAACCCCACTAGTAAAATATTTGATTATTGATGAAAATAACTAGTAATTAAACTACGAATGGAAAAACACAAGTCACTGAGTGCATCGTAAATAATAAAACTATCGATTAGCATCGAAAACCAGAGCTGCTACAGAAAGTATCGTTATATTTTACGTTTTCCCGGCGAGCAAGATATTTTTTTCCAAGCCTCGATTCAATTTTTGATTTTCAATAATCTCTCGTGAGCTGCTATCGACTTTCTTTTAGGCTTGACGAAACCTAATATAAATCGCGGTCCAACACATAAAATTTTGGAATTTACGAGACACGTCTTTTGAGGCTATCCAAGAGTCGAACAATTTTTTGGCATCTTCATAAGAATGGAAGTGCTGCTTAGCCAGGCCATGTGCCATCGATCGGAACAAGTGATAATTGGACGGGGGCAATGTCTGGTGAATACGGCGGGTGGGTTAGGCCTTCCCATTAAAGCGTTGCCAAGTAGGTTTTCACCGGTTTTGCAACATGTGGCCGAGCGATGTCATGCTGCAAAATCACTTCGCCGTGTCTCTGCTCGTATAGCGGCCGTTTTTCCTTCAATGCTCGGCTCATACGCATCAATTGTAGTCGATAGCGATCTCCCGTGATGGTTTCTTTCGGTTTGAGCAGCTCATAATAAACTACACCCAGGTGATCCCACCAAATGCAGAGCAAAAGCTTGGAAGCATGGATATTCGGCTTTGCCGACGATGTTGATGCATGGCCGGGTTTACACCACGATTTTCTACGCTTTGGGTTATCGTAGTGTATCCATTTTTCACCGCCAATCACGATACGATGCAAAAAAAAATCTTTTCTATTCTGCCGTTGAAGCAGCTGTTTACACGTGAAAAGACGCCGTTCGACGTCTTTCGGCTTCAACTCGTACGGCACCCAATGTCCTTGCTTTTGAATCATTCCTAATGCTTTCAAACGTTTCGAAACTGTTGTGTGATCAATTCCTAATGATTTTGCAAAGTTAGCTAGCGTCTGATATGAGTCTTCATGAAGTAATGCCTCCAATTCTTCGTCTTCAAACTTTTTTCTGTGCGCCGGAGCGTTCTTTATTTTCAACATCAAAATCATTATTTTTGAAGCGTCTGAAGCGTCTAAACCAATCTTTGCATGTTGTTTCCGACAGAGTATGGTCGCCGTAAGTCTCGACAAGAATTCTGTGCGCTTCAACTACAGATTTTTTTGAAGTAAAGTAGTGCAGTAAAATTTCCCGCAAATAGTCTTTTTTGGCACAAAATTTAACATGTTTAACACTATGAAAAAAAAATTATTTACACTTCAGTGAAATGGCATAAACTAAATTTCAAGCTTGCTTATAGTACTTCTTTATAGATGCGTTGCCCTCTTGAACTATAGGCAAGCAGTTCTGCTAACGCCATCTGTTGGAAAACAGCGAGAACCTATTCAACGTCCCAATATTATTTTTTTTATATATAAATTCGTAATTATAGGGCAGAATTAGACACGTTTATTCACTGGTACTTTATTCTAACCTCTTTCCAGTGAAAGGACATACGGACTCTTTTCTGATAATTCTCAAAGCAGAGTGAAAAGTTTAGCTGATCTGTTGAAAAATTAATTACTGTTATGAACTGACAATGTAGATTTAATTGAATTCGTTCTTTAAATTTTGACAAAATTTAATTTTCTGTTTCGTGATCGAAACAAACTTTGATACTTTTTCGACAATGTCACGTAAGATGAAAAAAGAACTTTGTGTGTCTTCTACCAAATCGCAACAACAAATACAAAACTCGTATCAAAATATTATCATTTATGTGCAACACAGTGATCTCTAAAGCTAGCATTTAATAAAAAATAAATCTTTATCCTTTACAGCATTCATCAACAATGCACGTCCATTTGCTGGTGATCGAATGTCCATTCACTGGCAATTTCGTCCATTCACTGGCCACTTAATTCTGGTAATTCCAGCTCCTGGAATTTCTCTTTGGTAATTCGATCTAGAAGCTTTTTGAGGTTGATTCTTCCTTTTCGATTCGAATCATTGCTGTCCTCTCTACGATAATTTATCCCGGAGTTATCCGCTGTCAAAGCTGAAACGACACTTCTGACTTTGATGACTCGGAACTGTTGTACTAATGATCGTACAGAAAATTAAAGCATGGTTTTGGAATCTCTAGTTTGCAGAGTCTCAAAAGTAAAGACTACAAGCTTATTATTGTTTTTTTTTCTCAATATCTTACGATAATGTTTCGCAAAGTTGCAGCCTGTTGAAAATCACTAAAAAATTTCGGCTTTTTTCTTCACCCTTTAATTTTTGCGCCTAGTGTACAAGTCATTTTTTCCTTGCTCATATACATTTGTATAAACGAGGAATGGAAAAACTGCAGAACTATTTTATTCACGAGCTCGAAAAGCTTCATCTTGGCATAGAATGTCTTGTACATCGATTTAAAGGAATGATCGAATCATATTTCGCATGTATCGTTCGAGCTAAACGTTTCGGAGGAAGATCGTATTGTAGGTAATTTCCTTGTGATTGGCGAAACGCGGCGAAATATCCGAGTTGAAAAATTGGAAGGAAGAAAAGCTGAAGGAAGAGTCACTGTGTGGGAAGGATGTGTAGTAGGGCGATTTGTGTGTATATCTGTACTTCAATGCTGGAGGTATACATATAGATAGCATATGGCACTACCAAAAGCTTGGTCGTTATCGTCGTTGTCGTTTTCTCTCTCTTTCTCTCTCTCTCTCTCTCTCCCTCTCTCTCTCTCTTTCTCTCTCCCTCTCTCTGTCTTTCTCTCTCTCCCTCTCCCCTCCTTCTCGCTCTCTCTTTCTCTCTCTCTCTCTCTCTTCTCTCTCTCACTCTCTCTCTCTCTCTCTCTCTCTCTCTCTCTCTCCTCTCTCTCTCTCTCTCTCTCACACACACACACACACACACTTGCTCTCTCTCTTTGCACACGCAGAGGGTAGTTGAAATAAGGTATAATTTTCCGCGCCAATTAAGGTCTTTAAGAATTGCGACCAATTGAGCAGTAGGGCTGGACCTTAGCTGTGCTTCTGGAGAAAAGGAGGGAAAACGAGTTGTACCGGGAATCCCCCTATAATTTATTATTGATTGGATCGAATCGAGAGAGAGAGAGAGAGAGAGAGAGAGAGAGAGAGAGAGAGAGAGAGAGGAGAGAGAGAGAGAGAGAGAGAGAGAGAGGAAGACAAAGATAGAGAGAGAGAGAAGGACAAAAAGGAAAAGAACGTCGCGTTCACAACTTCGTATCTCGTTATACGCTCTCTTCCTTCGGATCTGATATTGCTCGATGAGAAAGAAAAGTGTTCGAAGTAAAAATGATTCAATACGAAATGAACGAGCATAAAATATTTCAAGATCTTTGTATAAGAAACAAGAGGAAGGGAGAGAGACAGAAAAGGATGCACTTTCGATTCAGGCACCATTTAGAGAAGAATAAGTTACAAAAATGTTGTGCATAATGACACACACCCAAATACAGAAACACACACATATTATCCAACGCAGGTTATCCAATGGATACAATAATGTCAATAGTCGGAGATGTTTCTGATGTTTGTAAATACTGGCATTGTAACGTAGTAAAACTGCAGTAGAGTGAAGAATGTTTACCATCTACCAATATTAGAATCAGTAGACAAGTGTATCCAAAGTAACATGTAATAACGGTATCGAAAATGGTATTGTACAGTCAAGCAGAGTGGTTGTACAGTCAAGTATGATGTTCCGACGACGCTGGCGGACACGCGAGAACGAATTACAAGAGCCTGCGCCGCTATCACATCAGAAACTATTCGAAAGTCAAGAGAATCATTCATCCGACGTCTTCAAAAATGTGTCGAGGTTAATGGCCATCACTTCGAACATTTGTTACAATAAATTTTCTGCACAAAAAATTCAATTACATTATTCGGATATTCTTATTGTCAATACCATCACGATTTCCCGTTTTTACACGTGTATTTTGGTGAAAAATCATTTCAAGGTCATGAGATCATAGGTCGTTGGAAAAAAACATGTTCCCATTTGAAAAACCATTCATGACCTTGAGAAAGCAAAAACTATGACCTTGACAAAAGTGAATTTTTCACCACTGTATCAGCCCTGCGAAATCTATCAAATTATCTCCTGACATTTTTTTCGTCACTCTAAAGGCAACGGAGATATTTGGGGTGGTCACGTTAAATGGTCCACCCTGTATATACCGACTTTCCAGACAAGTGTTACCCCTTAAGGGGTAACACTTAGCATACCAAAGAAACTATGCCAGGTATCGAAGAAACGGCTCGATAAGTACTAGATTATTGTGTGAAGCATAACTGTGCAAAACTTGATCCCGATCGGTCCAGTAGTTGCGGAGATATTTCTGGTACCGATTTTGAAAACACTGTTTCGAGTAAAACGCGTTTAAAGTTTTGAGCACACTTTACACTGAAATAACTGGTTTATTTTAAACTTACATGAAATCGTCGATTTCTGGGCCATATGACGGATCTTCCTTAAATGTTGACGCTTCCATTAGATCTTTTTTTTTTCCTGTGTCAACCTCATTTATAGTCAAACTCATAGTCAAACAGATGACAAAGGCCGCGTCTACCTGCGCCCCAATCGTTAGTCGTTGCTCACCCGGTCAGTTACAAAACGCTATAACTTCGTCATTACTGCGAATTTCCTTATGAAATTTTCAGGGTAGACACTCAAAGGATAGTACTTTTGAATGAGCATCTTTTTCGAGTTATCGTCCGCACCAATTCAAAAAAAAATGTTTTCGAGAAAAAAACGCGATTCAAATTTCAAGTACAAACTTTGTACGTGTTTGCGCTCTCCTACCAAAAGTGCTGTAAGTCTGTTATTTTTGTAAATTATAACATAATTTTTGGTATACGTATTTTTGAAAGTGCATACTACAAGAAAATACAAAAAAAAATCGATTTTTTGAAGCCGTCACAGTTTAAAGCCGTCTCCTTAACGTATTGTATATTAATTATTCAAATTTCTTGCATGACTTTCTGTAAAAGACTGCATTCTCATTATAAATCGGAAATAAAAGAGCAATTGCACAAAACTGTAGATTTAATACACACACACGCACACATCCGCACACACACACACCCACGCACACACCCACACACACACACACACACACACCCACATACAAGAATGGAGCCTCGTCGAAACGCCACAGGTACTAATTACTGTTCGCAATGTAATCCTATTTGAGCGTCAAACCTTTGATTTTATGATACTCAGCAAGGACAGAGGAATATCCTAGCACAGATCTATTATAGTCTAAGTCGTGGTGGAGAAGTTTCGGGAGGTGCTTCGGCGTGATAATGATTTGCCCATCGATAACTCCAGAGCGTGTGAGGCCCCTCTCTCTCTCTTTCTCTTTCTCTTTCTCTCTCTCTCTCTCTCTCTCTCTCTCTCTCTCTGGCTCTCTATCATCGCGTCAAGTGAAGCGCGAGTCGCTCCCGGGCTTCTGTGGTTCACACTTAATTAAACCTCCACGGGAAAAGCTGGAGACTACTAGCACGTGGCCGAGGACAATGCTGCTGCAAGTCTTTAGCGACGATTGTTATGTAAAGCATACAGCCCTATATACGTACGCATCGCAACGGAATCGTTTCTCCGATACAAGAGCGAGTGTGTGTGTGTGTGTGTGTGTGTGTGTAGAAGAGAGAAGGAATGAGAGAGAAAGAAAGGCATAGCGAGAGAGAGAGAGAGAGAGAGAGAGAGAGAGGGAGAGAGATGGATGGAGAAACTATCTACGCCTAAAGCAGAGCTCTACGTGTGCTATTTACTGTCATCTTTATTTTATGCTTGGCCGAAACGAAAGAGGAGCAACTTTCAAAAATCGTTAGCACCGATTCACCAAAGTTTCTTGATAAACTTTGTTATCTTACCGAAAGAGCTTTTCATATATTTCGCTATACAAATGTCTCAAATCGACCTGACATTTTAATTCATTAATAAAACGTATTATTTTTCTCAAAAGTACGAATATTTTTATTTGAATACAAGGTACAAATATGGAGGTTATGTGTGGAACACAATAACCGATAAACGGCCGCCTCGTCCCTGTTCCCAAACGTTCACTCTTTTGACGAATTTTTAAATAACATTTTGCCATAATTGCGGACTAATTTCATCAATGGTGCGTCCAATTGCTTTCCTTGAGCTCCGGAATGGTATGCGGATCATTGACATACACATTTCCTTTCAGAAAACCCCAAAGAAAGAAGTCCAATAGCGTCAAATCGCACGATCTTGGTGGCTAATTCACATTGCCGTGGCGCGAGATAACACGACCATGAAACTTTGTCTGCAATAACTGCATTTTTTCACATTGTATTTTCACATTTGTATGCGTTGCTCGATCGTGTAATACTCCATGATTAAACCTCCATACTTCCTGATGCCAGTTGTCAAAGATCAGTACTCTGTGTTGGCCACAACAAAAAAAAAGTGGTGCGCAATTTAAAATGTCACTGGATGGAATTACACGTAGACACATAACCGCACATTGTTATTTGTGACTATTATTGGCTAGCCAGGTAGGACTTAGTCATTAGTTGTATTTTTATCGTAAGGCAGTGATATCTGTAATCAAGAACGGCTAGGCGGTGACTAGCCAAGGGGTGCAATAGCCGCAATTAGCTGGTATTGGCTAGGTCATGGCGAGATACCCAATTGAGAATTTAGTTCATTCGCAACGCCATCTGAAACTAAAGTTGGCTAGCAAGTCATGAGTCATTCGATAGATGACAGTACGTGTAGTCACATAACCTCACTTTGTTATTCGTAACCACGGTTGGCTAGTCCAGTACGGCCTAGTTCCCGAGCAGAAATCTAATCAGGCTGCCTGAGGATCCATCAGGGCCGGATCAGGGATCAATAAGGCGCCCTGATCAGATACGCCTGATTTGAGCCAGACAGGGGCCTGAGCAGGGATCAATATGGCGCCCTGATCAGGCACGCCTGATTTGGGCCAGACAGGGGCCTGAGCAGGGATCAATAAGGCGCCCTGATCAGGCACGCCTGATTTGCGCCGGATAGAAGCCTTATCAGGTATCAATAAGGCGGCCTGATCAGGCACGCCTGATTTGAGCCAGACAGGAGCCTGAGCAGGGATCAATAAGGCGCCCTGATCAGGCACGCCTGATTTGGGCCAGACAGGGGCCTGAGCAGGGATCAATAAGGCGCCCTGATCAGGCACGCCTGATTTGCGCCGGATAGAAGCCTTATCAGGTATCAATAAGGCGCCCTGATCAGGCACGCCTGATTTGAGCCAGACAGGAGCCTGAGCAGGGATCAATAAGGCGCCCTGATCAGGCCACGCCTGATTTGGGCCAGACAGGGGCCTGAGCAGGGATCAATAAGGCACCCCTGATCAGGCACGCCTGATTTGCGCCGGATAGAAGCCTTATCAGGGTATCAATAAGGCGCCCTGATCAGGCACGCATGATTTTGCGCCGGACAGATTGGGCCGGAAAGATTGGGACGGTCATCGCCAAAACCGGAACAAAAACTAAACGATCAAGTGAAGTAAAATAAAAACATAAACTTTAAAAAAATGTTTTCATATGTTTCATATTTTTAATAACGTTAGTAAACTTGATAACGTGTAACTGCGATAATAATTTAATAAATGTTGATCTATTTTTAAAACAAAAAAATTATTCAAATGATTGAGCCAGATGACACGCATGTCTCAGGCTGGATGAGGCACCTGATCCGGGCCAGATAAGTTGCTTGATCCAAGCCAGATATAGTGCCTAATCCGAGCCTGGTAAGGTGCCTGATCCGGGCCTGATAAAGCGCCTGATCAGAGCCTGATAAGGTGCCTGATCCGGACCTGAATTTGCAAAAGCGTTACATCCCTAATCAGGGGTCGGACTAAATTTGCCTGATCCGGCCCGGATTTGCTATTGTGGCAGCCTGATCCGGTCCGGATTTCACCCTGAACAAATTTCTGCTCGGGTTACTAGATGGCATTTTTCATCGTTAACGCAGCAACATCTATAGTGAAAATCGATTGGGTAGTGAATAGACAAGTGCCGGATAACAAAACATTTAGAATATTACTAGCTCATAGTGAGGCAGTCATTAGTTAGTTTGTATAAGCCTCAATTGGCCGAGCCAATTACTAGCTCGTAACTCAAACGGACTAGCACACATTCTATTCGGGTATACATATAGATGTATATATACAGGGTGTCCCTCTTATCTCTGCCACCCGAAATAACTCGGTAATTATCGACGTCACAAAAAAAATGTTCCAGACAAAAGTTGTACGGTTTGAAGGGAGCCATCAAATGCGACTAATTTTTTTTTATTTCGGTGGAGGCGCTGACGCACAGTGAAGGGTCACCTCCACTTTTTTTAATGGAATGGTACATCTTTTTTCTACCATCTTGGGGAGCACCTCAAACCGCATAAAAAATATTCGGAGGTCAAAGTCGTTCAAGGGTCATTCAAAGTTATTGATCGATCTGGTCGACATTTTGGGAGGTTCCTCACTACAACATTATCGGAAGGATATACCCAAAGCTGTA
>OZ010722.1:4358767-4417864 GCA_963932345.1 Ophion ventricosus
AATATTCGGAGGTCAAAGTCGTTCAAGGTCATTCAAAGTTATTGATCGATCTGGTCGACATTTTGGGAGGTTCCTCACTACAACATTATCGGAAGGATATACCCAAAGCTGTAAGGTTATCGCGTAAATAAATCACTTTATTGAGGTAAAAATAGTCGAGAAAATGGTCAAAAATATGAAAATTTAATTAAAAAGCCTACTTCATTTTTAATTTTATACTTTTTAATATTTTTATAGGTCTATCCTTCTGTTTTCTGTTTTTATTGATCTGAAACATTTCTGTTTCAGATTATTCATCATTATTGATCTAAAACATTTCTGTTTCAGATCAATAACAAAAAATCAGACAAATAGAGCACTTTTCGATATCACGCAAAAGACACCTAAAGGAATACCTTATAACGCCGCCATTTTGTTTTGTTTGAAAAAAAATGTACCTCTTTAAAGTTGTAATAAGGTAATGTCAAAATGTTTAAATAATGCGATAATTTAATCACCTTTAAAAAAAATCATGAAGAATGAATCATGAAAAATCAGAAAAATGACTCAGACTTTCGGGCGTCTAAAGGGGTTTCACCCCTTAATAAACTTAGGGAAAACTAAGATGGGCCCGATCTCAAAGACTGATCTCAATTTCCGCCACATGATACGTAAAACCTTGATGCCTCGATTTGGATCAAATGGTTACAGTATGTAAGCAAGACAACCAAATGTCATGCATATCGAAAAGACAGTATTATCGATTCTTGGAAGTGAGAAGAAAAAAAAAGGATAGAAGATTTTGCGACGACGTCAAGCGATCGAGAAGCTGTGAAGCTTTCACGTCACTCACGTCGAGAGGCAAGAAAGACGCGCGCGCGCGCGCGCAAGCTTCGTTCCCGTTTACGTACACTTGTCGACGAGCGCTCGGGGTGGGCAGACTTCCGGCCCCGAAAAGTCGGTGATTCTTCGCTCATTCCTCTCCGTCTCTCTTCCGGTCTCTTTCTCACTCTCTCTCTCTCTCTCTCTCTCTCTCTCTCTCTCCCTCTCTCTCTCCCCCTCTCTCTCTCTCTCTCTCTCTCTCTCTCTCTCTCTCTCTCTCTCTCTCTCTCTCCCTCTCTCTCTCTCCCTCCCTGTCTCTCTCTTGTTCTCTCTCTCTCTCTCTCTCTCTCTCTCTCTCTCTCTCTCTCTCTCTCTCTCTCTCTCTCTCTCTCTCTCTCTCTCTCTTTTCTCTCTTTTGCCTCAAGGCAGCTGGGAATGAATACACGAAGAGTCGCGAAAGCTCTCGAGTGAAGTAGAGACTCGTCATCGCTACCCACTACCTCACCAGTCTCACACACATTCACACACCCGCACATTATATACGTATACATGTGTACGTGTGTGGGTGTATTTGGTATACGAGGGGCTTTCAAGCTCTCGCGGTGAGAGTACAGCTACGATTGGCCGAGGTAGAAAAGCCAAACGTTGGGAATTCACGTCTATTGGACGTGGGGGGCGAGGCTCCGAGTGATGAGAGAATAGAAGCTTTCGTGTTACGTTTAAACTCAACGCGTTGGACGAGAACCTACAGACGAACAAGCTCCACCTATGTACGTGAAATCGCCCGAGAAGCGAAACCAATTTGCGTCACTTGATTAACAAAATTTAGCAATCAGCGACAAAAAGAAAATGAGAAAAACACGTATGCGGGTGGAATGGAGGATAAAGCAAAAAAAAAGTGGCTTTCAAATACCAGAGTGAATGCGGTCGCGATGGATGGTTAAGGCCTTTGAGAAAAAAATGTATCTTCTTTTTTATTGGCTTCAATGATGAATAAATATCCCACAAATGATATGCAAAAGTTAGTTTAGATCGCCCTATCTTGAAGATTTCGTGTTGAACAATTTTTTTGAAACTTTAAACGCGTTTTTTTTTAATCGTGATTTTAACGTATCACTGGATGGACCGGCGGGCAAAAAGTTAGCCCAAAATAGACGAATCGTGGATTCACAAATCTAGATTATGTCGTACATGTTTAGCCTTTTTAATAGTTAATTTAGCTCTTCGTAGACACCCTGGGTAGAATCGAACCGTCGATCCGATCAATTTTTGGCGTAAATATATAATAGTTCCCAGCTTCGAATGGAACTGTATTCACCATGTTAACTAGAGTTTGAAGTATCCTCATATCATAAAATCTGCCCTATTCACATGTCGAAATAAACACCTTTTTTGGAACGCGCACTATGCTACTATTTTTTTTCCAAAAGTAGCATATCTAAGGAGTATCACGTCCAAATTTTAGGTAAAAATGTTGAAAACTCACGGAAGTATGATTTTTTGAGCGAAAAAATGCCTTCTTTGCGTTTTCACGTCTTTATGAATTTTCTTTAACATGTCGCCATTTTATTTCTTATAAATAAATTTTTCGTACATCATCTAGAAAGTTCAAAGCATGTTCCGTAATTTTTTGAACCACTTCGGACGGATAGTTTGGTCACGATACTTTTTTGAAAACTGACCGGGTAGAATCGACCCAAGTGTGATTACCGCGATTGAATTTGGAAGTGGGACCACGAAGGGTTAATCATAAATTAACACTTGGAAATGTTAATTTACCACTTTTAATAATAATTGTGCTTGACTGAGGTTTAGTCATTGACAGTACATCTGTTTAAACCGTCCAATAAAAAAAAAATTAATTTTTAAATTTTATTAATACTTTTAGATAATCTTATTATATCAATAATTATCCAAAAACTCGCTATATTGAGTTTTCCAATTATTGCTATTAATTCGACGTTAAAAAAGGCGATACTCCTCATTACTTTAGTTAATTTCTCGACAATTACTCAGTCGATTTATATGAAACTTAGTATAATCAATCATTGATCCTGAATATCGATGATATAATATTTTCAGAATTTACGGCAATTTAGTTCTATTCGTTTTGCAACCATTAACGCCTGCAGAAGCGGTTTTCTCATAAGCGACCGTGTTAAATTCATATGTTTATAACTACTATATTATTTAGTGAAAAATTTGAAAATAATTCATGTATTATTATTCTATTTCGAACTATCATTTCTCAAATTTCCAGAATTTTGGCGATTTTTTTATATCCATCCGGTAATACCTTAAAATCGGGCGGACTCGTAGCTCCTACAATTTTTAATCGATTGACCGTCAATTTCAACTCAAGCTTCTCAGATAAATTTTCTGGCGAAGCACACACGATTTTTACTTTAATATGTAAAAATGTCTAAATCTACAAAATGTATGGGAAATTTTTCATTCCAGTTCATCGTTAGGTATAATAATTGATTCTAACTTATTTTTATAAAGCGCCACTGTAACCTACTAATGATTCAAAAAAGCCCACAAAATACGACCCTCAGCGAAAGGAATACCTTAAGACTGGCAAAAAGCATGAGAAGACAAAAAGGTCCTGCTTTTGTCCTGTCTACACAACAATAATAAAAATATTTCATTTGAATAGGATCTATTCAAATCAAATAAGTTTCTTTCTTGTATTACAGCCCACTACCACCCTATTTGTTTCAAATATATTTTTTTTTATTTGTTCAAGCTCTTCTTTTAAAATATTACATATATTCAAATTAAATAAATAAAGATAAAACACAATCTATCGCGTGAATACGCGAAAGAAATATAGGTTAATGACATAAAAGTGCGGTGATGAAACCAAATCGCAGATTTATAATAAAAAATAGGAAAAAAAAATTAGTTATTAAACGACATTAAATATATCTTGATTTGAATAAATAAATAGATTTTAAATAAATCGGTTTAATAAAGGAATACAATAGGAAAAATTGGATTTCACGAAAAATCTAGTTAATAAAAAAAAAATCAAATAGACGCATCTAGTTAATATGAAAATAATTTTTCTGTCATCGCAAGCAGCGACAAAAGCGATGAGTTGTGCCAAAATAAAAAAAAAACCGAGAAACAAATCAAGAATGTCATGTAATTGTCTTCCCAAGTCGCTGATGTTCCTAGAAAATTTTCATCAAGTTGATTTGGTGTGTCGAAAACGTCAATGAAAAAAAACAATCAACATTGACATTGGATCACATTGAGGAATTCAATCGTACAAGTGAACGGACGTAGCAAAACGTAAGTTCGTCTCAATGCCGCCGCGTGATCTGGCTAAGAGGGATGACGGTATTCGAAAGGGGTTGAGTTATCATGATTTTTGGAATGGCACAGTTGTCGGTGACGAGCTAAAAGGGTGGGGGAGAACTTGTGACGCGGCTTCCGTTCGAGGAGGCAGAGGGGGGGGGGGGGGGGGAAGAAGCTCGAGAAGAGAGCCGTCGAGTACCCAAGAGTATACATGGCGTGTGCCTGGACCGGGAGTCGGATGGGGGCAGGACCAAGGTTTTTTTTTGCTCTGTTCCCGCTAGCCGGAGAGTACTGGGTCGACTCTGGTGGGAGAGGGATCGGAGTGGCGCAATAATTCGAAAAATAAGTCCCTCTCCTACCCCACCCCTATACCCCGTTACCCCCCAGTCCGCCCCCCTTAAGTCGTGTGAGAAGCACACTTGACCGAAGCACACTCCGCCGGAAGGGTGCACAGTGCGGTCGAGTGCTCAATACGACGATTAATAAAAGAAATCCGCTCATTCGTCATTAACGTGTTCTCATCGTCCACCAAAGACAATCTTCGTCGTATCTTCCAATTGTCCATTGCATACGATATCGCGTGAAAGTTTAAAAACCGTGTGCAGTGTGTCGGTGATCCGAAGCTTTCGAATCATTAAGAATTGTTCATCGGGTCTGATATCACGAAGACATTTTACGTTCCGGTTACACGTCCGAGGCCGTGTTTGGCTTTATCAACGAATCGATGAACGTTGCAGAAGTGTTCAAAGTGTCAAAACTGTCAGGCTGAATTGTTCGTTCAAGGGTGGTTTGAAAATCCTTGGCAGTTGACGTGAACTGGTTTCTCGAGCTATTCAACTCATCGTCAAATGCCACAGACAACTGGTATTTAGTGACATCTCGGAGACGAGGGAATGGAGGATACGACATCTGGCAAAATGGAATGTGCTGATTCGCCGAAAGCTTCGCACCTGGTTCAACCGACACCATTTAGTATAGAGGACATATTAAATAGAGCGGATTGTCAAGTGGATCAAATGGAGCCACGACGTAGCAATGATACAAGAGGCGTCTCCATGTCCCTCAGAAGATGCCACATGGAAAACAATTACGAGAGATTACATTGTGCCTCGAATATCGGAAATAACACGAGATTTTCCAATCGTGCAGTGTCCTTCTCGAGGATACCCATTTCCCCCGATTGCCAATTGAACGTAGCACGAGAATTGGACATACTTAGGCGTAATCTGGCACAAGCGAATCTTGCAAGTTTTGGCAATCTTCAGCACGTCATGCCACCGTCGAGCTTCAAAAGCCTCGAGACACTTGGCAGTCTGGCAGCCTATCATCAAGAGGTCAAAGAAGCCAGGGAAACGGCACAGAGACAACAGGACGAGGCTTTGGACATGAGCAAGAGTAAATATCTTGGTGAGCATAGACTATCATAGACTCTTCTATCATCAAACTTTTCCACTTGATTCTACCCAAAGATTGACCTTTTTTTTTCATCCCCACGCGGAAGTTTCCAGTACAATCCACGTTACGTACAGGAAGACCGGATTAGATTGGGAGATAGTGAATCGAGGCCAGGCTCAATCCTTATGGACGAAGACGAAATCTTCCCTACTCGAGACTTTTCAAAGTTAACCCGAGCCTAGATAACGTAATTGAATGTAATTTTAGTAGCATAAGTGGCACTCGAGCCACGGGCAGACGTCACGAGTGCCTTTACGCCACTCAACTTCTTGCACTTGTCCGTTCGTTCGTTTGCCGCTGCTCATCCAACGTATACTGTGTGGCCTCTTCCCCTTCGAACCCGTCTCTGTTATCGTCTTTTTTTCTCTTTCTCTCTCTCGCCCCTCCACATCGTTCGTCCACGAAGAGTCAGGCCGTCGGGATGTCTCATTTGTCGACCAGTAGACAATAAACTATATTAATGTACAAGGACTTAGAAAGGTGTATAGGGATTGCTTAGAAGCATTATGCGCAATCAGGTGGCCGAAAAAAATCCACATTTATAAAAACTTCACACTGAGAAAAATGTATAGTGTTGTCAAACGTACTGTCACTATATTTTATAGTTCCCTAAGGAAACAATAATATTTTACTAGTTACTGCCATAAGACTTAGTACTGCTTATTGATATTTTAGCTGTTGCATAAATTATGCATAGGGGAGAGTGGGGCACTGTGAGCCACGTGCGATCTCTCGGAGGTTTTTAGCTCGTGAATTCCGAAACTTTTTTCGTCGGACCGTGATTTATATTTGGTTTCGTCAGGCCTAAAAGAAATAATAGCTCACAAAGAATTATTGAAAGTAAAAGACTAACTTGAGCCTTGAAAAAAAATAGCTTGCCGGAAAAACGTGAAATATAACCTTACTCTCTTATCGGCTTGGGTTTTCGATCCAGATCGATAGTTTTATTATTTATAATGCACTTGGTGACTTGTGTTTTCCCATTCGTTGTTTAATTTATCATTATTTTTATCAATAATCAAATATTCTACTAGTGGGGTACAATAAGTCATCGAGTTGCGGGGCACAATGTGTCATCGAGTTGTAGAGCACAATGAGTCGACTCCCAATGTTGTTGACAAATAACATGACCACGACGTTGAGGTAAAAATTCGAAAAATGATATTTTTTTTATCACTTTAGTCATACAAAATTCACTTTAGTCATACACACCCCACGTTTTGCAGTACTTGGCACATTGTACCCACCTATCTGACACATTGTACCCCATCCGTGGGGTACAGTGAGCCAATCCGAAAATTTTTTTCGATCCCATTATGTTGGTTTTTTTTAAATCTTTTGGCAAAAAATATGGTAGCTTTATTGTTTTTTACAGGCCCAAAAGAAAGGCTATAGCAGCTCACAAAGAATTATTAAACATAAAAAACTAATTTGAGCCTTGAAAAAAAATAGCTTGCCGGAAAAACGTGAAATATAACCTTACTTTCTTAGCGGCTTGAGTTTTAGATCCTGATCGATAGTTTTATTATTTATATTGCACTTGGTGACTTGTGTTTTTCCATTCGTAGTTTAATTTATCATTATTTTTATCAATAATCAAATATTCTACTAGTGGGGTACAATAAGTCATCGAGTTGCGGGGCACAATGTGTCATCGAGTTGTAGGGCACAATGAGTCGACTCCCAATGTTGTTGGCAAATAATATGACCACGACGTTGAGGTAAAAATGCGAAAAATGATCTTTTTTTTATCACTTTAGTCATACAAAATTCACTTCTAGTCATACATACTCCACGTTTCGCAGTAATTGGCACACTGTACCCACCTATCTGACACACTGTACCCCACCCGTGGGGTACAATGAGCCAATCCGCAATTTTTTTTCGATCCCATTATTTTGGCATTTTTAATCTTTTTGCAACAAATACGGAAGCTTTACTGTACGCCCAAAGGTCTATAAAATCGGTCATGACCTTTTTTTTTTCTAATCAGACTACTTTGGTAAGAGTGAAAATTCGTTAGAAAAAAGTGACACACTATGCCCTACCTTCCCCTACATGTTTTTTTTGTTGAATTCAACAGATATTCGACATATTTGACAAACATACGTTCGGATCAGACAAAAATACCGTATCATTGAATTTCTACCACAAATTTTTATTGAGTTCAATCGTTTTTTGTTTATCACGAGAAAACACTGAGGCCACTATTCTTAGGGTGATGAAGGATCGTGGACTATGATCGTAAAAGGAAAATGATCCTGCACGACCTCGGCTATACCGTTCCTATCAAATTACATTGTCGACTAAAGCCCTCCACTGCACTTTCATCAAGAGCAAACAATTTCTACCCTTGCCTGCAGAATACTCCGGTCTGGAGGACGAACAGAATCAATCATGAAATCGCGCTATCCGAGAATTATTGTATTTACACATCCGCTGTAATGGATTCTGTTGGTACATGAGCGCGAAATGTGTATTTCCTTGGTATTTATTTTCAGCATAAAGCCGTATGTTTTCATTGTCTTTTACTTAATTTTTTTTCCTGAATTATCAGGATGTCGCCAATCTTGAGCTTATTGAATATCCTTGCGAAAACCGTAGCGGACATTTTTCAAATTAATCATGAAGCAAATAAGCCGAAAACGGACAAAAACGAGATATGTTACGAATTAGATAACTTGGTTGCGTCCAGAGGACCACTTGCTGCAATGTCCGAAAGCTCTAGTTACCTTGTACAGAGAGGAAAGAGAGATATGTTGGGGAGCGTGCGTATAGAAAAGCTCTCGACGTTGAAAGCGATCAAATATAGAACTCTCGAAATGTGCAGAAACGTTTGACTTCGCAGTTTCATCCTCGTTATCCAAAATAAGTTGATTATCGCGAAAGAACCAGCAGATTCTTGATCGCCTCGTTTTTAGAGGTGTGAACTCATTTTTTAATCGGTAATACGGTGCACGATAGTTAAACGCGTATAGAGATAACATATGCCTTTTTGAACAGTGAGCAATTTTGACCATATTGGAAAGAGCATTGAAACGATTAAGGAGGTTGCTCAGGGTCTTCGCGGGGCAGCTGGCAAGATGGGAACGCATACACGGAGAGAATTAAATGTTAAACATTACCGTGCAGTAACGGTAACCAGATGACAGCCCTGAAACTTCGCTTATTATTACTGAGTAAAACACAGATTTTCACGAAAATAAAATAAAATGTCTTCTTCACATAGAAAATTTTACCAGATTTTCTAGTAAATTTTCATGTGTAACAAAATACGCAAAACTTAAATTTAAAAAATATATAATATCAGCGAAATTTTACTGTGCATTTTATTATTTTATGCCTTTCAAAAATGTCTATAAAAAAGTATCGTCTTTATAACAGTTATTTTAAGATTTATTATAAAATTTAACGAGTGTTATAGGAAAATGTATTGTGCTCTCGGTAAAAATTATCGTGCGCGCTACCCGTCTTGTATAGTAAAATTTTAGCTATGCATTTGAAATTTTCTGTAACGTTAGTTAAAAAAAAATTTGTCGCATACGAATTATTATGCTTTTCTCACTTGTCACCACATTGAAATATATCACGGTAATTTTTACCGTGAAATTCACGACAAAAATTACTTTTTAATTCTCTCCGTGTATGCTTAAACACGGGAGCCAGTAACCTCTGCGGAACTCCGAATAATCAAATTTTCGATCACGTAAAAAAAACAAATTTCAGCTAATAAATATGTGGAATGCATATAATTGACTGTTTAGAAATGTTAATAGTTTTTTTTTGTTTATTTACATCGCGAATACGTTATTAACCAAGTCAAAATGTGGCAAACGCGCCATTTAGTTCTCAGTAAGTGGCAATACTGAGCTCGAATGTGAACGCCATACTCCGTGCAGAAATTTCTTAGGGATACCTAAGTTCCGATCGGGATCTGATACGGATTCCCCAGAAGGGATATCCTCATTGGAATCCAGATGACGTCCACTACGTAGCACAAGGCGAAGACGTGGTGGCAAGAATTTTAAATACGTATTAAATCAATTTTTCTTAGCAAATCAAATACAGATTTTTTTAGTTTGAACTATCTCCATTTAATTTAAACATAATTACTTGGAATAAATAACCTACATCACTTTTCTCCAGGAAATATAATTCTTCCAAGGTCTCCATATTGTTTTTTCGAAAATTTTTATTAAATGTAAAGAATTTTGTTCGAAATTCTGTTATTAAAATATATAAGTTTTAAAAGTTATACTGTAGCACCAATTTTTATCTAATCTTTTTCAGATCCTTGAATAAATGATTTCAGAAAACGTCCAGCCTCTCCAGTTGATACGGATCGGTATCTCCTGGTGATTTTTACATTCATCCCTGGGATCCGATTCGATATCGAACTAGATCTTGTTCTAGAAATTCGGGATTCTAGCCTGGATCCTACGCAAAGTTTCTATTTGGATTCCGACTAGAGTCCTTAATAGTTCCGGATTAGGATCCTGGCTGGAATACGATTTGCGAGCGTTACATTTCGCTCTTGGATTTGATCCGATGTCCGACTAGATCCCGATGGAGAAACCAGGATCCTACTCCGAATCGGACTGTATCCATGACAATATTTCCGCACATTTCTATCATTGAAAAAGAATCGATTTTTTTTATCATTGTAAATGTACATCCTGTCTTCAGTGTTCTTAGTGGCGAGTGAACGCGATTTGATCATTAATTTGGTTATGCGCTTAGATCCGCAATCAGAGATGGGCAAAAAGTAATTAAATTAACAATCAACAATTACAATGACTGCTGTAATTGATCATTTAATTACTTTGTAACAGATTACTTAAGTAATTAGTTACCACAAGTGCCTAGTGCAATTAATTACTATGTAATTTAAGGCAGTAGTCTGGTCTAGAGCGAGATTTTTGACGTCATTTTTGGGTTGGAATAACTTTTAAACCGTTGAAGTTGTCTTGATTAAATTTTACATATGTATTTATTGTTCCTTTGAGAATGTATCTAAATTTAAAAAAACAATTATTTTAAATATTTTCATGTAGTTTTTTATTTTTTTACAACATGGTCCGCCGAAAACCGCCTCAATCGGCGCCCACTCTGGGTGATGTTGTATGCATCTGAAAAAAAAAATATATTCTCAATCTGTATGAGTATTCTGAGCACTGGTAGCAGAATTAGTACTTAAAAAAATGTTGTTACAAAATGGCGGCCTGTTAAACTTTGATTAACGATATTTCATACATTTTCGGGTATTCGACGAGTTATAAAATGTGGGCAAAATTATTGTTCGACTCAATTCTGCTACCAGTCCTCCGAAAGAGGCTACCGAAGGTATGTGCAAAATTTGAGCTCGATCGGTCAATTAGTTATCGAGATATCGTGGGCGCCGATTTGAAAAACATAATTCTGTGATAAACGCGTTCAAAGTTGCTTCCCGACCGCGCTACCTGAGCGCGCGGCTTGCTTATAATTTCTATTACTCTGCTAATTTTTTAAATATCAATGAACGGTTTTCACGAGCGTATTAAGAAAGGTCTAAGGAATGATAAAATGAAAAAAAAATCGATTTTGTCAAATTTCTAGACCAGACTACTGCCTTAATTCAAAGTGAATCTAATTACAAATTAATCGATTATATATTAATTCGAATAAACCGGTTTGCTAACTAATATCTAAAAAATATTTCGATTTTGTAGTTCAAACGAGACATAATTTATCACTTTTTTGTTATCCAACTTTACAGGATAAAATGATATTTTCTCCTATATTGCACCATAACTAGTAACAAAGTAATTCAATTACAAAGTATTTGAATACATTTTAATCAGATTACTTTGTAATTAAATACATTATAACAGATTTCATATGTCCTGAATAATTAAAATAAAAATGTAATGAAATACAGTTCAATAATTAATAATTGAATTACATTGTAATTTAGGTATGCCCATCTCTGCCCGTAACACAAAGGATGGAGAAACTTTTGATAGTTACGAAGTCATTTAAGTTTTCGAGCAAACGAAATTTTGTGTTGTCAAATTTGAGAAGAATTTTTGGTAAACCTGTTAGCTCAATTTAATGGAAAACATGGATGCGTTATAGTATAATAAATTGAGCCACGCTTTTGCGGCAGTACGAGCTCAATTTACCACCAGACAAGCCATTTTACCAGGCAACGTATACCTGTGGCTGGTTAAGCAAAGGGGGAAAATTACCGAGTATAGGGGAGGAGTAAACACACGTCAGGCTAAACGTGGCACGTGTTGATGTTTCAACGAGACATCAAAAGCTAACACGAATAACACGGTCCATAATTTGCTTCAACAAAAATCTTTTCGTCTTCCCGCATATCTTTGCAAGACTGCTGTTTTCTTCTCTCTCCCCCGCCCCCCCCCCCCCCCACACCCCTCCTCGACTTACATCGTTTCCTGTTGGCAATACTAGCTCGTAGTATTGGTATAAAAATAAGAAGTTGATTGATCATTTTTTTTTTCATGCAAACGCGTTGAGGCGTCTTCGTAAAATGAAATTTCCCTTGCAGATGACATCGAGGACGATATTTTCGAGACCCAGGGCCACGGGCAGTCACTTCAGGCGAGAAAAAAACGCAGCAGAGCCGCTTTTTCGCACGCACAGGTTTACGAGCTCGAGAGGCGATTCGCCGCACAGAAATATCTCTCTGGCCCGGAGAGAGCTGACTTGGCGAGGGGCCTCAAGCTCACCGAGACACAAGTGAAAATTTGGTTTCAAAATCGAAGGTAAGAAGTTACAGCTCATTAGTTATCAAGCCAAACGAAGGATTCCCACCAAAAAAAAAAAAATCAATTTCTGGACGTCATTTTAAGAATGTATGGAAGAACAATCCCAGCCAAAATAAAATAGAATCAGCCATGAGGAATATAATATGTAAAATAAATTTCAAATTTTCAGTTGAAGGTGTGTTTTTCCTTAAACCTCCGTGCTCATCCGGGGTCAAAATGACCCCAAGTGCAACTCAAAGCCAAAATTACTATAAGTTGTTGGCAGTCACTTTTTATAATAAATTGTTCATTTTTCATAATTATCGTTCTTTATTTTACTCCGAAATGGCTCTTCCGATATAAGAATAAATACCTCTTTTGAAACGCCCACTATGGAAATATTTTTTTCCTTGAACTATCGTATCTCAAGAGTATCACCCTAAAAATTTATGAAAAAAAATTGAAAATTATAAGAGTTATGATTTTTTCAGTAAAAAAGGACTTTTTTACGCATTGACGTATTGCTGATTTTTTTCCGCCGTTTAAAAATTCGATAAAAATTTAATACCGAAAGTGCCACATCCTAGAATGTTTAAACTAATATCCTGAATTTTTATGAGTCATTCGCAACGATACGGTCAACGCGGCAATCGCTTAAACATGGCTGGGGTCATAGCGACCCCCGTCTGACGAGCGTGTTATAGCCAGAATGATTAGTTGATTACGATGCGGCGCTTAATAAAAAGTTACAATCAATCATTATACCCAACTATGAACGGGAATAAAAAATTTCGCATAAATTTTGTAGATTTAGACATTTTTACATGTTCTTTGAAAATTCGCGGTTACGAAAATTCTTCTGCTAGTGACATTTTTCTAAGTTTTATCTATACATATGAAATAGTTCCGTGACTAACTGAATAGCGCATAGACAACGCACAACCTAAGTCGCTGAAGATAGAAACATGATATTTAAAAGATATTTTCCTTAGAAAGTGTGGAAGTGCACCAAGAAAGGATTTTTCGAAAATCAGCCTCTAAACTAATGAATTGGGAGGTACAATTTTCTATGGAAAATTGTATTCCTTGCGTGTATCAACCTGAAACTCGCTATAAATATTCTTCAAAACAAATAATAAAAGGCATATTTTATGATTTTTTAAAACAATCCCTAATGAAGGGTGCAACCGGTGATGAAGTTCCTATGCGTCAAATTCCAGGCGGGCTAAGTCGTGAGCGGAAGCTAGTCATTAATATTTTCTTACGGGGTTACGTGGGTTTCGAAGCCAAAAAAAGCATATTTTCTCTATTTTTTTTGGAATATAATATATACATTATTTTATTCAAAATATAAAGCACATAAAAGAGCAACATTCTACCAATATTAAAAAAAAAATTCATTAAAAAATTGGGGAAGTTCTGCCGGTGGGACCTGGTTTCCGGTGACCCCTCAAAAAAAAAAGTGTCCTCGTGGTGCTCAGGATAACTAATGATAGCTTTATCTGAAATGAAAAAACCAAATTATTTTTGTTAGTAGTTAAGTATAGCTCGTGATTGAACGAAGGATTTTTAAAAAATTGAAATTTGAATTGTTGGCAGAGTTCTATGCAAAATAGTTCAATTTTTTGTACAATTTAGTTTTGATCGAAAAAAAAAACCTTCGATCAATCACTAGTCAATGCTATTTTGAAGAAGTGTGCAAAAATTTCAATAAAATCGGTGCATTAGTTTTTCGTTAGAAATTAGAAATCGTGTCCACTGACTTCAAAAATAGTGTTTTGAGAAAAATGCGTATACCTACGGCGCTCCCGGCCGGTCTTTCTCAACGGGGGGAATATTCTAGACATATTGTACTATTAGATAATGAAATTTAAAAAAAATGGATTTTTTTTAATTTTCGAACCCACGTAACCCCTTAAACATTCGGTGGGCCCCTGTTTTTATTGTCATTACAACATCTTCAGAATTATTTACATGCTCAGAGCCGTTTATATCTGACATTTAGCGTTATTTAGTACATAAATTATTAGATAGTAATGTGGCCAATATGTTACGTCCATAAAGTGCCACATACATTAAACGATTTGCAAAGCCGTAATTTTTTGTCAAAACTTCAGCAACTTGGCTTGAAATTTGACCAGTATACTGGAATGTATTTTCATTTAATTGTAGGCGAAAATCAGTTAATTTTTACGTATTCGGGCTCGGGAAAGGAATATCTTAACGATTATTTATTCTGTATTTATTGATATTTAACTCTATTAGGGCAAAACTCTTGTTAGTGAACGCGCCGAGCTACTACCGCAACTATTTAGAAACTCAACTACCTACGACGTTGCCATAAAGTTTGATAGGGATGGGAGAGCCGAAGGAGAAAATAAGCAGATATTCAGTAGGTTATAGCTTACCGCACTACAATTATGTAATGAATGAATCTTAAATTTTACAAAAAATTAAATTTTTTTTTTTTTTTTAATTTACAAAATTATTATTAATTAGATTAATTTTAATTAATCAAATAGATTTTTTGCTTGTTTCACGGCCTACTACGATCTTATTATTTTTTCAAATATAGCTGGAACAAATAAAAAAATATATTTTTATTTGTTACAGCTATTCTTGTTAAATATTAAATATATTTAAATTAAATGACTAAATATTAGATTGAAGCACATTCTTTCTATAAACGTATGGGAGATATTTTTGAATGAAAAATATTTTTATTAACGTGACTAGATGTCTATTTAACTCAAATATATATATTTCTGTCAACCCAAACAAACCCAAATGTTGGTCAATAGCTTGAATCAAATGAATAAGTATTTGTTGCAATAAAGACAGACCATTAATTCAATCAAATAGAAAAATGTTTGACTCTACGAAAATTCTATTTAATATAATTTAAAAAAAAATTTAATAGATACATTCAGTGAATTCAAATAAATTGTTTATTCCACGCGGTACGATAATGAACGTTTTACGTACGCTTCGCGCGCGTAAAATCCCCATTTTCACACCGCGTACAATAAAATTTCGTATAATACTCGACGAAAAAACGTTTTCTAACGTTGTGTAATTGCAACACTCGCCTTCGGCTAGTGCTTCAAACTCACACTCATCAGAAAAAGTTTTTTCGTCCTTGTATCAAAATGTACCATTTTTTCAACAGATGAAACCGAATCACAGATTTATTAGGAATAAATCGAATATTTAGTTATCAGACAATATTAAATAGATCTTGATTTGAATAAATAAATATATTAAAAATAAATAATTTAAATAATAGAGTGCAATAGGAAAAATTTTATTTCACGAAAAATCTACTTAATTCAAATGAAAAGAAATCAAATAAACGCATCTAGTGAATATCAATTGAATTTTTCTGTCAGTATGAAACATTCCACAGCATCTTTTCATTGTGCGTTCTCTCATCATATCCGCGAGTAAAACATCCCAAAAAAGTGCACGCAAGTTTACTGCAAATCAAAAGTAGTATAATTTTTCAATTGGTTAGGGAATCTATTAAAAAAATTCCATACGGACTCAAAACAACTGAAGCATTTTGACAAAACTTCCATACATTCTTAAAACGAAAGAGTCGGTTCTAAACGTCCAATGAGCAATGAATGAATGATCAGTTGATGTTCAATTGATTGTAAATTTATTTAGTCCACTTTTCGCTACGTTTTAGCCCAGTCACTATGTCCAAATAATCCACCTGAAATAACAAAAATTCCGTTGTCGCTGGTAGTCTAAATTCAAAATGGCGACCAAATTCTCCATGGATGTCCGCCATTTTGAATTTTATGAAAAATTCTTTTTCTTGAATAACTCGGCCATTTTCAATTTTTGGATAAAAAAAAGTAACGACTATACTTGTAGGAAATTCAATTTCCTAGAACTTTAGTCATTATAGTTCTTTTCTCTACTATCGATATTTTTCGAATTAAACCTGAAAAAAGCGGCGAAGTAAAACTATTGCATTATCTCGTTTATTTTTTACTTTAGGGCATAAATAAACATAAACAAACTTTGTAGAGAATTAAATTTTCGACAATTTTGGTCTTTACCTTTTTTTCCTACAATCAATATTTAAGGTGGTACGCTAACGGCAAAGGAAAAAAGAACCGTCAAAATATTTTTTCGCGAACCATTCGACAACTGAATGTCTCTGTGAAAGGAAATTCAAACTATTTTTATTAAAAGAGAAAGAGAAAGAGAGAGAGAGAGAGAGAGAGAGAGAGAGAGGGAGAGAGAGAGAGAGGATTCTTTTTCTCTTCTTCTTGAGTGATTGATTGAGAGTTTTATTATGCCTTGAAAACAATTTGACTCAAAATAACAAAATAGTGAAATAGTTTAACAAAACAAAAGAAACTTGAAATAGAAAAAGTAATAGTAATAACAAATTAACAAAAAGTAAAGTAAATAACGATTATATAATAGGATAAATAAAAGATAGAAAATAAAAATAAGTTAAAAATAAAATAAAATACAATAAAAAGTAAGAGAGAGAGACAGAGAGAGAGAGAGAGAGAGTTTTAAAATAAGATGAAATAAAAGAAAAAGTGAGAGTGAAAGAGAGAGAGAGAGAGAATGAAAAATATTTTTACTCGTCATGTTTTTATCCTAGGATCAATATTTAAGGTTGTATGCCTATGGAAAATCTAACGGGACAAATTAAAATAGTTTGAATTTCATTTCACAGAGACATTCAGTTGTCGAATGGTTCGCGAAAAAATATTTTGACGGTTCTCTTTTCCTTTGCCGTTGGCGTACCACCTTAAATATTAATTGTAGGAAAAAAAGATAAAAATCAAAATTGTCGAAAATTTAATTCCCTACAAGTTTATTTATGTTCATTTATACCCTAAAGTTAAAAATAAACGAGATAATGCAATAGTTTTACTTCGCCACTTTTTTCAGATTTAATTCGTAAAATATCGATCGTAAAGAAAAAACTATAATAACTAAAGTTGTAGAAAATTAAATTTCCTACAAGTTTAGTTCCTACGATTTTTATCCAAAAATTAAAAATGGCCGAGTTATTCAAGAAAAACAATTTTTCATAAAATTCAAAATGGCGGACATAAGCCCACGAAGAATTTGGTCGCCATTTTGAATTTAGACTACCAGTGACTCCCTCCCAACGGTTAAAACAAAAAAGAGCGTCAACCGAATTTTTGCAAGGTTAAAAGTACCTAGTGACTGGGCTGTTTGGCAAACACGGACAAATCCGGCTTACCGTTGAAGACACGTTGTTATCCGATTGATCAGGTACAAAACAAAGCGTCGCCAACAGCAGGAGCTCGGTGCCCTGGTGAATTCGAACACAGCAAGGCGAGTGGCAGTACGAGTACTGGTGCATCCGGACGAACATTTGAGAGGATTGCCACTGGGAGGAGGTGGCACGGGTGGAGGACAACATCCGGGTCAGATAGCCTGTTCCCAAATTCATTCGGGCGCAAACAAAACCCTCAATGCTTTCCCCTACTATTGTCTGCCCTATCATCCTCTGCTCTGTCCACCCCTGCACGGCACACAGATTCAGGTTCAATCAGCGATACCAACGGATATTAGTGATCAGGTACCAATTGATACGCAAGTTGTGAAGATGAACAGTGAAAAGTAGGCGTGTGATTAAAACATGTTTTTAGGAAAGTTTTCATAAATTGGGAAGAAAGAAAGAAGTAAAAAAAGAACAAAACTTTGTGTTGTGAAAAAGTGAAACGATGAACTTGAAGGGGCGAGAGTAAAATTTTCATTCATAATCGACCCATATGAATTATACAATACGTAAATAAATGATTTTACGTCGGAATTATTATAAAGTTCTTTATGTGAAAAAGACGTCCGCGTATAATCATATTTATTATAGCATAATTTATATATAAATATATAACGCGTTATTATTATACATAAAGAGAAGGATCGTGATTGTATATTAGAGTGTAAATAAATGTATAAACTGTGACAACAACCATATTTCCGATATTTTATAGCAATTTTATCCACATTTGTATCTCCCTTCGACATGTGTGTATGTGTGTGTGTATGTGTACACACGTGTGGGTATTCATATATTCAACAAAATACTGGATTTCTGCACTATGAATATCGAGCATGTGCATTTGATCGTCAGTCGGAATATTGACAATGAAATGGCGCTATTTCCCAATTCGCATTCGTTTTATGGTAAGTGGCAAAGCTTACATTTCATCAATCATTTTTCGGGTTTATCGACATTTTGAAAAAGAAAGATGCAATTAAAGGAAATACCATTTTTTTAATACTAATTTGTGTAAGAAATTTCAACTCTATTCCGTTTGGTTTAAAATTCGTTCGTTAACCCTCCGCGGTCATCCGGGGTCAAAACGACCCCAAGCGCAACTTTAACCCTTCGTGGTCACTCTGGGTAGAATCGACCCGTCTATCAATTTTTGGTGTAAATATATTATTATATATTTACACCAAAAATTGATCGACGGATTTCGAATGGAACTGTATTCACCATCTTATCTGGAGTTCGGAGTATGCTCATATCAGAAAATTTACCTTCTTCACATGTCGGAATAAATACCTTTCTTGAAACGCATACTATGTTACTATTTTTTCCCAAAAGTAGTATATGTGAGGAGTATCGCGTCTAAATTTTAGGTAAACATGTTGAAAATTCACGAAACTATGATTTTTTCAGCGAAAAAGTGACTTTTTTGCGTTTTCACCTCTTTACGAATTTTTGTTTAACATGTCACCATTTTATTTCTTATCAATATATTTTTTGTACATCATCTAGAAAGATCAAAGCATGTTCCGTAATTTTTTGAACCACTTCCGACGGATAGTTTGGTCCAAATACTTTTTGGAAAATTGGCTGGGTAGAATCGATCCAAGTGTGACCACCGCGATTGAATTTGGAAGTGTGACCACACTATAAGTTATTGACGGCCACTTTTTATAATAAATTGCTCATTTTTCATGATTATCGTTCTTTATTTCACTCCGAAATGGCTCTTCAGATATAAGAATAAATACCTTTTTTGAAACGCCCACTATGGAGCTTTTTTTTCCCTCAAACTATCGTATCTCAAGAGTATCACCCTAAAATTTTATGAAAAAAAAATTGAAAATTGCAAGTGTTATGATTTTTTTTTAGTAAAAAAGGGCTATTTTACGCATTGATCCCTTGCTGATTTTTTTCCGCCATTTTAAAATTCGATAAAAATCTAATACCGAGAACACCACATTCTAGAATGTTCAAACTAATATCTTGAATTTTTATGAGTCATTCGGAACGATACGGTCAACGCGGCAATCGTTGAAACATGGCTGGGGTCATTGCGACCCCCCAGTGACCAGCGTGTTATAGCCAGAACGTGTGACCGCGGAGCGTTAACAACGGCAGGGAAAACGTTAGTAATCCTCATCAGAACATAAAGTTACCGAGATGAATGTTATTTTTTCCTTTGCGTAGACGAAAACTCCTGATTTTCACCTATCTTGTAATCACCTCTCTTCTTCAATGACAATGATCGTTCAACGAACGCGCAAAGTTTCAAAGAATCAATAATAAGATTTAAGGAGTTAGGCCACTCCAGAGCAAGACAAAATGGGTATAGTTTGGGATTTTTTTCCAGCGAAATAATAAAATTAATCGAAATTCCATAATTAAATATTTTGACCGCCCATAATATTCTGATATATCATTTTTAAGACCCTAAGACACCTTTTTAGCCTATTTTTTATTTTATTGTTTCGGATTTTCCAAAATTGTAGAGTGGCCTAATCCTTTACAAAAAGAATGGATCGACAAATCCTCAAATTCGTTATCTCAGAAAGTCACTTTTGAGGCTGAAGATAAAGAAGCGCGTTAACATCTGTATTCCAATGACATTTGGAGGAAAGGAGAACAAAAAAAATAACATTCCAATAGTCCTGAATTTATGGACTGCCCGGTTTTACTATATGCCGAAATCGTGAATGAGGTTTCCTGTAGGAAAAAAAATAATCCAAAGCACAACGCTTCTTTACTCTTTGACTTTCCGAGGCAAGACTTCGAAAGGCTTCCACGTTTTATAGTTTATTGTTTCATTCTCGCGAGGTTCCCGAGTTATCCATTCGGCCAACCGACCATCGCCAGATCCCGAGGACAGACTTCTTCGTTTCTCTGTATTTTATTTTTTCGTGTAGTTGTTTTTATTTTATTTCACTAAAAAAACCCACCCCAAGTTCATGCAGAGCCGCAAAAGGCGTCATTTTTTTCCCCTAAGTGTTTTAATAGTTCCGACTGGGTGGGCTGGGGCAGACATCGGATATGTTTATTCAGGATTCAAAGACTAGAGGGCTTTCTGGGTGTACTGGCCAAAGAAGACGGTAGGAACCGCGGCAGCTCGTCTCTATGGTAAGAAAAGAAGAAAAAAAAAGAAAGAAGAACCAATAAAAAAGAATAATCTCGGCAAGATCCTCAACACTCATCTGTTGTAAACAAAAGAGTTACATCGCCATGGCAATGTACGAGCCCATTCACGACTTGGCTGAAGGAAACATTCATTCTCTTTTTTTTTTCAATGTTCTACCCAGAGATGGGCAAAACGTAATTAAATTAACAATTAACAATTACAATTACTACTGTCATTGATAATTTAATTACTTTGTAACAGATTACTTAAGTAATTAGTTACCACGAGTGCCTAGTATAATTAATTACTATGTAATTTAATTGAATGTTAATCTAATTACGAATTAATCGATTATATATTAATTCGAATAAACCGGTTTGCTAACTAATAGCTAAACAATATGTTGATTTTGTCGTTCAAACGAGACATAATTTATCACTTTTTTTTATCCAACTTTAGGGAATAAAAACTAGTAACAAAGTAATTAAATTATAAAGTATTTTAATATTTTTAATCAGATTACTTTGTAATTAAATGCATTATGACAGATTTCATAATACGTAAGACGTATTTCATAATACGTAAGACGTAATGATTGCAATTAAAATGTAATGAAATACAGTTCAATGAGATTATTTTGTAATTTATTTAGTTTGTAACCAGATTAATAATTGAATTACATTGTAATTTGGGTATACTCATCTATGGTTCTACCTAATTCAACTGATAATCTTGTTGACGAAAAGAAAATTTGTCAAAAATAACACGCTTTTTGTTGATAATAATATCGCCACATAATTATACTGAATAATACTCTTTTTTTAAAATAATTATAAAAATATTTTTTTTTACTAATTATAAAAGTTACTTTTTTACTAATTATAAAAAATAATAATTTCAGAGAAATAAAAATGAGTATAAGAAAGAAAAATCGACACCACGAAGAATGGAATAATAACACAAAAAGCCCAAACAATTTCTTATTAAATCAGCCAATACTTTTGAAAAAGAAAGAGTGTTTCAATCGTTTGGAATTAAATTAAAGATGGAGGGTTTTCTGAGCCAGATTTTTCATGTTAAATTGTATAGGATGAACGACTGGTGGCGATCATTATGATGATAATGATGATGGTCTCAGCTGACGCTTCTGCAGTCCATTATCGCGATGTTTACAGAAACTTCTAAACGTTCGCGAAGCCATAACTCTCGTTCAACCGAGACTCGTGTTCGGATTGGCAAGCCCTGCAGCTTCAGTCGCTTTAAAGTATCACGAGTTATTGGCATTAACGACTACTCTTCCCAATAATATATGGCCTTGCGGCTTGTAGAAATACCCGCGTCGTTTTGTTCCCCATTCCTTCACGGGACCATTCGTGATTTTCATAGTAATTTCGAACTTTGCAACTTACTTTATAGTTTGATATTTTATAATTTGCTATAACTTTCCATCGTTGGTAATTAAATTCGATTTGCCACCGTTGGTAAATAAATAATGGGATAACAGTTAAAAAAAAAAAGACAGCACACAGAGGACAAAATCCATGGTATTTACAACAAACATCCATGGTAAAAGAGGCATTAGTAAAAGTCCCTATAGTTTATTGACACCCTAATCATAATATAGTTAACACGACTATAAGCGAAAAGTATAGCTAAGCATGCGAGCAGTGTTGGCCAAAATTTTATTCCTAGGGTAACTAAAGATTAACAATGAATTAATTGTTAATCACGACTATAACAATTAACAATTAATTCATTGTAATTGCGAAAACTCACAATTAACAATTCAGTAATTGCTAATTGCTGTAGTCGCGATTAACAATTAATCAATTGTTAATCGTGACTTTCCACAATTAGAAGCTAATCAATTTTCAATCTTTTTGGTGTATTTCGTGTAGTAACAATTAAAACTGATTATTGCATAGGGCGCTGCGTAAGCCTACAAAACCCAAACAAACACGTCATATCTGATATCTGTAAAGTTAAATAGATTAATTGTTAGTTTTCATTGTTTCTTAGAACAATTAAAAAAGTTAATTGCAATTGTTTTAATTTCAAGTTGCAATTAATGTAAATTAATCCAAATAAATTAATTGCAATATGCAATTAATGGTAATTGCAACTAAATTAATTGCAATTACTTTTTAGTCAATTAAATTAATTGCCATTACTTTTTAGTCATTTCATGAACTGATTAAAGTTCATCAATTGACCCCAACACTGCATGCAAGTTGGGTGGCGTGCTTTACTATCGATTATTTCCCAACTAATTATTAACTATTGTAAGAGGCTTGACAATATAGATATGGTTAATTCAGTGCTATCGCAAAATTGGCGCACTAAGATTGTATACTGTCTGTTAGTTTTTGTTCAGGTCAAACTTGTACTATTCTATTTAAGGTATTACTGGATGGATATTAAAAAAATGCTAAAATTCTTGAAAATTTGATAAAATCCGAAGGTATTGATTAAATTTAAAAGTTGAGAAATTTTTTTGCTTGACTGTTGAAACAGATGTACAGTCACTGACAAAACCTCAGCGAAGCACAGGGCAATATTGGCGATTTTGGCTTCAATTATTATTAAAAGTGGAAAATTAACATTTTTAAGTGTTTATTTATTATTAAATTAGCTACTCGTAAGGCTAAACATATATGACATGATCTAGACTTGTGAATCCACGATTCGCCCATTTTGGATTAACTTTTTGCCCGACGGTCTATTCAGTAATACCTTAAGTTTGTACAATTCATATGATTAACATTAATGTTTGTCGAGTGTAATTTGCTAAAAGACCTTACGAAAAGTGTCTATCCGAAAAAAAAAATCACGGTAATGATTGCTTATAGCGAAAACGTTAATCATTTGCAGCTGGAGCAAGCACGGCTTAGTAGTTTCAATAACTACGTGTTTTACAAACTGTTGAATACACTGCGACCTCTCCAAACGGCACCTCCATAAATGAAAACAGCCCCCCACTAGGTGCCAAATATCGATGGGTGTAGGATATGGTGGGAGAAGCGCCAGGCCCTAGCGTCAGGCTCGAAGCATTTAAGACAATAAGAGTGGGGTTGGAGGGGTACTGCTTTCCGCTACGTCAGCTGCGCAGAATCGCCTTGAACGGATGGTGCGCAACCTCTATATTCGCCAGTGTGATGCCGACCCGATCCTGCCACTGTGCCGATTCGAGAGGTTACAGTGTAGTCTGTTTATTGTATTGCGAAACTAGGATATAAGTTGAACACTTATTGTAGTTCACCTTCTGTTCTTGTAGGACACGCATTACTATGCATATAGCAGGTCGTATCATATAATATGGTATAAATTATTATGAATATCGTCGCAAATCACAAGCAACATTTTTTGAATGTAGGGGAAACGTGTACGAGTTAATCCTATATGGTACGATGGTCATTTTCAATTGCGACGAAACTATCAACACTATCTAGTGATATCCTTTGGTAAAACATAGTGCTCTGTACCCCCCTCCACTCATCGCTTTAGACAATTCATGATGGCGGTGTGAGCAATACACTTGTTTTGACGAGAAAAAAAATAAAATTGTGAGTTGTTGATCTAACTTTTATTGAATACTGTCAGTTGCAATCTTGTACACAAATAACCTACCTACTTTATTTTTGTTAAATATTATGTCGTATCATAATAAATATTATTTTATTATGAAATGATAATTATATTATTAAACTAGGCACAAAAATTAAAGGATACGATAAAATCTCTAAATTTTTAGATGATTTTCAAAAGGCTATAATTTGGCGAAAAATGGTCGTAGATCAATAAGAAAAAAAGCAAATTCAAGCTTGAAGTCTCTAGTTTTGAGATCCGGAGGTCAAATATTTTTATCATTGACCGTTTCTGAGCAAGCTTAAAGAGATCAGGGGAAAAAAATTTTCAAAATTTTTGCCTGTCTTTCAAGAGGTCCACGTGCTTGAATAAATTTTTTTCAGCCATGTCACCTTAAAAGTCATTTAGCTTGATACTTTCTCTTTAATTTCAGCGGTTTATAAGCTTTGTACGATGATTTTTCGCTGAGTTATTGTCGTTCAAAGCAAAAAAGACCTTTTTAGCTTTGATAATTCATTACTCGGGAGCTAATAATCGTACAGAAAATAAAAGAAGGGTTTCGAAAACTTTAAAGTATCTTCTATAAAATGTAATTATTATTTTATGATAAATATTTTTTTTATGCAAGAACCTTGATTAAAGGTAAAAAATTGCGTTTTCACAGACTGAATGTGGATCCCTATGACGATTTCCGCACGGAATTCATCAATGAGCAAATGAGCTTTAGCAGTGCTCCAATGATAATTCTTGCACGAAGTGTAATTGTGAGAAAAAAAAAAAGAAAGGTGAATTAGCTTATCGAGTTCGAGGGAGGAGCATGAAGAATGAGTGAGATGAGAGATTTGGCAACTGAAAACTCACGATTGAGTCGATACTCGTCGTTTTAACGATACCCTCGTTCGCCTCGCGTACTCGTCTCCGTTCGTTGCTCATTCCCGAAACAAGAAAGGAACAATTTGCCGCTCAATCAGGCGACGAAAGCTAATTTTCATTAGCTGTTAACTGCGGACTCCGCGACCAACCCCGACCGCCCAACGCAACTCGTTTCGTCTCTCTACACACCCCTCACTTTCTCGTGTTCTTTCGCTACAGCTCACAGCTGAGACCAGCACTCTGAGCTTCTCACGAGAAATTACTACCAGTGCACCGAACAAATATGGCGGACAAGTGTGACACCGAAAAAGAGAGACGAAAAAGCAAATAAAAATGTCAGAGAAGTTTCGAAAATCTCCTCCGTCCCCAATGGAAAATACAACTCATCACCGTCTAACCATGAGCTAGTAAAATTATATTTCAATCGCCACTAGCTAGCCGTTTTAGCTAGTAACTGTCAAGCCTTGTAACGTTTTCGATTTTCTTCCTCAACTGCCAATGGTGGTTACGTTATTTGCGCTGAAAATATCGTAATTGATTAATATGAAATTATATCAGAAAATAAACGCTTACGTGTGAGGTGGCTTTGATCCCGGTACGCCTGGATGATAAATCCACGACGTTGTTCACTGAGCCAGCTCTACTTAGTTACTTTATTAATTTCGGATCGTCTACACATGCAAAAAGTTGCGTTATTAAGAAATGGATGGATTACCAAAATTAAATAACATTATAGGATTGATTACTTTTTTGCATTCAGAGCTATATTCGCATAGAATTGAGTAACCTCAAATTCTATTTATCCAAACATTTATTCTGGCTAGCGACGAATTAATGAGCACGATGTTACTGCAACCAATGCTATCCATTATACAGGGTGGTCCAATAACTATTAGCACCTTGGATATCTTCGAAACTATAAGGTTCACAGAAATATTTGCTGAAATGAAATTGCACAGTATGAAAGGGGCCATCCGATAGCGATAATAGTTTTTTTGCAGGTGGAGGTACTTCGGACATTTGAAGGTCAACTCCATTTTTTTAAATGGATCGGTATGTTTTTTTTTCTTCTGTATCATGAAAGTGGAGCTTAAAACGAGTTCAACGACCTATAACATAAGGTCATTGAAGGTCATAGAAAGTACAGAAAGGCGTTTATCTTACTATAAACGTAGTAATTTTATTTACTACCGAAACTGTAAGTATTCGCCTTTCTGTACTTTCTATGACCTTCAATGACCTTATGTTATAGGTCGTTGAACTCGTTTTAAGCTCCTCTTTCATGATACAGAAAAAAAACATACCGATCCATTTAAAAAAATGGAGTTGACCTTCAAATGTCCGAAGTACCTCCACCTGCAAAAAAAACTATTATCGCTATCGGATGGCCCCTTTCGTACTGTGCAATTTCATTTCAGCAAATATTTCTGTGAACCTTATAGTTTCGAAGATATCCAAGGTGCTAATAGTTATTGGACCACCCTGTATAAACTACTAATGAGGATATAAATATTATATAAACTATTCACGAACGATTGGGCAGTGGCTAATCAAAGAGCACATAGCCGCAATTGGTTAGTGTTGGCTAGGTCATCGCGAGACACCCACTTGAGCATTTCTTTTTCTTCATTTGCAACGCCGTCTGTAACTCAAATCGAAAAATCGAAATATGAAATATTTACGAAGTTATAGCACATAGTCGAGAGCACGCCGGGATCGCGTGCTGTGAACTAGGGAAACTTTAAACGCGATCATGTCGAAACTGCATTTTCAAAAACTGCTCATGTTATAGCTTAAAAAGTTATTGATCGATCTGGCCGAAATTTTGGGAGGTTTCTCACTATAACATTATCGGAAAGATATACCTAAAGTTTTGAGGTTGTCGCGTAAATAAATTACTTTTGTGGGGTTAAGAATTGTCGAGAAGATGATCAAAAATATAAAAATTTGATTAAAAAATCTACTGAATTTTTAATTTTAACCTTTTTTATATTTTTATAGGTATATCCTTCCCCTACACATGTCAATGACCAAAAAATATTTTCGATTTCTGTTTCAGATCAATGGAAAAAAAAATCAGACAATATAGCACTTTTCCATATCACGCAAAAGACGCCTAAAGGAATATCTTGTAACGCCGCCAGTTCGTTCTGTAAAAAAAAAACCTTTTTTCAACACTTGAAAGTTGTAACAAGATAATGTAAAAATTTTAAAATGATGCGATTTATCACCTTTAAGAAAATCCATGAAAAATGGATTCCCCCCTTAAAGTTTCGCCAGATTTCACGCCGCTGCTCGAGTCACTTTCTCTACACGGAGAGAATTAAATGTTAAAAATTACCGTGCAGTAACGGTAACCAGATGACAACCCTGAAACTTCACTTATTATTACTGAGTAAAACACAGATTTTCACGAAAATAAAATAAAATTTCTTCTTCAGATAGAAAATTTTACCAGATTTTCTAGTAAATTTTTATGTGTAACAAAATACGTAAAACTTAAATTTAAAAAATATATAATATCAGCGAAATTTTACTGTGGATTTTATTATTTTATGCCTTTCAAAAATGTCTATAAAAAAGTATCGTCTTAATAACAGTTATTTTAAGATTTATTATAAAATTCAATGAGTGTTATAGGAAAATGTATTGTGCTCTCGGTAAAAATTATCGTGCGCGCTACCCTTCTTGTATAGTAAAATTTTAGCTACGTATTTGAAATTTTCTGTAACGTGAGTTAAAAAAAACTTGTCGCATACGAATTATTATGCTTTTCTCACTTGTCACCACATTGAAATATATCACGGTAATTTTTACCGTGAAATTCACGAAAAAAATTACTTTTTAATTCTCTCCGTGTAAGAAAGGCTGTAGCGACCGAAATTATTCGAATTTCGCCCCAGAAATTCAACAGCATGTTTATAACCGTCTATACTATCGGATAATGCAATAAAAAAAATCTTTTTTTTTTGAAAATTTTACACTCTGATGATCCCTTAAGAAAATTCGCAAAAAAAACGATTTTTTTCAAATTTTCGGACGATAATGCTGCCTCAAAGCTACCGCCGTAGTCGGTGAGTAGTCCAATGCACATTTGATCGGTCACCCATCCAAGTATTGGCTCAGATCGACGCTGCTTAACATAGAAAACCGCCGGATTCACGGTTCGTCGACGCGTCCTTTTTTTCTTGAATCATTACAAAACGCCAAAGACATATAATCGTAAATAATGAAAAATCATTACTCAAACTGACAGCAAAATCCCATTGGAAAACTTAGGAGTGAAAAAGTAACAAAAAAAAAATGTCAGCTGGCAGGAAAAAAAAAGGATTATGCATGCACGATGCAATTCATTGGTGCGACTGTGGCTATTACCGATTTTGTACGAGTCATTTAAGGGTAAAAAAAACGCGTGAATTTTTGCGAATTTCTCGTGGCATGAAGCGCCATCTCTCTCACTCCCCCGCTCTCATACATCCCACCCCGCTTGGCGCTCTTATACACAATCGTACGGGAGTCGTGAATGTATACGAATTTGAAAGTATAATACGGATCAGTACGGTACACGGATATTCATTCTCTATTGGACCACTATACTTACAGGACGTTCGCGCATGGTCGCTTTGGCTGAATAGCGATATACGTGCACCCGCGATACCGGATAACGCTCATAGTGGCAATTACCTGCCACGATCCCAATAGCTCGCTTCCCATTATTATCGATTCGAGTTTTCCACAAATCTCCAGTTTCGTTGGGCAATGCGTCAGAAACAATTTTCATGCAAGTTTTGATGACCCGTGCAGAAATTTGTTGAAGAGTCCCCAGATCCTACCACATCCCTATAGGGATTTGGAGGGGACGCAAAACGTAAACTGACGGAATTTTTTTTTTTTTTTATATTAACTAGATGCGTCTATTTGATTAATTTTTTTATTTGAATTAACGAGACTTTTCGTGAACTCAAATTCTTCCTATTACATTCTATTATTGACATTATTTATTTTAAATGTATTTATTTATTCACATCAAGATCTATTTAATATCATCTAATAACTAAATATTTTATTTGTTGCTGATAAATCTGTGATTTGATTTCATCTGGTACTATAAGACAAAAGAGACAGACGGAAAAATGGTACATGAAGCGATTCGTCAAAAATTTCATGGCTTTGTTTTCATTAGAAGATGGTTGTAACATTCTGCAATTGAGGAAAAGGGTCTTAGTCTTTTTATACATAAATAGTCGCGCCTGTTAGTAAAAGACACGACGATACCTTTCTTTTTTTTTCACATAACAGCCTTGTTAGTGAAAAAAAAGAAAAATAATTTAACTTTTTTTCCCCGCACTTTTATATCATGAACCTATATTCCTTTTTCGTATTCATGCAATATATCGAGTTTTATCTTTATTTATTTAATTTGAATCTTATCTCTATTTATTTGATTCAAATATATTTAATATTTAAAAAGAATAGCTTGAACAAATTGAACAAAAAAAAATTTGAAACAAATAGGGTCATAGCAGGCTGTAAGACAAGGAAAAAATCTATTTGATTTAAGGCATTAGGCCACTCTAGAGGCCAAAAAAGAGCATACTTTGTGATTTTTTTTTCAGCGAAACCATAAAATAAATCGAAATTACAAAACAGGGCTTTTATTATACACGTAATTGACTATACAAAATTATTTTTTCACAGCGATACATGTCAAAATAGCGACTGTGCAGCATTTTTCCGATGACACCTTTATTTCTGGAAGGTCAACGGCCGGACCAACACCTCCTATAATTTTTGAGTTATGATGAGACACTAAAGTTTTTTCGATTATATATAAGAATAGCTATAGAAGTACGTAGGATTTTTTTCATATATTATTTTTTGTCAAAATGGCGCATTTCTAAAAATAAAGTATAAAATGCCATGAGGAAGTCGTCAGAAAATTGTTTATAAAAAAGGAACTATGCAATATAATAAAAAAATCCTACGCAGTGCCTCAGAAAATGTAACTCTAAATGTACACATAAAATTTCAAGTGAATCGGTTGAAATTTGTTTGAGTTATGAGTCCGGCCGACTTTAAAAATGTAGTTTTGAGATAAACGCGTTTGAAGTTAGTAGGAAGTCACGACATGAATCAAGAGGGGTTGTGTTAGAATTCGAAAATCGAGTACTTAGAGATTTTTCACATCCATAATCTTTTGGAATATAATTTTATTGATACTGAAGTACATTTTTAACAAAAAAAAATCGATTTTTGGAAAATCCTAGAGTGGCCCAAGGCCTTAAATGAATCCTATTTAAATTTTTTTTTTTTGGCAGTGTAAGGAGTCCACATTGAAATCCAAGTGGATTTCGCGCTATTTTCCCATCGACATCGTTTAGGAATTTATTTGAAATTCTCAACCGAAATCTGTTGGATCTCCCGAACAAAAAAAAACATCCTTTCTTTATCCCCTGCACGAATTTGTTGGGTAGTCCCGAGATGCAATTGTATTCCTCGTTAGGATCCAATTGGATTCTGCACTGTTCCTCGATGAACGCCGTTTGAGAATTCTTGCCACGTGCGAATCGAAAATACGTGAAAAGTCACGAGTCAAAAAAATCGGCGCGTTGAAACATTACCTGCACGCTTCCTGAGCGTGTACCATTGGCGTAGCCAGGAGGGGGCTAGAGTGGGCACCGCTCCCTAAAAAGCCTGCTGCCCCCCCCCCCCCCCCCCCCCGCCCCAAAAAAAGTCGATTCATCATAATTATAGTCAAATAATCAAATTTATTTCTGGACGAAACGCGACTAGCTCCGAAACTGGGACCGGCTGAGTTGGTAGACGTTTTTCGCAGTTTCTCTATACCTATAAACGGCGGTGGTGTGAAAAAAAAGTATCGACTTTAGCCTATTTTTCCGACAGTTTTTCGTTAAAAAAAATGAAGATTTCAAAACAAAAAAAAGCTTCCATAGCAAGATAAAGGGTGGCCAGTAGCCATTCTGGCTACTGGCCAGAATGGATAGTCTGATACAAAAGTGAGGGTTAAGTAAACATTATATTAGGCGCTTTCATCATTACTTTATGAGTTGTTGCATGTCGATACGATTTACAACCTACATTATAAGGATATTTTGCAATATTTCTAAGCTTTCATCCATTGAGCGGTGAATACACTTTTTAACGTGACTGTGACGAGACTACTACCTCAAGTTACTCCATTTTTTTGCGAGTGTATACACAACTGTTCATAACCTTTAAATAAAATCAAACATTATTGTTTTTGCCACCTTCCAAATTGCATATTTTTCGTATCTTATATCATCTTTTTGTATTATGAAAAAAAAATATTAACAAAATGAACCTGGATTTGCATCCCGAATAAATGATAAGCTGTAAACCTTTCAATTGCCATATCTTTTTTGTTGGTCAATTGAATAATTGACGGTTGAGGACTTTTAATTGCGGAGACTCGAGATTCTTAACGAGTTATTTCAACAAATTTTCACGGATCGTAGGGCAACCCTGCAGTAATGGCTCTGTGCTCTCTTTCTCTCGTAAACACGTTTTATTGCCTCGTTGACTCGTCACCCCTCTGCCCTTTTCCTCGGGTTCATCTTGGTCCTGTTTTTCCGAGAAAAAAAAAGAACCGAATAAAAGAGCTTGAGGAGACCTCTTTCCCTTCGTCATCCCTTAACTTACGTCGAAGTTACAATCTGTGTGATGGCTCGCGGGTTGCCTTGGCAACGGGGCTACCATTGGGTCGCGTGTCACGACAAGTCGTCAATCGTAACGGTACACATAAAGCAAAATGCGATAGTGTAGATACATCCATAAGTGACTATATATTCTTACCGCCGTGGGGGAGTTCTTTTTATTTTTTCTTTACGCCGCTCGAATTGGCTGTATTTTCCGCGAGGAATTTTCTCACAGTTGAATTCCTGTATCGATGAGGGCCGACGAGTCGGTCACTTTCATCGAAAGCTCCTCCAAGTTCTTTTGCACATATAATCGCGCGCATACACCCGAAGAATGCGAAATCGGAGGGAAGAGAAAAAGGATACGGTGGAGGCTGATAAGAGAGAGAGAGAGGGAGGAGAGAGAGAGAGAGAGAGAGAGAGAGAGAGAGAGAGAGAGAGAGAGAGTGGAGGCTTTCGGTCTATCCGAAGATTCTCTGGGAATTCTGAAAGACGAGTGGTGAAGGCAAAGCAAGTTCTCGAGAGAAGATTATTTTCCTGGAGCAGGTTATGGAAACAGAGAAGGAGCGAGAGCGTGGGCGGGGAGGGGGGGGGGGGGGAGAGAATCTCAAACTTGGAACCAGCAATTCAGATCGTCGGGCCAACTGTATGCGCGCTGTCACCCTTGTCGACGGGTAAACGTCAGTGAGGCAAAAAAGAGGAGGAAGATTTTCCCAGATGTCGGGAAAAAGCAGCAAAAGGCCTCTCGCTAGAATGACCAAACGGTGAAGGCGTGTGCTCTTGATATTAGAACCACCAGCCTTAAGGCTTTAGGCCACTCTAGAGGCCAAAAAAAGGGCATATTTTGTGATTTTTTTTCAGCGAAACCATCAAATAAATCGGAATTACAAAATAGGAGTTTTATTATAGACGTAATTGAATATACAAAATTATTTTTTCACAGCGATACATGTCAAAATGGCGACTGTGCAGCATTTTTTCGATGACGCCTTTATTTCTGGAGAAGAATATGTGCGGCCTGGCGTTGTCTTGATGGAACACAACACAGTAGAGGTCCGAATTGACAATGAGTGTTTGGCTCTATGGGAGCAGCTCATAGTGGATGATTCCCTTCCAACCCCACCAAACATACAGCAAAATTTTCTTGGCCGTTAATCCGTGCTTGGCAATCGTTTGGGCCAGCTCACCGCGATTGGGCCACAATCTTTTTCGGCCGTTGTTCTCGCATGTGACCCATTTTTCATCGCCAGACACCATCCGCTTCAAAAATGGGTCGATTTCGTTACGTTTCAGCAAAGAATCGCAGGCCTCAATTCGATCCAAAAGGTTATTTTGCGTCAATTCGTGTGGCACCCATACATCGAGCTTCTCCTTGAGACCAGCCTTATGCAAATGGTTCCAAACGGTTTTCTGGCTAATCTTCAGTTCCTGGGTAATGAAATAAGTGCTCACATGACGGTCCGACTAGACGATTTCCATGATTTTATCGACATTTTTGACGATTCGCCTACCAGAGCGTGCGTCATCTTCGACGTCCATATTACCAGAACGGAATCGTTGGAAACACCGCTTTGCTGTTGCCTTCGATACTGTATTGGCTCCATAAACAGCACAAATTTTTTTGGCCGCCTGCTCGGCCTTTTCACCTTAGTCGTAGTGGTACGAAGAATGCATCGAATTTTCTCGTTTTTTACGTCTATTTTGGAACGCTGTAACACACAACTGGCTTTACCAAACACAAAACTGTCAAAGAACATTTTTTGAAGCGTAAGGTCACCTTTAAATCGCCGTATAGTACGACCCGATGCGATGTATACATCGTGAGATATGGCTCACTAAAGACATCTAGCGGAAAACGCTCAGAACTTTTTACTTCACCCAATAAATTGTCTCACGACGCTGCTCGAATCACTTTCTCTAAGAAAGGCTGTAGCGATCAAAATGATTCGAATTACGCCCCAACAATTGAACAGCACGTTTATAACCGTCCATACTACCGGATGATGCAAAAAAGATCGATTTTTTGAAAATTTTACACTGCGATGATCCCTCAACGACATGCGAGGCGCACCTATTCAAGATCATCTTGAATAGTATACGAGTTCCGTATCTTCAAGAAAATCATCTTGAACCACACAAGCCTTGAACCACATACGAGGCACAGGTCTTCAAGAAAATTATCTTGAATGTAATCAATTTTGAACCACATACGAGGCACGTGTTTCCAAGAGAATCCTTGGAAGAGCTAATCAAACGGAAATTTGAGAAAACACTGCTAATCAAGCGCTGAAAAATACCGGAAACTTGAGAAAAAAAACCGAAAAGTTTTTGCGTTGCTTCTCCGAGACCGGGTTTTCTAGTTCACTCGTTCATGGAAGCATTAGCGAATTATAGCTGGCTATAGAACTAGAAGAGGAAAAATGGAGCAACAGGGACAAAACAAGAAGGGGGAGGGGGGAAGTCTTTTTCCGTCTCATCTTCTCCCGTCGTGGTTTCCTCTCAAAGAGGCAATTTAGCGATTTCACCACGTCAGAGGGAAAATTGTCGAACTACCGAGGCCAATCAACAGCGTTTCATGCGAAGACGCGCTCTCGCGACAGCCACTCTCTCTCTCTCTCTCTCTCTCTCTCTCTCTCTCTCTCTCTCTCTCTCTATCTCTCTCTCTCTCTATCTCTCTCTCTCTCGCTTTCCCACGTGATGAAAAAGTAGTTCGGAAAATTCTTTTTCCATGGTTATTTCCTCGACGCCGAGGCAAAGACCGAGAATACCCTCTCGGTAAACGCGACCTCTACTTTTCGGAGGCAATGATGCGAAAGGCTAAAGCTGTACCGGAATAAAAAGAAAATTCGGCATAAAAATCTAGAGTTTTACTTCCGGCTCGATCTCTACTCGATTTTCGAACGTATTTTTCTAGACGCGGTTAAAAAAAAATGACACGTATATTGACACCATTTTTTTACAGATCATTTATGCACATGGTTAAGTATATGTAAAAAAAAAAATCATAAATATTAACAAACGTGAAAGTTCTCGGCATCGATGTGGGTGTCTGAAAAAAAATGAACATATTTATAATTGCATAATGAATGTATCTTCAGTGTGAACCAACAATATTATTTAAAAAAAATTATTATAATGAAAATTTGAAACTTAAAATTTTTTTACTCAATTTTCTGTCGGTATTTTATTTTTTATATTTTTTTGTGTCATTGAAATGTTTGTTTCTGTGGTTCACACGATAGGTGATGATACTAAGAATATGTTGTAAAAATTTCAAAGCGATCTGAATCTTCGTTCAAGAGTTAGAACTTTCACAAGGTTCAAAAAAGTGAATCGTGGAAAAACGGCTTTGAAGTTGGCGGTCGGGCGCGCCGCGCGGTATCTATTATAAATGCAATCTTACCTTATTTAATAGCATTTTGGAATTTTTCAATTCTGTACAGCTTAAAATATTCCTAACCGTTCAGGCTGATGGAATCAAAAATTTAAAAAAAATTAAAAATTTTGAAATTTTTGCACGTATATAAGGCCTTAAGGGGTTACGTGGGTTTGAAAATTTCAAAAAATCCATTAAAATTGTTTTTTTTTATCTTATAGTATAATATGTCTAGAATATTCTCCCAAAGTTTTAAGTCAATCGGAGTAAAAGTCTAGGAGAGAGAGCCTTTGGGAGTTCTCCCCGTTGGGAAAGACCAGCCGTGAGCGGAGCAGGTATATACGTATTTTTCTCAAAACACTGTTTTTGAAGTCGGTCGACACGATTTCTTTATTTTGCATACAACTCTGCCGAAAATTCAAATTTTAATTTTTTTTTTAAATCCTTCGTTCAATCACGAGCTATACTTAAAAATTGATTTTTTTTTCCGTTGCGAATATCGGTGCTTGTAAAATACCGATTTTTAATAAGCAACAAACACATACGTGTCCGAAACAAATTGAGTTTTGTTTCATTATTACAATTGTGCATTTATCCAATAAATTCGGTCTTCAACGGTACATTTGCCGCGATACATATTCGTCAAATGTACTTTTCATCTTCAGAGACGTGAGACCACAATTTCGCTTGAGAATAGATCGTCCAGCGAAGATCATTATTATATTGCTCTTCAATCTCGGCAAATGCTACTCGCTAGCTGTGGTATATACATCTTCATACAACCAGGGTTTGAGGCTCGCGTGCTCTCATGTTTCTGGCGATCCTCCAACTTCGTCGCCACCGCCAGAGCATCACGTATTATATACCTCTCCACTGAAAACTCACGATTGAAAAGCACATGGGATGTTCTCATCTCCTGTGTGTGGTAACGTGTACGTGTTTTCATCGAGTGCACCTCTCATACTTACACCACTGTGGCTCATCTTACGCAAGGCGTAACACTTCTTGTTCTCGAAGATTCTTAAGGCCTTAGGCCACCACTCTATAGGCCAAAAAAAAGGCATATTTTGTGATTTTTTTTTCAGCGAAACCATAAAATAAATCGGAATTACAAAATAGGGGTTTTATTGTACACGTAATTGACTAGACAAAATTATTTTTTCACAGTGATACATGTGAAAATAGCGACTGTGCAGCATTTTTCCGATGACACTTTTATTTCTGGAAGGTCAACGGCCGGACCAACAGCTCCTATAATTCTTGAGTTATCACGAGACACTAAAGTTTTTTCGATTATACAGGGCGAGGCACATAAAGTGTTACAGAGCAATAGCACTCAAACTATTGATCATATCCAAAAATGTTTCAGACAAAAGTTTCAGTGTTCGAGAAGGCCGTCATACTGGACCACCCTCTTTTTTTATCCGTGGAGGCGCTGAAGCTACGTCAAGGTCAACTCCACTTTTTTAAATGGAACCATGTACTTTTTTTCGATGACATTATTACCGATTTTAAGACGAATTCAGCGACCTACAACAACACAAGGTCATTCTAGTCACGCAAAGTATGAAAATAGTCGAAAAATCGAAAAAAATCGGAATAATCACTTTCAAAGGATCCACTAATCTTGGTTTGGGTCTACCTACAGAAGATGCTCGAAGTGATGACCCTCGACTTTTAAGCACTTGTTTGATCGCTGTTTTCATTTCTTACGATACCAATGTTTCTTATCGGCAGCAAGTACGCATTTTCTGTTGACATATCAGTTAGTCACGCCATTACCTTCTAATGTGAGCACAGCGGATCGCGAAAATGAACTTTTTATGGGGTTTTGTCAAAGAACGCGTAATGGCGGTAGCACCTACCACGCCTGACGACATGAAAGAAAGAATACGCCGAGCATGTACCGAAATTACACCACAAATGTTGGCTGAAGTTAGACGGTCTTTTCATCAGCGAATTAGCAAGTGCCTACAAGTCGAGGGTCATCACTTCGAGCATCTTCTGTAGGCAGACCCAAACCAAGGTTAGTGGAACCTTTGAAAGTGATTATTCCGATATTTTTCGATTTTTCGACTATTTTCATACTTTGCGTGACTAGAATGACCTTGTGTTGTAGGTCGCTGAATTCGTCTTAAAATCAGTAATAATCTCATCGAAAAAAAAATACATGGTTCCATTTAAAAAAGTGGAGTTGACCTTGACGTAGCTTCAGCGCCTCTACCGATAAAAAAATAGGATGCTCCAGTATGACGGCCTTCTCGAACACTGAAACTTTTGTCTGAAACATTTTTGGATATGATCAATAGTTTGAGTGCTATTGCTCTGTAACACTTTATGTGCCTCACCCTGTATATAAAAATAGCTATAGAAGTACGTAGGATTTTTTTTATATATTGTTTTTTGTCAAAATGGCGCATTTCTAAAACAAAAAGTATAAAATGCCATGAGAAAATCGTCAGAAAATTGTTTATATAAAAGGAACTATGCAATATAATTTTAAAAAATCCCTATGTAGTGCCTCAGAAAATATAATTCTAAATATACACTTAAAATTTCAAGTGAATCGGTTGAAATTTGTTTGATTTATGAGTCCGGCCGTCTTGAAAAATGTAGTTTTAAGATAAACGCGTTTAAAGTTAGTAGAAATTCACGACACGAATCAAGAGGGGTTGCACTAGAATTCGAAAATCGAGTACTTAGAGATTGCTCACACCCATAATCTTTTGGAATATCATTTTATAAGTAATAAGGTATATTTTTAATAAAAAAAAATCGATCTGTGGAAAATCCTAGAGTGGCCTAAGGCCTTAAGGGAGGGTGGTGGGGGGGGGGGGGGCAATACATGTAGCGGCATAAAAAAAACTACTTTTTTGAAATGTAAAATATTGGTTAAACGTCTTACGAATACGCCCTGGGATCATCGATTAGTCAGCAAGTCACTGAAATCCTTGAATTTTCGTTGTTTGAAACTTTAAACACGTTTTTCTCCTACACGGAGAGAATTAAATGTTAAAAATTACCGTGCAGTAACGGTAACCGAATGACAACTCTGAAACTTCGCTTATTATTACTGAGTAAAACACAGATTTTCACGAAAATAAAATAAAATTTCTTCTTCAGATAGAAAATTTTACCAGATTTTCTAGTAAATTTTGATTTGTAACAAAATACGCAAAACTTAAATTTAAAAAATATATAATATCAGCGAAATTTTACTGTGTATTTTATTATTTTATGCCTTTCAAAAATGTCTATAAAAAAGTATCGTCTTTATAACAGTTATTTTAATATTTATTATAAAATTTAATGAGTGTTATAGGAAAATGTATTGTGCTCTCGGTAAAAATTATCGTGCGCGCTACCCTTCTTGTATAGTAAAATTTTAGCTACGTATTTGGAATTTTCTGTAAAGTGAGTTAAAAAAAACTTGTCGCATACGAATTATTATGCTTTTCTCACTTGTCACCACATTGAAATATATCACGGTAATTTTTACCGTGAAATTCACGAAAAAAATTACTTTTTAATTCTTTCCGTGTACGGAGACAGAATGTGGCTGATTTGTGATATGGCAAAATTGCGATCAGCAAAAATTTAAGTAAATTATTTACGTGGAGAAGAAAATGAGTAACTAAAGCAGTATACAATGAACGAACCTGCCTGTATGGAAAATGATTCGAACGATTAGTTCTCCGCCGCACCATGATTATAACTATATTATAATGAATGTTAAACAAAAATAGGCTTCTCGATGGCTGCTGTAGCAAATGAGGGTCCTCGGAGGAGGACTTAATCAATTCGAATAATCATGACTTCTCGTGTACTCAATTATTTCGTTAAACGTTGTAACAACGTGGGATCTATAAATATCGCTCAAATTACGGAGTGCGGAACGAAAGAGGATATCTGCGGCGGGGAGTAATGTTTTAGCGGCCATATTGGAAAAATAAACGACCTATAGAACCAGATGACTGACTCGCGAAGCCAACGAGGAGGAAACTCGTCGTCGGAGTGACAGCCGTTCGTACTGCGATTGTTATTCAATTTACATTAACGTTTCGGTTTTCCGTTTCGATAGTATATACGGTCGTTGAACGCTTTTCAACTCTTCTCCCGCTTTCTCTCTCTCTCTCTCTCTCTCTCTCTCTCTCTCTCTCTCTCTCTCTCTCTCTCTCTCTCTCTCTCTCTCTCTCTCTCTCTCTCTCTCTCTCTCTCTCTCTCTCGCTCTCTCTCTCTCTCTCTCTCTCTCTCTTTTTCTCTCTCTCTCTCTTTCTGGGCAACTCTTATACGTTTTCCGTCGTTATAGAATCTCTTCGCATGTTTTGCCGTTTCCCCATCAATAGTTATACTAGTCCAAGGCGTATATTCCACGAAAAAAAAAACTAATAAACACAACCAACATTATCGTGGGTGGCGTTAATGAACATTTGCTAATTTATAAGCCTTTAGAAATGTTGGATTACACACCCAATAAATGTAAGTGCTAACTTCTAATGAAATTGCATTGATTCCAATGCTTTATCGAATCGAAAACGAAGAATTGTTGCAAAAACTTCACCTTGGAAAGTTTAATATTCAAATTACGTATTTTTGAAAAAAAAATCTTTCATGCTCAGAAAAGAAGTAAGCCATAAGTCAAAATAGCTTTGAGACGTTTAAGGCGGGCAACTACTTTAGATGCTTCAAAAAATCAATTTCTTTTTTTATTCCATAAATCGTTAGCAAAATATCTTAAGAATATACCGTAAAAACTTCAAAACATCTCCATTCTGGGTACAAAGTAATCGAGGTAGCGGCATTTCTTGCTGCTATTTTATTCAATGAAGGAAATTCAGCCCTACTCATGGTTATGAGTGAACTACAAATCGTATTTGGCAGGTAGAGCTACGGTTATGCCGAGCAAATGGATCAGATGAGCGTGGCTCGGCAAAATAGAAAAAGTTTATTAGAGACAAAAGAAGCTCGAAAAGCTCGTGAAGAGGAAATGCAAGCTTCAAATGAGTTGCATGAGGAAGAGGAAGGACTGCTCTATGGTACTGAAATCGCTGATTAATCAGTAAGACACTTTATCATTTGATTAAATACATACGACTTTGAGTTTTTCGTTTGTGAAACTTTAAACGTGTTTTTCTCGAAACGACTTATTTCAATTTGCGGGAATCATGACTCTAAAACTAATTGATGGATCATCTTCAAATTTGGAACACGTTTACATAATATAATTTATTAAAACATGAACCTAAAGTTGGAAAGATTAGATTATTTTAAACATATTTATTATTGCAAAATGCCGGGGAAAAAATCCTAAAAATCGATCATTTTTTTTAAACACGTTCGAACATTCAATTCTCGATGTTTTTTTTTTTAATTTAGGTTAATGTTCTTAAAAAATATCTCAAGGATGTATAAAAATTTGTTGGACTATTTCAGATGTGAATTGCCAGCTGCACAATTCCCGCAAATCGACAACGACGATGAGGACACACCAAGGGACACAGCGGATTACACCTTAATTAATGCATGAAATAACTTGAAAAAATTACCAGAGATGTATGAAAATATGAATAAATTATTGTCAGAGTTGCGGAAATTTCCGTTTTTTTTTCACAATAAAAAAAATCCAAAAAATCATCTAATTTTCGGTCTCAATTACAAATAAAAAATATCGAAAAGTCTAAGTCGGATGGTCGAGTTCACGAAGCTCTTCAGCGCAGATGTCAGAAAATGTCACCTGCTTATCAACTGAGAGGTTACATTCTGAATTTGACACGAGGAATCTACCCTAACATCTGCGGTATACAATGAGAGAAAAAATGTATATATCGTCGGTAAGGTAGACTTCGATCGTTGGTAAAGTAAACTTCAATCGTGGGTAAGATAGGTTTCTATCGTCGCTAAATTAGATTGCAGCCGCCAGTGAGTTATTTCCAAGCCCACAGACTTCGGCTTGTGACCGAGAGATGTCAGGCAGCGGGCATTTTACGAAATTAAATTTTCTCCCTGAGACGAATCGTAATGGGCTATAAAATCCCGTTGATTTTTGTTGCCAACCGACCGTTCGCAGTTTTTCGTCTTTCTTGTCGTTGTTTTTGCCCAAGCCTAGTGTGTATAATCGAATAATTACCTTTCCTGACTCATAATTAGGCCACCACCGAGACCTGTTTTCGTTATACTTTCTTTCCTCCTAACCTAACATTGCAAAAACAAAAAACCAAATAACGTTCCGAATTATCCAATTACTCTGGAATATGCGAAGGTTGCAAAAAAATGTCCGTGTCCGGGAAGAAACGTAAAGTTATTTGAACAGGTGAAAATTCGTGGACGAATGTCGAGTTTGGGGTTTAGTAGGTCGTGAAGATGACGGACGGGTATGAAGCTTATCTGATCGATCGTTCAACACCTCGGAAACGTCTCACACGACGCCCGTACCGACCTGCCACTCCGAAAGCCCGAGCGTTGGCTGAACTTTCGTGAGTGGTGGGGGAAAGGGCGCGATGTCACGCGCCCGCGTCGCATCCTAATCGCGCGTTCTCGCCTTTTGTTTGAGAGTAGACAAAGAAAGAAGGATCGGACGATCTTGGCGAAAGATTTCCGTAAGCGTCCGACGAGCGGCAGTTGGGCAGTTTTTTCTTTTTTTTTTTTAACTGGTATTCGAGCCTCGAGGTGGATATTTTCGTGAGACGAGGTCGTGCCAGAGATCGGGCCACTACAGGGATCATCCGCACTTTCGTATCTTGCGATCGAGGTTGAATGGTGAGAAAATTGGTGGGATCGGGGATCCGTTAATTATTTCATTAAGGGTAGCTTTGAGGCTATCGGTTGGGCTCGCTGTCTGATGAAATTTAATGAGGGTAGCCGTGGTACGGCCCACCAGTGGGGAAAGCTGGGTATAACTGATCGTAGACGATGACAACAGAGACCTATCGAGTCGTAGGCGTGATGCTTCCAGGTGGTAAGTGCGTTCATTGTGTCTGGTAGATGCAGGTTGCCTGGTATGACGATCTTTGCTCTTCTGACACACTGCAAATCCATGTGTTCTTGATTCGTTACACGTAAGGTGTTTAATCTTTGGAATTAACACGTGTAAATGACATACACAAGTTGAAACAACGCACTTGTGTGTGTGTGTGTGTGTGTTATAGATAATATAAATACATTTGATGTGCATTTTCAAACACTTGAACCGCATGTTATTGGGAGTACAAATTAATTCGGTCCGTTTTCAAGAGATGACTCTGGCTGTTTGGAATGTTTCACAGTGACAGCTGATTTCGGTGGTTTCAGAGAGGTTAGACATCTGTCAATAACATTCAGTTTATATCGCTTTGAGTTCCATTAAAAACCTTGTTTTTTACTGCGTTGAATATGTCAAATTTTGTGTTAACTAAGCAGCATTTGCGGGAAGTTTTACTTTTCTGCTTTAATTGGAAGAAAAGTGCAGCTGAGGCGCATCGAATGCTTGTTGAAGTTTATGGTAATGATGCTCCAACTGATAAATCATGTAGGGAATGGTTTCGACGCTTTAAGAACGGTGATTTGTCATGCTGTGTATCTGGTGGGACCAAAAGGGTGTTGTGTACTATGAGCTGCTACAACCTGGCGATTCCATTACGGGCGATCGGTATAGACTACAATTGATTCGTTTGAGCCGTGCATTACGAGAAAAACGGCCGGAATACGAGCAAAGACATGACAAAATTATTCTTCTGCATGACAACGCTCGGCCTCATGTGGCGAAAGTCGTAAAAAAATATTTGGAAACACTCAAATGGGATATTTTACCGCACCCGCCGTATTCTCCGGACATTGCTCCTTCTGATTACTGGTTGTTCCGACGGATGCAGCAGGATTTAACAGGTCACCGGTTCACTTCTTTCGCAGAAATCGAAAATTGGCTCAAAACTTGGATCGCCTCAAAAGACGAGACTTTTTGTTCGAGATGGAATTCGAAAATTGCCTGAGAGGTGGGAAAAAGTAGTAGCCAGCGATGGACAATACTTTGATTAATCTATTCATACCTTTTATTTTGAAATAAATGGATTTTTTACCACAAAAAAACGAACCGAATTAATTTGTACTCCCAATATTTTGACACGTTATTATTGTTTTGTTCAAAACATACGATACGTGTAAATGCAGACATTTTACACGTTTAGATATCAAATGTGTCTTAAGGGATCATCACAGTGTAAGATTTTCAAAAAAATCGATCCTTTTTTTTGCATTATCCGATAGTATAGACGGTTATAACCGATTATAACCGACGGTTATAACCGAATGGACCTGGCATCGCCGAATGATCTTAATTAGACAATTTGAAAATTCCGCACTCGAAACTTTAAACGGGTTTTTCTCGAAATGTCGTCTTTCAAAACGGTGTACACTCTCCAAAGGAAGAGTTTTCAAGCTATCCGTCTCAAATATTAACACAACATTCTTCACGCCATTCTTTATCTTGCTGTGGAAGCTTTTTTTTATCTCCATTTTTTTTAACGAAAAACTGTCGAAAAAATAGACTAAATTCAAAACGCCCCCATTTTGTCAATTTTTATAAAAACAAGTCCATGGCAAGATAGCGGCTTTCATACTGTTTAATAATCTTTTTACAAATTTTGTTTCAGATAATATTTACGGCCACAACCGTGTACATCGAGAGGACTTCTTTTTTAATAATTTACAAGACATTTTCAACCGTTAAAAAAAATGTAAAAAATAAAAATAAACGTTTAAAAGTTTATTTTCTGTTCTTCATGAGTGCTTCGGTTTGACAAAAGAAAAATCAGATTGATTAGCGTATTTTAACCATCGAAAAAAAATCGCGAAAGTCAGCTATTTTTCGACCCGTTCCACTGTGATGATTCCTTAAACAATACATTTATGTGTATTGCACTAAAATTAAGCATATTTTGTGCGTATTTGGAAAGAATCGATTCGCCTTAAGTATATTGAAATTTACAAGACGATATTAATGTAGCACAGACTGGGTACGGTTGTAACGGTTTTCCGTTGATCGCCCATAACGTTACAATTATGGTATAAGACGTGCAAATAAAATGCTTTATATTAAAGACTGGATATCTGCCTTCAAATCGAAATCACAATTTGGTGCCCATCTCTTTAAGAATGAGATAAAGCTCGTTTTGTAAAACATGTGCCACTGTTACAACCGTACCCATACCAGAGCCGGCTTGTAACAGGGCTGGGGGTCAGTTGTAACACATCCAAACAACACACAGTGCCTGCATGGTAATCACTTTTTAAAATTAAAAACACGTATTAAGGTACTTTCAAATTACTTTACTCTAGTATAGCACAGTTTATTATTATTTAGGTAACATTTTTTAATCCTCTATAATCAGTCTACAACATTAATGAGATCAACATTGACATATTATTTTTATCTTAAACTAGCATTAAATAGGAACAAACCTTTCACTTGATGAAGATAATTCTTTATCGTATCAACAAAATGCTTCTTGAACAATTTAAAGTAAAATAAATGAGCATTCCCAAGAAAACTTAATTAGATTGGTCGCAATTGTGGCAAATATAATGGCGACTATCGTCAGTACACTCCAAGTAAGACCAGAGTTGACAACCTCCTTTACATTTCACCCATTTTTCTCCTCGTCTACTCCGTTTGTACGGTTCTAGACAAACGTCACCATCATACCCACCTCTACCTTTCGGCAATAAAACTATCCGAGTGACCAAGAAACGTAACCTACAAATACACAGTTGCTTTCGTACTAAGTTCTAAAGTTCAATCATTATTTAGAAAATCACCCAATACGCAAGCTATTATATCAACGAAGTAATATCAAAAAGAAATTGATCAAAAATACTTACTTTTGAACGAAAACATTCAATGGGCCCGTCTGTGAGCGTCAGTTTGCAAGACGCGTGTCTTTCCCCTTGTACCCCTCTCCCCAGTCTACCCTACTTGATACTAACATGACATGCCAATTTGAAGATACTAAATACCTATTTGAATGAAATCAATCGAGCAGGGCTTGTTAATTTAAATACCTATTTAAATACCTAATTGTCATCTAATTAAAAATACATTGTCGTGTTAACATCTTTCTCTCTCTCACCCCCCTCCCCCTTCCTATTTAACGCATCAAACTCTTCGAAGATCTATCGACTGCCTTACGTCTATCTAATTAACAGATAGACTTAATACTGTAGATAGATAAGATTTATTTATATACAGGGTGAATCAATAACTATTAGCACCTTGGATATCTTCGAAAGTATAAGAAATGAAATTGCACAGTACGAAAGGGGCCATTCGATAGCGATAATAGTTTTTTTTGCAGGTGGAGGTACTTCGGACATTTGAAGGTCAACTCCATTTTTTTAAATGGATCGGTATGTTTTTTTTTCTGTATCATCATAGAGGAGCTTAGAAAGAGTTCAACGACCTATAACATAAGGTCATTGAAGGTCATAGAAAGTACAGAAAGGCGTTTATCTTACTATAAACGTAGTAATTTTATTTACTACCGAAACTGTAAGTATTATCGCCTTTCTGTACTTTCTATGACCTTCAATGACCTTATGTTATACGTCGTTGAACTCGTTTTAAGCTCCTCTTTCATGATACAGAAAAAAAAACATACCGATCCATTTAAAAAAATGGAGTTGACCTTCAAATGTCCGAAGTACCTCCACCTGCAAAAAAACTATTATCGCTATCGGATGGCCCCTTTCGTACTGTGCAATTTCATTTCTGGCAAATATTTCTGTGAACCTTATAGTTTCGAAGATATCCAAGGTGCTATTAGTTATCGATCCACCCTGTATATGCATCGAATAATTTTTACATGAAACGATTGGCGATAGTATTTTTCGATCATGGCGATGTGCTCGTTCTGGAAAGTGAATTTGGCATGATCGTATTTGGAAGGAATAAAATTATTTTCCAACCTCCTCATACATAAACACATTAAAGACTTTGTTACCTTCAACTGGTTATTTTAATGGTAATCAAATGAATGATCCCATGAAGTACAGACCAGATCAATCAACAAACGTGAAATCTTATGTGATTTGATTAATTAGAACACGTTAGATAAAAATATGAATGGTCTACTTAATCACACATCTATTAGAGATTACATTAAATGTATTTTATCCGCATACAGGCTATAGGTGCGATGTTTAAATGTAAGAAAAATAACGGAAAATGAAAATAAAAAGAACGGAACATTCTACATCTTCCCGAGCTTTTTCTTCTTAACCATGCACGCCAAGACCTTGCACATAATTTCCAGTGTACTTGTGTGATTCATACGATGTATTTTTCTATAATTTTGATATGAATTATTTTTTATAATATGATTTTTTCAACAATTTGGTATACAACATTTTCTGTATAACGCTCGCAAATAGGATTCCAGCCAGGATCCTAATCCGGAGCTATTGTGGACTTTAGTCAGAATCCAAATGGAAATTTTGCATATGGTCCAGGATAGAATCCCGAACTTCGAGCACAAGATCTAATTCAATATCGAATCGGATCCCAGGGATGAATGTAAACATCACCAGGAGATACCGATCCGTATCAGCTGGAGACGCTGGACTTTTTCTAAAATCATTTTTCCACCGATCTGAAAAAGATTACGTGAAGATTGGTGCTACAGTATAACTGTCAAAAACTTATATATTTTTATAACAGAATTTCGAACAAAATTCTTTACATTTAATTTAAAAAATCGAAAAAAAAACAATATATAGACATTGAAAGACTTATATTTCCTGGAGAAAAGTGATATAGGTTATTTATTCTAAGTAATTATATTTAAATTAAATGGAGATCGTTCGGACTAAGAAAATATGTATTTAATTTACCAAGAAAAATGTATTTAATAGGTATTTAAAATTCTTGCGACCACGTTTCCGCCTTGTGCTACGTAGTGGGCGCCATCTGGATTCCAGTGAGGATATTGGCGTGTGCTTGACTGAGGTTTTGTCAGTGACTGTACATCTGTTTCAACTAACCAACACAAAAAAATTCGAATTTTAATACATTTATTATTAAAAGTGGCAAGTTAACATATCTAAGCGTTAATGTATTATTAAATTAGCTATTTGTAAGGCTAAACATATACGACATCATGTACACTTGTAAATCCACGATTCGCCCATTTTGGACAAATTTTTGCCCGAAGGTCCATCCCCTTAAGAGGGTTGATACATGTAGACGACGAAAAAGGACCTAATCCTACTAATTTTTTTTGGAAAGGAACAAAATGTTTTACATTTATGAAACTTTAGGTACAATCTACTATATAATTAAACTATTTTCATTTAAAAAATATTGCAAAATGGCGACCTTATAGGGTGGTCTTTCAAAAAAGTTTTGGCAGCTGTTGTCCGTTTGTGGGAAATCCAATGACTTCATTATCAATATGCAAAATATGAACCAAGAATTTTTTAGTACTTTAACATATAAATGCAGAACTTATACCTGAGGAAAAATTAAAAAGTTGCGAATTAAATTCTTTACATTTAGTAAAAAAAATTTGAAAAAATAATATATAGACCTTGAAAGACTTCGAGCCAGGAAAGGTCGGTTCAATATTAAATATATATGGTTTTCGATGGGCAAAATGGGTTTTCATTTTTTCTGAATGTTTACAAAGATTTAGTTTACATTAATATTTGCTAGAAATAGTTTATCTTGATGCTAAATAGCAAAAAAAATTCTTATTCGTAGCGTGATCGTCTTGCCCATCTAATCCCACATAAATATACATACATTAAACTATTTTTTAGCTCTGGTATATTATGGTAAAAAAAATTCAAAAAATTCGCAAACATTCATTGTAGTCTGGACAATAACATATATATATATTTTTCAATCTTAGATTTCGGGTAATCCTCCAGCCTTCTTAACACGCCCTAAAGGATTTTATCGCATTCAATTATTCGCGGCTTGAGACGGTCTTTCGCGCCTCGGCCGATCATTGACCGACTGGCATAGAGCACCTTTCACACCTCGCTTATCCCCTTTTAGCGAGCCATCAGCTTGTCCGAAAGATCGGACTTGAAGATCGGCTTGGACGGAAGATCCCTCCAAAGAAGAAAGGAGAACGTTAATTTTCCTAATAGATTAAGTAACCAATACGAACGGCTGTTGCGTCTCTGTCGCGCGCGCGCGCGCGCGCTCATGCGGTCTTTGCGATAGCCACGCACACATTGCGCTCATTCCGATTGCTCGCATTGCCCCACTCGTGTGGCATGCGAGGGGGGGCCGCGCGCGCCATTGTTTCCCAAACAAAAGAGAGAGCGCGCGCGTGACGGTTGGGGCCAGGAGGCGCGCGGGCGCGAGTCATGGCGGCGGTCTTCTTTGAACGCCCCTCGGCCAATCGGCGAACGGCTTAAGAGCTATCGGTTCACGAAAGAAACCCACGGCATACTCGCCGCGAGATACTGCCGGGTGACTGAGATTTTCTGCATTGCATACTCGCAGCCCCTAACCGCGAATATCTCCAGTCAAACACGATCTTTTATCTCATCCCCGACTAGAAATTTTCATAGAGACAAGCCTATACGGCATAAGGACCTTTTCAGGTGAACCCTAAATAGGGAATGCCTCTCAAGGTCCTGATAAAGATAGTATTGGGACAACCCTGCGATGGAAAGTACCGATAACGTCCTTATAACGTTTTAACAGGGTTATCCCATCTGGGGTTTGGATAAGGTAATGATGTAAGGTCCCAACAATGTTTATTTCGGGGTAACCACATGAGTCATAGGTGAACATATAAACCTTATACTTCGCAATAATAAATAGATAAACAAATACATTTTTGATAGATACTGCAATAATAAGTGGATCTTAGGAGATTTTTTTTTTTCATTGTAGAACTTTTCTTATTTTTTTATTCGGATTTTTTTAAATTTTTATTCGGAACTTAATTTTTAATTTTATTTTGTTGTGCGGTATTTTGTTTTAAAAGTAAACAATACCTTAAAATTTTATCTTACCTATCTGTGGATTGGAGGAGGTGGGGATGAAAACTTGAAACGGCATATATATAGAGGAAGAGAGAGAGAGAATCGGTGTACGCATAAAATGTTGAGAGCCAGGCAAAATGAGGTATGACGCATTTGACAAAATGAGGTAAGGCACGTTTTTAGCGCCAAACTGTATAAGTCCATTTGCTTTATCATCGCCTGAAGCTAGCCGGATCAAGCAACTGGAGAAGGCCGTACATCCAGTTGACTGACTATCGCCTGACACCAGCCGGATGAAGCAACTGGAGGAGACCGTACATCCAGTTGCCTGACTATCGCCTGACACCAGCCGGATGAAGCAACTGGAGGAGACCGTATATTCAGTTGCCTGATTATCGCCTGACACCAGCCGGATCAGGCGAATTAAGGCATACCTTAAGTAAGGCCTCCGTACTACAACGTGATCAGGCCGGATCAAATATCAGGCCAGCCGGACAATATTTATACTCGGGAAGGTACACATGTAGCTGTGTTGAAACAACACACTCGGATTTGCAGCATATGGCCGTCAACAAGACAGATATTTCGAAAACCCTGCGCAGGGGCGAGGGCACACGTAATCCTCTTTGGAGGGGGAGGGGAGGGGGCGCTGGTCTCTACCTAATCACGCCAATGATGGTCGGTAAAAAAAGAAGTCGTTATTGAAATCACGAAGTGTGACGAACGAGCCGATGTCCGTGTGGGACATGGACCCAGGCTGGGTGCGTGTCATTCTTGAAAACACGACGTTCAATGGCCCAAAGCTCGTATATTATTTTCTTAATTAAAAATTCCCTCGATCGATTAACCGAAGAATTAATAACGCGAAGTTTGATCGGCGTAGAGGAGCGATGATGGCCAGTCTTTTGGATCACGCCCTCTTCGGTGGCTCTAGAGAGATATTGACCACAGAGCCGCGTGTATGAGACTCTATCCTCTCTATACTCGTTTCTTAATTTTCTTCTCTCTCTCTCTCTCTCTCTCTCTCTCTCTCTCTCTCTCTCGCGTTGTCTCGCGTTCCTCAATGCTTCGTCGTGAGAAGGAAACACGGCGTGGTGCGAGGGCGACGAAGAACATCCGAGAAAAGTGCACCTATATATGAAGAGTGAGATGGAGCTTCTTATTCCAGGGATCGTGATTAATCAATTAGCGATCCGAGGTAGCCTCGAAGGAATCGACGCTGAGGCCAAGAAAAAGCGAGGAAAAAAAATGCTCGACCAAAGGAGCCGCCGTGATTCGTGACGATGCCAGAACGACGGTATAACTTCGCCCACCCCCCCCCCCCCCCCATCCCTCTCTTGCACTCCACGGATCATCAAACGCTGCTCGAGGATATGGAAGATATCGGGGTTTCATTCTTTCCTTCTGTGCTCGACCATCGATTGTTTGCCCTCGATCATTCGGCCAACGAGGTTCGTTAAACGCGGACCGGTTAATTATGCTACTTTTATACACAATGCCTGACGATTATTCGGCATTTCGGTCGATTGGAAATCGATTGGCACAAATAGAAAGAGACACCTATCGAACCACATGAATTTTCGTTAAGAGTGATCCTATCCTTTATGTAATTGATTGATTTTGCAAATTTGCAAAAAATAATGAACATTTCTGGGATTTGTTATATTGTCAATGACTTCAGACGACAGCAGTCAGGAATAGACAGTCCATTTTCTTTGCGGCTTTTCTCAAATGTTTTTTAAGGTATTACTGGATGACTATTTAAAAATCGCTAAAATTCTTGAAAATTTGAGGAACGATAGTTCTTGATAGAGTAATGATGGATTAATTGTTTTAGAATTTTTCACTAAATAATTTAGTCGTTATAAACATTTGAATTTAATACGGTCTCTTATAGGTCAACCCCTTGAAGTTATTTTTCCCACAAACTTACAAAAATGTAGTTTCAAGGTAAACGTATCTAACCCTCCGCGATCACCCAGGGTCAAAATGATGCCAAGCGCAACTTTAAGCCAAAATTATTGTAAGTTGTTGCCGACCGCTTTTTATAACAGATTGCTCATTTTTCATGATTATCGTTCTTTATTTCACTTCGAAATGGCTCTTCAGATATAAATACCTTTTTTGCAACGCCCACTACGGAGCTATTTTTTTCCCTTAAACTATCATATCTCAAGAGTATCACCCTCAAATTTTATGGAAAAAATTTGAAAATTGCAAGAGTTACGATTTTTTTATAGTAAAAAAGGGCTTTTTTTACGCATTGACCAGTTGCTGATTTTTTTTACGCCATTTTAAAATTCGATAAAAATATACTACCAAGAATGCCACATTCTAGAATGTTCAAACTAATATCCTGAATTTTTATGAGTCATTCGAAACGATGCGGTAAACGCTGCAATAGTTTAAACATGGCTGGGATCATTGCGAGCCCCCTGTGACCAGCGTGTTATTGTCAGAACGCCGAAGGGTAAAAGTTTCGAACTGCACGGAGTGAATTAAAAAGTAATTTTTGTCGTGAATTTCACGGTAAAAATTACCGTGATACATTTCAATGTGGTGACAAGTGAGAAAAGCATAATAATTCGTATGCGACGAGTTTTTTTTTACTCACGTTACAGAAAATTTCAAATACGTAGCTAAAATTTGACTATACAAGAAGGGTAGCGCGCACGATAATTTTTACCGAGAGCACAATACATTTTCCTATAACACTCATTAAATTTTATAATAAATATTAAAATAACTGTTATAAAGACGATACTTTTTTATAGACATTTTGGAAAGGCATAAAATAATAAAATGCACTGTAAAATTTCGCTGATATTATATATTTTTTAAATTTAAGTTTTGCGTATTTTGTTACACATGAAAATTTACTAGAAAATCTGGTAAAATTTTCTATCTGAAGAAGAAATTTTATTTTATTTTCGTGAAAATCTGTGTTTTATTTTTACTGCACGGTAATTTTTAACATTTAATTCTCTCCGTGTGCGAAAACTCAATGATTTGAATGACTTACCGGCTAATCAGCGATTCCAAGATTAAGGTGTTTAATTAACATTTTACGTAGAAAAAAATCGATTTTTTTTATGACGCTGCGTGTATTTCCCCCTTAATCGTACTGTTACATTTTTATGGCTGTTACCGTACGGTGGAACATTTTCGTATGCGAACAAGATGAAATCGCATTTTTTACAGCCACTATGTTGCTGACCATATACAATTATCGACGGATGGTCATACCGGATGAAAAACAGTCGAGACGAGGTGATTAATTCAGCCAAATCAACGGATTGTTGCTGTGCAAATGTTCGTCTAAAATAAAACACGATTGAGTGACCATCTGTGGATTAGCACTGTATATATATAATAGCGGGCAGCCTAAACCGCGCGATGCGTCGCTAAAAATTAAATTGAGTCCTTTCGAAGAGTCATTATCCATATAGCGAGTGAGCTCATCATCGTTGAGGATGGACGTGGAAGATATAAAAAGAATCGATCCCAATCTTTGTCTCGTCCACGCGATGGCGTGGCCCGCTTTTTTTTTTCTTCGACGCTTCTCGGAAAGACGCAGAGCCATCGAATGGATATTAAAAAGCGCGTACAGAAAAAAAAACATTTATATTGCCAGCAATTAAAACAAAAAATAAAAACCTCGCTCCAACATTTTGAAATATCTTCATCTCCAGAAACGAATTATCGTCCGCATTCAGACGAATTGTCGATAGTGCTGGCATTAGTCGTGATTCTTTTTATTCAAATTCAACGTCACTTTGGTAAGAATCTTTGATGATGGCAATTGGACGGTTGCATTTTCATCGCATTGATAATAATTTTATCACAACGAAGCAAATTTTAGAAAACATTGACGCGCCACTGGATCGAGCCTGATCAAGGCGGGCAACCACTTCAGGAGGCCGAAAATTAGATGATATTTTGGATTTTTTTTATTGTGAAAAAAAAAACGGAAATTATCGCAACTCTGACAATAATTTATTCATATTTTCATACATCTCTGGTAATTTTTTCAAGTTATTTCTTGCATTAATTAAGGTGTAATCCGCTGTGTCCCTTGACGTGTCCTCATCGTCGTTGTCGATTTGCGGGAATTGTGTAGCTCGCAATTCGCATCTGAAATAGTCCAACAAATTTTTATACATCCTTGAGATATTTTTTAAGAATATTAACCTAAATTTTGAAAAAAAAACATCGAGAATTGAATGTTGGAACGTGTTTGAAAAAAAAATGATCGATTTTTAGAATTTTTTCGCCGGCATTTTGCAATAATAAATATGCTTTCAATAATCCAATCTTTCCAACTTTAGGTTCATGTTTTAAAAAATTATATTATGTAAACGTGTTCCAAATTTCAAGATGATCCATCAATTAGTTTTTGAGTTATGATTCCCGCAAATAGAAAAAATGTCGTTTCGAGAAAAACACGTTTAAAGTTTCACAAACGAAAAACTCAAAGTCAAATGTGTTTAATCAAATGATAAAGTATCTTACCGATTAATCAGGGATTCCAGCACCATACAGCAGTCCTTTCTCTTCCTCATGCAACTCATTTGAAGCTTGCATTTCCTCTTTACGAGCTTTTCGAGCTTCTTTTGTCTCTAATAAACTTTTTCTGTTTTGCCGAGGCACGCCCATCTGATCCATTTGCTCGGCATATCCGTAGTTCTGCCTGCCAAATACGATTTGTAGTTCATTCATAATCATGAGTAGGGCTGAATTTCCTCTATTGAATAAAATAGCAGCAAGAAATGCCGCTACCTCGATTATTTTCTACCCAGAATGGAAATGTTTTGGAGCTAATCGCCAGACGGTCGAGTTTAGGTTTGTTTGGGTTATGAAAACCCAAACAAACCCAAATAAACTACCTAACTGAGCGCTCGTGGATACCTGAGCGCGCTTGGGAGTCTAGCGGAGAGTCTTTATCATTTATATACATAGCGTTAAAAGGAATCCGAATATCGTTTTGAAATTTTCAGGGTGTATTCTTAAGATATTTTGCTAACGATTTATGAAAGTAAAAAAAAATGATTTTTCGAAGCATCTAAAGTGGTTGCCCGCCTTCAGGCCCGAAAGTCGGATTAGTACAGTATTTGAAACTGGCGCCCAGGTCTTCGATTCGTTTGTTATTCCCATAGTTCCGACGTTGCCACATTTCAATACATACGTCTCAACAAGCCTTACTTTTTCGCAAACCGGTCACATATTTTTCACACATTCTCATTAATTAGATCGGTAACCAGTCTTTTTTTCGGTAATACTGTTCTGTACACTATCCTGCACTCACCATTTTCTTTTTTGGGGTCACTTTCTTCACGTATAAGGAAGCCATACTCGAGAAACAGAAATGGTAACGACGTTGGGCCATACAACCAATGTGATCGAACGAACGTTGACGTAAACTTTATAAATTACTATTTAATAAACGAGTGCGAAAATCGTCGTTTTTCTTTTGCCAATATTATCAGAGAATATACCATAATGGCTACTGAAATTTTCATTAATATCTATTCACCCAAATATTATTAAGCAACCGCCATTAAACTCATTTTGTAGATCGACGACTCATGCGCTTGGAAAAATGGAAACATCACGCATCTGTGATAATCGCGCTTTGTCTTTTGGTAGTCGATGGAAGGTGGCGTTTTCAAAGAGGACTCTCTTCGAAGAAGGTTAGAAGCCGCCCGATACCTGTATAGCCGTGACGACTCAGCGGCTTGGACCAAGGCAACAAAATCTACAAAAAAAAAACGGGGTAATTAAAGCAAAGGATGCCGACAACGGCATGTCATAAAAGCGGCAGTTTCCCCCGTAGAGGGTTGCGCATTACTGAACGATATAGTCATAAAATAAAAAGCTTCGAGTGGAGATACACCGGCTTGGAGAAGAGCGAGATAAGAACGACAACAAAATCCAAACAACTTATGTCCCGCTACCCCACTTGTCCCCTCGTCACTCTGGCCACCCTTTTGCCACGGCTGAAGAACCGCCGACCAAGCTTCTTTTGTTAAGACAACATTTTTCTTACAATATCCAATCAGAATCGATAGGTATGGCGTCTTGTTGGTTGACGATGCAACGTTCATCAATAATTACAGCAATACGGGAAAAAAATATTGACACCACTAAAAGTAAAGCCGTATTTTTAGCACATACTCTACACGGAGAGAATTAAATGTTAAAAAATTACCGTGCAGTAACGGTAACCAGATGACAACCCTGAAACTTCGCTTATTATTACTGAGTAACACACAGATTTTTACGAAAATAAAATAAAATTTCTTCTTCAGATAGAAAATTTTACTAGATTTTCTAGTAAATTTTGATGTGTAACAAAATACGCAAAACTTAAATTTAAAAAATATATAATATCAGCGAAATTTTACTGTGCATTTTATTATTTTATGCCTTTCAAAAATGTCTATAAAAAAGTATCGTCTTTATAACAGTTATTTTAAGATTTATTATAAAATTTAATGAGTGTTATAGGAAAATGTATTGTGCTCTCGGTAAAAATTATCGTGCGCGCTACCCTTCTTGTACAGTAAAATTTTAGCTACGTATTTGAAATTTTCTGTAACGTGAGTTAAAAAAAAATGGTCGCATACGAATTATTATGCTTTTCTCACTTGTCACCACATTGAAATATATCACGGTAATTTTTACCGTGAAATTCACGACAAAAATTACTTTTTAATTCTCTCCGTGTATGCATCAATATTGAGATAGATTTGTTCTAGAGAGACTCGTGCGATTAGTTTCGTATCGGCTTGTCTGGCGGTTTGGAGGTCCCGAAGGCTACCGTATATGCATTTGGATTTTTTTTTTATTTGTTTGATTTTTCATCGTGTATAAAAATGTATTATTTAGGGTAAGTTCGGGATAGTTGGCCATAGTTTTTTCAAGGATCCGTCAGAATAAAAGTGCAAAAGTTTCGTTACTCATCTCTAGTCGTAGTTAAACTTTGAACATTTAACTTCAAGATAATTTACAAAAAAGAAACAAATTCTCATGAGATCAACCTTGAAATTAGTGTTTTTTTAAAATCACGATTGACCATCAAACCTGAATATTCTCCAGGAGTATTCAGGTTTGATGGCTATAGGAGTAGAGGAGCGTTGCCCAGTACTTAATTCTACTCTTGCTTTCGATTCTTCATTTTTCTTTTTTTAGCCAGATCTAGAACACATATCGGGTTCAGTACAATTTGTGTATACATACTCATATTTGAGGGATTGAGGGAGTCATTTGCGAGTTTTTCCACCCTTTGACCCTTTTTATAACCTCGTGTGATTGAAACACTCGCCTTCGGCTCCTACTGCAAACTTACACTCGTGAGAAAAAGTTTTTTCGTCCTCGTGTCATAATGTACTGTTCTTGCATGCATACGGAGTAAAGGAGGTCAATTTGAGCAAAATTCGAAGTTTAATAAAAACATCGAAAACATAAAAAGTATTTTCTCAAACCTAACCCTGGAAAACTAGTATTTCTTATTTTGACCACATAATGAATGATTTCTATGACATGTAGCATACCGTTGGCAAGGATATAAAATAGAGAACTTTTGAAAACAAAGCTAAGTTCAAAATAGCTTTTAGTTTTTTAGTATTGAAAATGATTTTAAAGATGTATATAAGGGGCCCGATTTAGCGAGATGTCATACGAAACTAACGCTGCCCCCACTCAGCTGCCGCTGTGTCGTAGCAGAGTGGGGGGAGCTGCGACATGCTAAATGCCTGTGATTTGTTGAAAAATGCTGCATTACGTGTAGAGTAGTCATTTGTGTTTACAAGTTGTAAGTTTCAATTTTTGTGTGTACATTACAATGTTGGTTTGTTGGGGTTTGTTGAGGTTTGTTGGGGTTTGTTGAGGTTTGTTGGGGTTTGTTGAGGTTTGTGGGCTTTTTTGAGGTTCGTTGGCGTTTGTTGAGGTTTGTTGGGGTTTGTTTTGCTTTGGATGGATGGATGGATAGTGAGAATGTGAGTGAGAGAGTTAGAGAGCGAGAGAGGGATTGATTGATTGATTGATCGTAGATTTATTTATGCCCTGGTGTAACCTTTAGGCAATAGTGTATATATGAAGAAACGATAAGTTACAGAAGAAAGAATTGTATGAGCTTAAATGTGATAATATAACCGATAATAAAAAATACAAATAATACTACGTATAATGAAGATAATCTAGGATAATGGTATAAAAAATAAAAACGTTAATATGAAGGTTAAAAATAAAAAAGAAAAAGAAACATAAAGATCGCAAGTAATTAACATCTAAAGCGAAGCATATAATGTATAACATAACCAAAATAATAAAACTCAGCATGCGTAACAGAGTGTAATTATGTATACTATATATAAAATAGATAGAGTGACATAGTAGCGTATGAGATAAATAAGAGCATAATATAAAATAAACGCATAAAGAGTACGCAGACGAGAGCCTAGTAACTAGTAACTAAGTGTATCTTGTTAATGAATTTAGAAATTGACGTTTTTCATACATTTACACATAAGACTTTGGAAGCTCATGAGACATTTTTTTAAAACCAATTGTATCAAATAATGATTTATTTATAATAAAAATACATTGCAGAATACAACAAAAGTTATTTCGTGCTATTACAACCACTAATAAAAAAAAGTCATGGCGATTTAAGGGGCCAGGCCACTTTGAAAATTTCAAAAAATCGATTTTTTTTTACTGTTTTCGAAAGTACATACATTCAGAAATATTGTGTCAATATTGTGTCAATATTGCCGATTGAGTATAGGTAAGAGTTTTTCATAGTATAAACTTCAAACGCGTTTTTCTCGAAACAACGTTTTCAAAATCTAGCTCCATCGTATCTCTAAAACTAATAAACCGATACTCTTGAAATTTGAACCACATATTGTAAACATGATTCGCAACAAGATGACCCTCGATGGTTCAAAAATTTTGATTTATACTCTTTTTTTTTTTGCGAAAAACTGCGGGAAAAAACGCGTTTTTTAATACTTTTTTTCGTTTTTTATCTGCCATTTTTTTATTTTTTTATAAAAACTTTATATCCGAGGGTCATTTTGTAGCTGGTGTCATACTGAATCTAATGGATTTTGATTTTTTTTGTGTCAGACAAGCCGTTGCCGAGTTGTGATGGAGCTACCTAACCCACCTATTTTTGAGGCGTTACGTTAAACTATAGTTTTTGTACTTAAAAATGAATAAAATGAATTAAATTTTTTTTTTAATGTATTTCAAGACTTTATTTATCAAGCCCAACAACTTTTATTATTCATATCTTTTGTAAAATCCTCAAAAAAAAATCGCGAAAATAGCCTTTTTTTCGTGGCTCCAAAGTGGACTGGCCCCTTAAAGGCGACATTTCGGATTTAAAAAAAACGAAAAAAATCATATCTCAATTACCGTGACACTCAGGACATAGGGTCTAAGGGGTGAAAAAATTAGCAAACGACCCCCCCCTCCCGCAAATCCCCAAAAAAAATTGTATCGGTCCCATGCGCCAAACACCCTGTATATAATCTTTAACACCATGGGAGGGTCTCAAACCGCTATTTTTATGAATCATATTTCTCGGACTAATGTAGAACCGTTTGGAGCACCGATGTAATAGCAACTGTTCCATTAACAGGCCGGTGCTGTAACGGGAATGGAAAAGTGGCTACAATTATCATCGCTATACAGCGTAAATACACGAGCGAAGCAATTAATAATACTAAAAAGAAGGAAGAAAAAATGTATTTACCAATTATCGTAATCGTAGCTGCGAACGAGTATATAATCGATAGTTCGTGAACATCGGATATAAGTTTGAAAACGAACAATATAAGAAATATAAAGTCGTATCACATAAAATTAGCCGCGCGATAGAGCGTTGGCGTAACGCG
>OZ010722.1:4418064-4440881 GCA_963932345.1 Ophion ventricosus
AAAAACTCCGAAAGAATACTACCCCGAAAGATCAAAACTCCGAAAGAATTTTACCCGAAAGACCAAAACTCCGAAAATCTGAACACCGTAAAAACAAGCGGTGGCGCTGCCATCTAAACGCGTTAGGCTAACTTGCTATCTGCCTTATGTGTGAGTATTCGGAATTTTGAACGTTCTGAACGTTCTTTATCGAAATCTTACACTTTCTAAACTTCAGTTTTCGCAAACTGGATGATCGAGGCTATGACTTCTGGAATCCAAAACTTTCGTGAACCTGACGAATCTCGTATCAGTTTTTTTATATTTAAACTTTCTGATGTAGCTCATTTTCTATAATAAAAAAATCCGAATTTTGTGGGATGCTTAATGTTACATGTTTGGAGTTCTGTATGTCATGTTACTGGTCGTTCAAATAAAGCGTTCATCTTCTTCATACTATTTCTGAAAATTATCTCGTATCAGAAATCATATTTGTATCCTTTTTCTATCGCTACTCGTACCGTTCTACATAATTTACAGTCAACTGTGTAGACTTTCACTGGCATGATCTTTACGAAACCTGTAGTTTCATTAAAATTAGGAATTTAAACCGTCGAAGCATACAAAGTTCGGAATTTCAAATCACCCCGTTTATTTGAATTCTATAGTGTCGTTATTAATCCATTCACTGGTCGGTTTACCCTAGACGACTGATTTAATGAGCAGCTTTATTTTGACGATGATACGGCGTTGCATAGTCCAGTAAAATGTGCTAAAACCGAACACTTTTTAGCGGAGAATCATAATTTGTTTACTGAAGATAGATGGTTGGCATCTGAAAGTAACCCCAGTAATAGTTTTTTCCGGAACCCTCCTCAACTCTGAGAAATATCGTTTTTCAGTATAAAAATCGCTATAGCTCAATAACTAATAGCCTGATTGAAAAATGTTTCAAACAAAAGTTCTTTAGCATAAGAAGATACGTATAAAGTTATTCAACTTTGAACCCCCTATCTTTGAAAGTGAGGGCACAAAAACGATTTGAAAATTCAGACTTGGCGCGTAATCAGTATAACTGTGGAAAATCATAAAAAAAAACATTTAGAAAGTGGTAGCTCAGTCTGTTTAATACTGTCGTTCATGACGTTTCAATGGAAAACTACAGCCATTGAAGACACTTGGCAAATTGAAGTTGGTGCACTCGAAGTCAAGTTCCTCATACGTTGGGTGCGCTCTTCAAGCTTCGTAATTAATTCGTGAGAATTAATGTAATTAATTTGTGAAAGACGTGAGAACAGGCCTGAAGAATTTGAAAAATGTGCTCGTCTACGTGGACAGGAGGATGAGAGATTTCTCGTAGCAAGTTATAGCTTTGATGACATCAAGTGGAACGAGTGCTAGGATTATTCAAATGATGGATAAATGGAGAGAATCGGATTGATAAGACCCCCCAAACTCTACAGGCAACGTGTTTCAAGATCTCACCCGACCTTTGAAGAATAGGTTCGCAACGGCTCGTACGTATTAGGGTATTACGTGCGAGTAATACCCATGTAATTCGGATTATCGTTTCACATTGGATATACAGGGTGTGACACTAAAAAGAACGTATTAAAGTTAATCGGACAGATGAGGTCGTACAAAAAAGTTTTTCCTACAAAAATTTCATGGTTTTGAAGTGGACATGTGATGGTAATACAAAATTGTTTTTTTTTTTGTTGTCAACACCGCTACGAGATAGCGCGGTGAATTAAACATTTTTTAAATAGCAACGCATGGACTTTATATTTTTAAATAAATACCTGATTTTGAGACGAATCGGACGGAAAAAAAGTTCTCTAGCTCCAAAGTCAAGAAAGCTATGGCAGTTCGAAGTACTTGAAAATATCCCCTTGCGAATTTCGAAAGGCGTATTCAACCCTGTATCGAGCAACATTATCAGTTATGGGTGTTAAAGTGTGATATACATTAACAACGATAAAAAAATCGAAAAGATCGGGATAAGTTAATGGAAGGAAAATTAGATTTATGAAAAGTTGAAGGCTTATTATATGGGCAGTTATCGCTGACTAACCCGGGAGTCATTTTAATTATTGGTTTTTTTACGTGTCAAAACTTTAAACGCGTTTTTCTCAAAACTGCATTTTCGAAGTTGTCGTGCAGGATTTTTTTTTCAGCGAAACCATAAAATAAATCGGAATTATAAAATAGGGGTTTTATTATACACGTAATTGACTATACAAAATTATTTTTTCACAGAGATACATGTCAAAATGGCGACTGTGCATCATTTTTCCGATGACGCCTTTATTTCTGGAAGGTCAATGGCCGGACCAACAGCTCCTATAATTTTCGAGTTATGATGAGACACTAAAGTTTTTTCGATTATATATAAAAATAGCTATAGAAGTACGTAGGATTTTGTTGATATATTGTTTTTTGTCAAAATAGCGGATTCTAAAACAAAAAGTATAAAATGCCATGAGAAAATCCTCAGAAAATTGGTTATAAAAAAGGAACTATGCAATATAATTTAAAAAATCCCACGTAGTGCCTCAGAAAATGTAATTCTAAATATACAGTTAAAATTTCAAAAGTGAATCGGTTGAAATTTGTTTGAGTTATGAGTCCGGCCGACTTGAAAAATGTAGTTTTGAGATAAAAGCGTTTAAAGTTAGTAGAAACCACGGCATGAATCAAGAGGGATTGCGCTAGAATTCGAAAATCGAGTACTTAGAAATGTTTCACACCCATAATCTTTTGGAATATAATTTTATAGGTACGAAGGTACATTTTTAACAAACAAAAAAATCGATGTTTGAAAAATCCTCGAGTGGCCTGAGGCCTTAAATATATCCTATTCAAATTAAATATTTTTTTTTCGCAGTGTAGGGAACACTTTTTTGTACAATCTCATCTTTGCGATTTATTCTAATACTTTTTTAAAATGGGACACCCTGTATATATATATATATATATATATATATATATATATTTATATATATATATATATATATTTATATATATATACCCACACCTGTGGGAGTCAAAAAGATCAAGCATAATTAGCAAGCTTTCCGGTCAACCGATGCATCATCATAGGATTAATGAAACATGACACGACAGTGTTCCCACTAGTATTTAGACCACGGGTAAACTATCCAGAATGAGAATACGCTGCAGCGACAAGATAATCTTGTCCGTCTTCTTGCCTTTGATAGGTTGGCTTGCGCGCCCACGAATGATTTTTCATTAAAGTCCTTTGTTTAGTATGGAACCTTCATCTCTCTAATGCAACTTCCATCATTAAGTGTCTAACGTCATTACCTGCAGATTTGGTTATGCCGCTTATCAGTGGCTTTTGAACAGGAATATTGGCATTAGTCTGCAGGAAAGAAATCAATCTGTTCACATCAATGCCTGGAAACTTGCGATGCATTTGCAATTCCGTGTCTCCCGATCGTCTTCCCTTCTCATCTAAATCTCGTCACAGATTTAGAGGCTGAATACCTACACGTAGCGGCATTAAAAAGTTGTTTTTTTTTCTCGTGAAACGTTAGTTAAACAACTCAAGTATACGTCCTGGTATACTGGCTAATCGCTGATTAGCCAATAAGTCACTGACATCATTGAGTTTTCGTAGTTCGAGACTTTACACACCTTTTTCTCGAAAGTATTTATATTATTGATGTTTGTGGGAAACATAACTTTATAACAAGTTGACCGATTGTGCCAAAATTGTACACACAACTCAATAACGATATTACCTTGAATTTAGTTTACTTGTTTATGAAAATCATTTCTGAAAAATACTTTCTTATTGCAAAAGAGAACGAAAATGTTGTGTAAAAGTTGAATTTTTTCCCTAAGTGTCTCATTGTTTTAATTTCCAATTTTTCAAGTGTTTCTTAGATTTAAGTTCAGCATCTGGATGTTAAAATACTAAAAATTCTTGGCTCATATTTTTCAGATCAATATTGAAGTCGTTTGATATCCCACAAACGGACAACTGCCGCCAAAACCTTCCTGGAAGACCACGCCGTAACGTCGCCATGCTGCAATATTTTTAAATAAAAAAATAAATCTAAACAGTTCAACTATGTAAAAAAATATACCTAAAGTTTCATAAGTGTAAGGCGTTTTGTTTCTTAAAAAAAAATGACCAAAATTGGCTTTTTTGTCGTCTATATGTATTTCCCCCCTTAGTTCTGTCACGCATCAATAGTCACGCGTTTTATCTTTTGCTTCGTTATAGTTCCTCCCATCCTTTTTCTGCAAGTCCCCGCGGTCTCCTTCGTACTGCTCGTAAGGCGGCTTCTCGCTCTCACATTTATTGATGCCTCGACTTAGTCCTTTCACGTATTTAGGCTTCATCCACAAATCAGATGAGATTCTGATCAGCGGACCACCGAATATTGGATTTCCATAGTTGCACTAGGATGCTTACTAGACTTGAGAGATTATAACTCTGAACTCGTGTACTCGTTGAGTAAGGTGAGACTGACTTTTGGGTAAAGTCATCAACATCTGTTGATTTAATTGAATCAATAGCAGATAGGGGTTGATTTCTAGTTGACTGACGATTCCTACAATTTATTGACGTATTATCGTCACATCTCGGTCCATATTTACAGGTCAACGATATCAAAGTATACTTTTTTTTTAAAATCTTATCGTAGTTTTTAATCCAAGATGACTTCTTGAGGAGGTTGAGGTGTTACAATTCTTTTTCGAATCCAAAAGTTAGAGACTAGTAATAAGAGTTAGAGTAATTTTGGGATAAAGTTGCGCTTGGGGTCATTTTGACCCCGGGTGACCGTAGAGGGTTAATACGGATGCACTGTTTACAAATACGCCCAAAATGGAATTCATTTGGCTGTAACACACATAAATGCATTGATTAAGACACGTTTAATATGTGAACGTATGAATGCAGATATTCAATGTATTGAGATTTTTTTGTTGTTGTACAATTGAAAGAGATGTACAGTCGTTGACAAAACCTTAGTCAAGCATACGCCAATATCGTCGAATTTGGCTTTAATTATTATCAAAAGCGGAAAATTAACATTTCTAACTGTTAATTCATTATTAAATTAGCTAATTGTAAGGCTAACCGTGTACGACATGATCGAGACTTGTAATTCCACAATTCGCCCATTTTGGACTAACTCTTTGCCCGACGGTCCAGTAATACCTTAAACGTGTTTGAATTCTCTACAAAACACACAAGTGCGTTGTTTCAATTTACATGGCATTTACACGTGTTAATTCCTAAAATAGGCACACCTTACGTCTAACAAATAATACATATGCATACGAAGTGAGCTTACCCGAGTAGAAATATTGTCAGGCTGGCCTGATATTTGATCCGGGCCTGATCAAGTTGTAGTACGGAGGCCTTATTTAAGGCATGCCTTAATTTTGTTGATCCGGCTGGTGTCAGGCGATAGTCAGGCAACTGGATGTACGCTCTCCCCCAGCTGCCTGATCCGGCTAGATTCAGGCGGTGGCCAAGCAACCGGACTTACGGCTTACTTCAATTTGCCTGATTCGGCTAGTTTCAGACGATGGTCAAGCAGCCGGACTTTTACAGTTTGGCGCTAAAAACGTGCCTAAACTTATCTTGCTAGATGCTAGAAAGACTCGAGAGAAGCACGAGACATTAATCACTTTACATATTTTCGTATATAAAGTTTACGTTGTCAATGAAACGGATAAACGAAACCGCAGAAAATTGCCCAACGACTACGTCTGCGAGAATGGCGGGCACTTAATAAGGAAAAATAAAGAAGGAATAATACATCAGCAGGTTAGTATAACAATTTTTTTAAGACTTTTACAATTCTTAGTTAGTTAGGTTAGTATAACATTTTTTCAAAGACTTTTACAATTCTTAAATCTATTTCTATAGATTTAAGAATTGTAAAGTAAAGTAAAGAATTGTAAAATTAAGGCTAACCTGCACCGATGGCATCACATTCACCGGACTGAACTACGTAGTCAACTTACCATTGTTCGATTGGCCTACGCTGTCTGGGCTAACCTGCAGCGATGGCATCACATTCATCGGTTGCAGGGTAACCCGGACGGCATAGGCCAAACAAATAATGGTAAGTTGACAGCGCAGTCCAGCGCAGTGAACGCAATGCCATCGGTGCAGGGTAGTCCATTCAAAATGCACTTGGAATGGACATTACATTCACTGGACTGTACTACGCTGTCAACTTACCACTATTCGGTTGGCCCGCGCTGCCCAGGCTAATCTGTACCGATGGCATTACATTCCCTTTACGGAACTACATTGTCAACTTACCATTATTTGTTTGGTTTACGCCAACCTGCACCGATGAATGTGATGCTATCGGTGCAGCTTAGTCTGGACAGCGTAGGCTGACCAAACAATGGTAAGTTGACTGCGTAGTTTAGTACGTCGAATGTGATGCCATCGGTGCAGGTCCAATCAAATCTCTAAGCGAAAGTGTTATTTATTCTCTACATGCATCTACGTGAAAAATGTATTTGATAAATAAAAATTCATATTCAGTTTAAAAAATAAACTATTAGCGTTAATTATAACTTCGTGCCTTTTTCTCTTTTAAATATGCGTGATATTTTTTATTTCATGAGTAATCAGGACATCCTAAGGAGGGTTCCATTACATCATACTGACTAGGCCATGATTTTTTACTTTGATCAAGCCTTACAAAATCAAGCTTTGATCAGGCTTTTCATTTTGTACCCTGATCAGGCCTTGATTTTTTACCCTGATCAGGCCTTGACGTTTTATCCTGATCAGGCCTGATTCTTTTTCCGACCTTGATCAAGGATCAAGGTCGGAAAAAGAACATTAAGATGCCTGATCAGGCCTTTATTGTAGCCGGAGCAAGATTTCCACTCGCGTACACGTAAATCTTGCATTACAGATTTTTCTTCAATAAACAAGTTTCCAAATTACACGAAAATTTTACCAATTGTTTTACACATTGTCATTCACATTTTACAATCGTATTCGAATAGATTTCATCATTTTTCTGCCAACGCCTCGACCTCATTAAGAATAACAATTTTTTTTTTTTTTTTTTTTGTTCCTTAAGCCTTCATTGTGGAAACGAAGCCTAATCTATCTGGTTTTCTCGCTCTCACTTCCACGAGTTCTCAACGTGCGGTCTTTCTCTGCTCCTTTCGAAGCATGGGCTCTCGCGATCACGGGCGCATGGCACGTATAATTTTCAGAAGTCTTGCCATCCTCGTCTTTCATTCGCACCGCTCGTTCCTGGTGGCGGCGTCGGTGCCTTCGACTCCTTCATCGCCACTATACCACCACCACCACCAGCATCACCATTACAACCACCACCACCACCATCACCAATATCGCCACCTCCACCTCTTTCCTCCTCGTTCTTAGCTTCTTCTTCTTCTTCTTCTTCTTCTTAACTCAACGTATCTCGCTCTCTCCTTTCGTCTCTCGCTGGCAGTCTTTCTCCCTCGCACGGTCGTACGGCGGCGCGGATGAAGGAGAGCGGCACCCTTTGAAGTCCAGTTGGGAGCCAATTACACGAGTCACACACAGGGCCGCAGCTCTCTCGCGCGCCCGCACCTCGAAAAATATTACGGCGCGCGCGCGCTTATCGATTAAAACCGAGAAATATTGTAGCTCTTCGGGCTCGTTCCTATATCCTATGAATTCGTAGATATACAAGACGTGGCTAATGTGACTCTCGGTCTTGTAAAGAGAAAATACGTCGAACTCGGTAAACTAGTTTTCTTTGGTCTTGTTGTTTGTTTTTTGTAAGATAAACTTTTTTAACACCATTTTTTTCGTTCGTTTACGCATGCCGAGTGTGACACGCGTCACGTCCAATCGAAGCTCGGTTACGCATGTTCAATCTTTCACTTTCGATGACTGCTGCTCGTCACGTGGTCCATTTCGGGCTTGGCAGCGAGAATTTTTACATTTATACAAAATTATTCACAATTATTATTTCTTTTTTCGACGATTTTAATGTTGTTTTTCAAAAAGAAGATTCTGATGAACTAATTGATTTTAAATGAAGTATTTGGTATTACGATGGCGAGGGATAAAACTATACCGATCACGAGATATGGTAGAACAATTGATGCGATCTTTACAAGATATATTGAGCAAAATTAATTCATATTATTATTCACTTATTTCATTTAGGTGACGTTCATTAAATACGTGAGGTGTTTTTTTTCTCTTTAATTTGGACCCCTCCTGGTGAGATTTGACGAGATGTTGAGGCACCCCCCTCCCCCGCACGTGAGATTTTCCCCATAATTTTTGAATGATTACATTTGTTCGACATCTTCGTGTATTTTGCTTCATACCACTAATGAAGACTTACTGATAGAGTGTTCTATGAAATACATTTTTTCTGTGAAAGAAGAAGTGGAGAAAATTGATACTACGGTTAAGGTGCACTATAACGGCTCTAATTTAGTGTTATTTAACTTAAAAAAAATTTAACTAAATAACACTAAATCCGACACCACCTTCCCTACTCGAATCATGGGCAAATTGACTCCAAAGAATATATTAAGATGAACAGAAAGAATATTTCATTAATATTAATAAAAAAGATAATGAAGTAATAACTTAATGCCTAAGAATAGAATAAGAAGATTAATAAGAACATTTGATTATTTTTATTTCATAGTGTTAATATGGACATATGCCTGTCCACATTTTCAGACCAGTCTGGAAATATCGACATTTCACGAGTTTAAACAAAATTTTATTATAAAGGATACATATACTTAAAAGTCTGATTGTTACCAAATATAACAAAGCAATTACACTGGTTTTATTATTCTTGTATTCTTGAGGCCTTAGGCCAGTCTAGAGGCCAAAAAAGGGCATATTTTGCGATTTTTTTTTTTCAGCGAAACCATAAAATAAATCGGAATTACAAAATAGAGGTTTTATTATACACGTAATTGACTATACAAAATTATTTTTTTTCGCAGCAATACATGTCAAAATGGCGACTGTGCAGCATTTTTCCGATGACGCCTTTATTTCTGGAAGGTCAACGGCCGGACCAACAGCTCCTATAATTTTGGAGTTATGATGATACACTAAAGCTTTTTCGATTATATATAAGAATATCTATAGAAGTACGTAGGATTTTTTTGATATATTGTTCTTTGTCAAAATGGCGCATTTCTAAAACAAAAAGTATGAAATGGCATGAGAAAATCGTCAGAAAATTATTTATGAAAAGGAACTATGCAATATAATTTAAAAAATCTTACGTAGTGCCTCAGAAAATGTAATTCTGAATATACAGTTAAAATTTCAAGTGAATCAGTTCACTTGATCAGTCACGACATGAATCAAGAGGGGTTGCGCTAGAATTCGAAAATCGAGTTCTTAGAGATTTTTCATAATCATAATCTTTTGGAATATAATTTTATAGGTACTAAGGTACATTTTAAAGAAAAAAAAATCGATTTTTGGAAAATCCTGAAGTGGCCTAAGGCTTTATGCTATCATCACCCCATATGGTTTGAGTTTAGTAATACCCAGAGTTGGCAGTAACTAGCTACTTCAGTATCGAATTCGATTAAAGATACTCGATACAAATGTATCGAGCAACAAGAACTCGGTCGATACTTCGTTACAAAAGTAGCGATCTCTAGCTTTCGCTCGATACTTTTGTATCGAGTAACGAAAAATCTTTTGATACTCGATACTTTTGTATCGCGTATCGAAAAGTTTTGCGATACTCGATACTTTTGTATCGAGTATCCTTCGTTTTGTCTTAGTCCTTAGGTATTACTCTGGTAATACCTAAGGACTAGGACTTAGGTAATACCTAAGGACCAATTAACTTTTTTTTTTAACTAGATACTTAATTAGGTAATGCCCTTTTTCTATCTTAGTCCTTAGGTATTACTCTGGTAATACCTAAGGACTAAGATAGAAAAAGGGCATTACCTAATTAAGTATCTAGTTAAAAAAAAAAGTTAATTTGTCATATGTACGGAACCCTAATAGAGCGAGATCCGACTCGCACTTGGCCGGTTTTTTTTCTTTCAAATTCACTAGGAAAATGTGCATGCCTTTCGGGTTATTCCTGAAAAGTCCTTGACAAGCTTTTTGCGACGCGGAGATGCGGCACTTTGGAAACTTCATTTTTGTCGGCAGATGATCGGCATTAAATAATAATAATTCGGATAATCCGGGTCACGCGAATGAGAAGTTACCCTAAGGTGGGCACGGATGAAAAAGCCATCGAATTAATTAACATTGCTCACAGTTTATCCGGCTCATCGTGTGCCTTGACTGTGAAGAGAGACCCCGTACTTAAGCGGAAGTTGATTAACGACTGATGGGTCGCTGGTTCTTCTTGGCCGTTGATGATGTAGAGATCGTGACGATCGGAACGTCGATTCGTCACGGGCAGCGATACCAAAGCTATGCCGGTGACACGTAGCGGCAAAAGCGAAGTTATTTATTTAGGTTCGTAGCGAACCTTTGACAGTTCTCCACCATACGTATCTTCCAATTACGCCGCTGTACACTGCAAATTCATGTGTGTTATTTGTTACATGTAAGATGCGTAATTCTAGGAATTAACACGTGTAAATGCCATACACAATTTAAGGTAGTAGTCTCGCCACAGTCACGTTGAAAAGTTTATTCTACGCTCAATCGATGAAAGCTTCGAAATATTGCGAAATATCCTAATAATGTAGGTTGTACATCTTATCGGAATGTAAAAACTTATAAATTAATGATGAAAACGCCTGATATAATGTTTACCTAACCCTGACTTTTGTATCAGACTATCCATTCCCGCTACTAATACGTAGATATTAGTAGCGAGAATGGACTGCATATACGCATATGCACACATTACCGTATGTTAGTTCTAGTCTGCTCCAGTCTCTTCGTGGCGCTAGCGTCGCTAGACATTGCTTTTTGTAAATCGCTATATCTCTGAAACTAGACGGTCAAAATTCATGATTTTTTTTTACCCACTTCGTCATATGTTTCTCTTCAATTGAGAAAAAAAATCTTTAGAAAAGTTTCAAAGTTATTGCGTGAAGTGTAAAATTTTCCACTGCACCCTATAAGAACACGTGTAAAACCATGAAATCTTTGATTGCAAATATCTCGAAAACGGAACGGTGAATCCTTCTGAAATTCTGCAGGTAATAATTTAATAGTGTCTTGAACGAGTCCTCAAAATAAAAAAATAATCTGTAAAAAAACGTCTTGGCGAGACTGCTACCTTAAAAGAATGCACTTCTGTGTGTTATAGAGACTTTAAACACATTCCATGTGTATTTCAAACACTTGAACCGCAGTAACTTTTAACACGTTACTGCTGTCTTATTCAAAACACACTTTGCGGAAAGTTTCTCGAAAAACAATTGCCCAAATGACAAATACACCAAAAAGATTGAAAATTGATTAGTTTCTAATTGTGGAGAGTCACGATTAATAATTGATTAATTGTTAATTGCGACTACAGCAATTGACAAGTAATGAATTGTTAATCGTGAGTTTTCACAATTACAATTAATTAATTGTTAATTGTTATAGTCGTGATTAACAATTAATTAATTGTTAATCTTTAGTTACCCTAGCAATTAAATTTTGCCCAACACTGCTTCAAGGTAATAACACATGTAAGCTGTGGTGATTATTTTGAATGTATGGTAAAGCCAGCAAAGAGTACGCACTTTATCAACTTTTATTTCTAGAATAATCAATTTTGATAATACACATTGTACTTTATATTTAAATTAAGCTTCGGTCATTTAGGAAGATTATGTTGAATACGAATCTTAAGTAACAATGTCGAAAAATATCTTTCAAAGGCTTAAACTAGTGCGCATGAGAGCTGAGTGAGATCATCAGCCCTAGCACATATCATAAGTGAATACAAGCTTCTTAGCTTGTACGCGTGCGCACTCTATGGGTGCGTACTCTTACCAAGTACGTGTTTTTAGTCTATGGTCACTATAATTTTCGTGAGCAAGCAAAACGGCGACATAACCTCTCGATAAAAACAAAATTTGGATCACAAATTTCAAGTATAATAACATTCGTTGGGTGAAAATTAATCGCAAACCTTACAAAATGTGTTTGAAATTGTTAAAAAAATAAGATCAAACACATCAAAAATCTATTATTAGTCATAAAATTGGAAATAAATACCTTAACGAAACGACTTATTGTCCAACGCCTTGACACGTCATATGCCACGCCATATGTCATATGGTTAGGTCGTGTTGCCAATACGAGAAAAAATAAAACAATTGAAACCACTGCGTACTCTTTAAGGGGTGAGGGCTAGTCAGCATTTTCAAAAAATTGTTTTTTTTGCATTTTCTCAAAGTATGGCATTTCAAAAGTATTCTCTGAAAATTTTAGACAAGTCGGAGCATTATTCATGAAGATATACAACTTTGAGCACAGCCGCCTCGTGTCGAGGCGGCTGTGCTCAAAGTTGCTTCTACTACGCTCAAAATCGTGCTCAAAGTTGCTTCTACTGTGCTCAAAATCGCTTCTACTGCGACTGCTAAGGCGAAGGAAGGGTCACTTTATGATGCCGGAATAGACGATTCAATGTAAGTCCAAAAATAATTTTTTTACTTGCATGTAAATTGTACTTAAAACTTTAAACGCGTTTTTCTCGAAAGCACATTTTCAAATTCGGTGATCACTGTAACTCCAGAACGGCTTGACGGATCGTTTTCAAATTTATATCACTTATTTTGTACATAATTGTCCCCTGGATGGACGAAGGATTTTTATCCGCGGTGAATAGTTTTTTTTTATAACTGAAAATATGAGTGAAATTTTGGTCGAAAAACAAGTTTTTACGTTGAACATCCGCCATTTTGTAAAAATTCGAAATTTTTATTAACCCTTCGTCCATCCTGGGCCCAACATGATTTACTAATGATCCCCGTTAATTTTTTTGGTTTCAGATGATCCAGTGATGAGCAGCAGTGATCACCGCGAAACACCTTTTTTTCTGGACCCCTCGCAGACTGACTGCATCTCGCTTATTTATCATTATTTTTCAATGAAAATTTTACTGTAGCTACTAGAAATATTGATTATTCATATGGGAAAACATTTTTCACTAAATAATAAAACTTGTAAAAAAATATCCCGAAAAAAGCGTTTCTTTCGGCGTTACAAGTAGCCCTCACCCCTTAATAGCGCGCACTCTTTGGTGGCTCTACCCTAATCGTTCAAAGAAAAACGCTCAAATTTGCCGAACAGTATTTTTCGTTAATTGGCCGTTTTTTTAAATATTTGTTCAATTTACCAAGCAACTACGCCACCGGGCGAAACGATTATTTAAGGATATTTCAAAAATATTTTATAAAGACATCCGTGCCTGAATTATTGTCCGGTCATCAATAATCACAGAGCGCTTTAGCCTTGCGGGCACTTTTTCTTTACTTCCTCATCGTAATGTCAAGTTTTGCGAGTACCTTCTCTTTCTGAGTGCAGAAAAAAAATAGTTGTTTTTTTTACTCGAAAAGTGCACGTCCCTTCGTGTAAGATCCATAATCTGGATCTGACGCGTACCAGGAAGCGACATCGATATTGTTTGTAGCTCGGAGCTCTTCACGTTTTCTGGTGTTTGAAGCAAGCGAGCGACGGGCTAAGAAAACGCTTTCTTTCTCGCCCAAGACTCGTGAGAATCGCGCTCATTATTGTCGGTAAAACGGGCGGCACAAAACGTACCAACGCTCTCGTGTCGAAGGGCATCAACGTGCCCAGCCCAGAAACGGAAGAGATGAGAAATTACGAAAGCATTTGCTTGCGTGGCCGGGCATACCGTCCCGCGCGATGGGACAATCAGCAGACTCTCATTCCGAGCATACCCATTATTCCACCTAATTGTAAGAATGGACTCGTTCGATCTCACAAAAATGTCAGGCACCCTCCAGTCATGCGCGCACGAATTTTTCTATACCTATATTGTTTGCACGTTGCGAAGCCAAAAAGGTTGGGTACAGCTTAGTGGTTACGACATAGGAGTACGCACCTAAGCTTCAAAGCGGTGAAAAAAAAAACAAACAGATACATTTTACGAATCCGTCTTTTAATTGAAAGAAAATCTATTGGGAGTGCAAATAAGTCTGCGCCGTTTGACAAAAGATTGCTCCACCAGGAGGTTATGGTTGAAATTGTCAGATGTAAAACGTAACATCGTAAGCTTGGACATCTGGCAAAACCATAACCTTGAAATATTAACGATTTTGTATCAGCATCACATAATTTTTTTCGTGCGAAAATGTCGAGTTTTGAGCCGAATAAGCGTCATTTGCGGGAACTTTTGATTTACTTCTTTAATTTGAAGAAATCTGCAGCTGAGGCGCATCGATTGCTTGTAGAATCATATGGTGAGGCTGCTTTAAGTGATAGAAGTTGTCGTGAGTGGTTTCAAAAGTTTAAGAACGGTGAGTTTGACGTCAAAGACAAAGAACGTAGCGGAAGGCCGAAATTATACGAAGACGCGGAATTGGAAGCATTATTGGAGGGAGATTCGTGCCAAACGCAAGAAGAACTTGCACTTACATTAGGAGTGACTCAACAAGCAATTTCACATCCTTTAAAATCGTTGGGTATGATTCAAATGCAAGGAAATTGGGTTCCATATGAACTGAAGCTGAGAAACGTTGAACGTCGATTTTGCACATGTGAAATGCTGCTTGCCAGGCATAAGCGAAAGGGTGTTTTGCATCGTATAGAAATTATGGGGACCACCTGGCCATGCTTCAACATCGACAGCCAATCCGAATATTCATGAAAAGAAACTCATGTTGTGTATTTGGTAGGATCAGCTTGGTGTCATGTATTATGAGTTGCTCAAGCCGAACGAAAGCATTACTGGGGCTCTTTACCGACCACAATTGATGAGATTGAGCCGAGCACTCAAAGAAAAACGCGCCCACTATTACTCCAGATACGACAAAATTATTCTCTTGCATGATAATGCTCATCCACATATTGCGGCGCCGGTTAAAATCTACTTGGAAACACTTAATTAGGAAGTTTCACCCCACCCGCCGTATTCACCAGACATTGCTCCCTCTGACTATCATTTATTTCGATCGATGACGCATGACCTGTCTGAGTAGCACTTCACATCATATGAAGATACTAAAAATTGGGTCGATTTGTGGATAGCCTCAAAAGATGAAGCGTTCTTCCGACGCGGTATCCATATGCTGCCAGAAAGATGACAAAAAGTAGTGGCTAGCAATGGACAATACTTTGGATAAAACATAAAGTACCGTTCTTACACAATAAATCCCCAATTTTTTAAATTAAAAAACGGCGGAGACTTATTTCCCCTCCAAATATATTCAGCGATTTAAGGTATTACTGCATGGATATTAAAAAATCGCCAAAATTCATGAAAATTTGAGGGATGATAGTTCTTGGTAGAATAACAATACATGAATTATTTTAGAACTTTTCACTAAATAATTTAGGAGTTATAAACATATGAATTTAACACGGTCGCTTATGGGAAAACAGCATCTGCAGAACTCTTACCAAATACGTGTTTTTAGTCTATGGTCACTGTAATTTTCGTAAGCGAGCGAAACGGCGACATAACCTCTCAATAAAAACACAATTTGGATCACAAATTTCAAGTATAATAACATTCGTTGGATGCAAATTAAGCGCAAACCTTACAAAACGGGTTTAAAATTGTTAAAAAATTAAGACTCAAACACATCGAAAATCTTTTATTAGTCATAAAATTGGATATAAATACATCAAGGCGCGAAACCACTTTAGATGCTTCAAAAAATCAATTTTCATTTTATTTCATAGATCGTTAGTAAAATATCTTAAGAATACACGCTGAAAATATCAAAAACTAATTGATGGATCATCTTCAAATTTGGAACACGTTTACATAATATAATTTATTAAAACATGAATCTAAAGTTGGAAAGATTAGATTGTTTAAAACATATTTATTAATTCAAAATGCCGGGATAAAAATGCTAAAAATCGATCATTTTTTTTCAAACACGTTCCAACATTTCATTCTCGATTTTTTTTTTCAAAATTTAGGTTCATGTTCTTAAAAAACATTTCAAGAATGTATAAAAATTTGTTGGGCTATTTCAGATGCGAATTGCGAGCTGCACAATTCCCGCAAATCGACAACGACGATGAGGAGACGCCAAGGGACACAGCGGATTACACCTTAATTAATGCATGAAATAACTTGAATAAATTACCAGAGATGTATGAAAATATGAATAAATTATTGTCAGTGTTGCGGAAATTGCAGTTTTTTCTTTCACAATAAAAAAATTCAAAAAATCATCTAATTTTCGGTCTCCTAAAGTGGTTGCCCGTCTTAACGAAGCGAGTTGTTGTCCAACACCTTGACACGACATATGCCACTGGAAGGTTAGGTGGTGTTGTCAACACAAGAAAAAAATTAAACAATTGAAAGCACTGCGTACTCTTTGGTAGCGCGCAACTCTTTGGTGGCTCTACCCCACATCTAATTCTTGAATTTCGCGCACCTTCTATTTGCGGTATGGGTGTGACGCCAGTGTTGTTGTTGTTATTGTTGTTGTTGTTGCGATATCTCGCAGTACCGAGCTCGCGCATCCCCGATCGAGCCATTGTCTTTCATCGTTGAGTGCAAAGCCAGAGTCAGAGCATTGCTTGCAGCATATTACACACACACACCCTACCGAGTAGCCTTAAACTGTATATAGATATGCAGATACTATAATACTGAATCATGAACCGGTACAGAAAAATCAAGTACTCCGTGTACCCGAACAAAGAGCGAGATAGGAGAACGGGGCAAGATGGAAAGCTACGAAGCCAGATATATATCATACCTATGGTGGATATAAGAACCCAGCATCTCATGCACAGAGCCTTCGTCTCCTCGTCCTCCTTCAGCAGACTAGCAGGGGATGAAGAGGGAAAAGGAAGGAAGCACAAGGTAGGACCACCCACCCAACCTATACTTAGCGAGGTGTCGGCAAATTGAGCTATAGATGCCTTGGGTAATACGACAGGTAAGCAACGGAGAGTTAGAGAGAATGAGAGAGCGAGAGAGAGAGAGAGAGAGAGAGAGAGAGAGAGAGAGAGAGAGAGAGAGAGAGAACAACACGAGGGATCGTCGATACCATCCGGCGTGAAGATTATTAGAGGAAGGGGGGGCCCCCGGATTCTCGAACGCTTTGGACTCCCCGGTGGTAAGGCCCGAGCTCTTGATGTTTCCAACCTTCTTTTCCCTTTCGAACCCGTAGGGACTACTAATTTCTCACCACCTGGTCCATTCTCTTAGCTTCTCGAGCTCGTGCCCAACCCAATAAGTCCTTACATTCGATCATTCTTGCCGCATCGTTTAATTTTATCCTTTACGTTTCTCGCACTCTTCATATCCTGGTGAATCTTCAACCTCACCTCTTCTAATGTGTTGTGCGAAGAAATTTCAAGGCTGGGCCTGATGTCAGGTGGGAACGTCATCAGTGCTTGACACGAGGCCTGATCTTCGTTATTCTTGTAAATTTCGCGATGATCGTCATGGTTGTCAACACTTAAGGAATCATCACAATGTGAAATTTTCAAAAATGCAGTATTGGTGTTTATAACAATAGACCTGGCATCGCCAAGAGACCGTAAGTCGACAATTTATATGAAAATTCTGTACTCGAAACTTTAAACGGGTTTTTTTCGATATGTCGTTTTTCAAAACGGTGTGCAGGGCGGAAGTATTGGGGTTTAGTCATGGAGAATAGGACAATCGAGCAACCTATAGAAGTTGTGAAAATTCACTGCGAACCAATGCAGTTATTGCAGACGAAGTTTTATTGTCGTATTATCACGCGCCGCGGCGATGTCAATTGGCCACCAAGATCGTGCGATTTGACACCATTGGACTTTTTTCTTTAGGCTTTTCTGAAAGGCAAAGTGTATGCCAATGATCTATAGACCATTCCAGAGCTCAAGGAAGCAATTGGACGCACCATTAATGAAATTAGTCCGCAATTATGCCAAAATTTTATTGAAAATTACGTCAAAATAATGGACGTTTACAAACAGGGATGACGCGACCATTTATTGGATTATTGTTTTTCACACATAACCTCCATGTTTGTATCTTATGTTAACATAATAAATATTCGCACTTTTCAAATAAATAAAACGTTTTATTAATAAATTTCAATGTTAGGTCATTTTGTGACATCCTTTAATTGTGGTGTCTATTCAAAATGGCCAACTTGACAGCAACGTTGCCACGTGGCGTAGTGCCATTTGTCGTTTAACACAAATCAGCTAAAACTTCCTGTTTTATTTCACGAATATCTCGATAACAAAGTAGACAAAACGCTTCACTCTTCGTTGAAATTATTCATAACAATGTCAAGAATTTTTTCTGCCTATTTGTATCCAATTTTTAGCATTTTAATTGTTTTGCTAGAGCCGTATCAGAGTTATCGTATAACTTTTTCCTAAGTCGCCTGTGTATAAGAGCCTAACTTCAATAATTAATTGCTCAACAATCATGCAGACGAATGACTTGAAATTTTATACGGAGACGTAACACCTGTTCGAAAATGTCCTCCATAAATTTCAACAAATTCTTATCGTTACGCGATAGCTGAGCAACCTCCTCAAAGAGGTATGACTTGTTCTTCAGGGTCAACAAAGAGACTAAATTTATGTTACCCCGCGGGTGTTTTGATTTATGTTAACTTATGTTGAATATTCGTATTGTCGGTCTCATAGTGCCAAATTTGTGGTAAATATTTTATTTATTGCATATTTACTAATAAAAACTGAAAAATTACATCCTCAACGACTCTGGACTAGTATCCGTCATATTCACAATGACAGGTTCACCATAAAAACGAACTAAAAAAACCTTGCACTAAATCTATCGGAATCTTATTTAAATAGCCTCGAATTAACTCAGCGGAATTAATATTATAGGTAAAATTTTGCGTTTCGTGGCGACTCGTCTTCACGACGATTTCCAAGCAGAGCTAGGTTATGCTCGCCAAACGTATCAGCTGTTACGCCCGACGTTGGCAAGTCTATGTGGTGCTATTTCGTCATTATGATAATATTCAACCGGAAGTTGAAACCGTTTTATAATGGAGTGCCTGAACTACACAGTGAAGTTCGTATTTTCGATTTTTTACAATATCTATTATGTCTCATTTATCAAATTTCAGTTTTCCAACGACCTTAGTTGGATACGTGAGCAGCAAAACCGTGATCACCGCACTTCCGGTCGACCGTCTCCTTAAGACGACGTGCTTCACTAGCTCAAAATGCCCGACACTGCAATTTTATTACGAAAAAACTGAACGGTCAATCTAGCTCAATTTTTTTACAAAGGGTGCATAACGTATTCGTCAACATCATATAAAAATGTTAGGCCCGAAAGTTGGATTTTTCTTAATGATAGTACCTCCTTAACATTGGAGGAGCGAAAACAACTGTCTGCGGACACATTTTTCTGTCATGTTTTGTCAACAGCACGAAATGTCTGGAGGACCATTTTGTACCGTTGTCTCTGTCCATTCCTCCATTCAGGTTGCCCCGGTTATTATCTCAGCAACTTTGTCACACACTTGCCGTCTCTCCCTCTCTCTCTCTCTGCCTGGCCCCTTCACCAACATAACCGGTAGTCCTATCCTTTCATTCTGTCATCAGGTCACACAGTTGCGAGGAAAGCAAGAGACCCGCCCAGTCTTATCTCCCCGAGGGAATCTCTGTAATCCTCGACGGCTTCATTCGTGGTCCAATGTATGGCACTCTTTTCTCGCTCGGCTGACCGCACACACCAACCGTCTTCAATAGTTCGTGCTATTCGACCGGTTGGTGAGAAAACCTTGCGGCGTACGACCGCCCTTGGGCGCCACTTCGGAACGTCTCATCGGCTCACGACAAGTGTTACCTAATTAACCGGGACAAAAGAAACCTGGACAAGAGCCGAGGGAAGATTCGTATTGAAGATACTATCGTACATCAGGCTATTCAACCCTGATCGGTTATCGATTGTACCCTGATGCTAGTGATCTTATCTGCGATGGGGTGGGACCACTTCAATCGAATCCTCATAAAATGCCACCTTACCGGACCAAAAATGGATGCATGGAAAATCGAATGGCAATTGTGGAGTGACGTCTCCTTCGATGGTAAGGATGATCATCGCCTGTGCAGAAATGTGACCAGGCATTTCCTTCTCTGCCTTGGGCCCTGGGCAGGCCGGCCTCGTCTGATTCACCTGACCGGGCCCTTTCATGGAACAGGCTGAGAAGATCGCCAAACCGTTTATACGAATTTCACGTAATGTACACTAGTGGAATTAATTCTGGACACTTTTTATAGAAATTACTTTGTTTTACAAACTATTTAACTTGACTTGGTGTGAGATGCAGAACAGAAAATTTTTACCCACTTCTCGACTACTTAGTGCTCTGAAATTTTGCAAACATGCATCTAAGAGGTGACAATGCATGATTCAACTTAAAAAAAAAGGACTTTCTGTCAGATGCAAAACGGAAAGTCGATATTTCACTCACTTCCCGACTACTTAGAACTCTGAAATTTTTCAAACATGCATCCAAGAGGTGACAATGCATGATTCAACTTTGTTTGTTTGGGTTTAATTAATTAATCCCTCTTTGAAAAAATTTCAGAGCTCTAGTAAAATCAAATGAAGACTAAAAACTAGAAAATAATTTATATGTAAATTTTCTTTTAAAACAAGCTTTTATTTAATGTACTAAAAAGTAGAAAATGGTTTTTTTTTACCAAGTCACCTATATCTGACTATAAATAAAAGCTTGGGGCGCTCAACATTAAGACATGTAATCTTTCTATTTACATAAATCCCTTAACATATTAACTGTATTAATTTACTGTAAACTAACCTTAGATTTTTTAAGGGGTTACGTGGGTTTCGAAGCCAAAAAAAGCATATTTTCTGTATTTTTTTTTTCAATATAATATATATATTATTTTATGCAAAATGTTAAGCACATAAAAGAGTAACATTTTAACAAAATTAAAAAAATATTTATCCAAAAATTTGGGAAATTCAGCCGGTGGGACCTGGTGTCCGGCGACTCCTCAAAAAAAGTGTCCTCGTGGTGGTCAGGATAACTCATGATAGCTTTATTTGAAATTAAAAAACGAAATTTCTTCTGTTAGTAGATAAGTATAGCTCGTGAATGCACGAAAGATTTAAAAAAAAATTGAAATTTGAATTTTTGGCAGAGTTGTATGCAAAATAGTTCGATTTTTGGTACAATTTACACTACGTATAGCCTTGTAAAATTAGTTGCAATCGAAAAAAAAACCTTCGTTCAATCACTAGTCAATGCTATTCTAAAGAAGTGTGCAAAATTTCGATAAGATCGGTGCATTAGTTTTTGAGAATTCGTGTCCACCGACTTCAAAAATAGTGTTTTGAGATAAAGGCGTATACCTGCTTCGCTCCCGGCCGGTCTTTCCCAACGGGGGGAATTCCCAAAGGCTCTTTCTCTCCTAGACTTTGACTCCGATTGACTAAAAACTTTGGAAGAATATTCTAGACATTTTGTTCTATTAGATAATAAAATTAAAAAAATGGATTTTGTGAAATTTTCAAACCCACGTAACCCCTTAAATAAAAATCCTGCAACTGAGTATAAACGTGTGATAATAGTTTCTTTAATTACTATTGTGCCAAATTAAATACGCTTAATGAAACTGAGTTGATTAAATTTATCAAACATTTAAAAAGTTAAGCGCCACAAGTTTTTATTTATAGTTACATATAGATGTTTTACTTATACATTTATATTTCCGCAGAAAATGTATATTCTGCTGCGCCGAAATGATACTGTAATATTTTTATTTCAATCTTAAATGTTTCTACTAAATTCTTCGCGGTCACCTGGGGTCAAAATGACCCCAAGCGCAATTTTAAGCCAAAATTACTATAAGTTGTTGGCGCCACTTTTTATAATACATCACTCATTTTTCATAATTATCGTTTTTTATTTCACTCCGAAACCGCTCTTCAGGTATAAGAATAAATACCCTTTTTGAAACGCCGACTATGGAGCTATTTTTTTCCTTAAGCGATCATATCTCATGAATATCACCCTAAAAATGTTATGACAAAAACATTGAAAATTGCAAGAGTTATGATTTTTTTTAAGTTAAAAAGGGCTTCTTTAGTGCAGTAAAATTCCCTGCAAGTACTCATTTTTTGCCCGAAATTTAACTTGTTTAACGCTATGAAAAAAGTTGTTTACACTTCAGCGAAACGACATACACTGAATTTCAAGTTTGCTTATAGTACTTCTTTACAGATGCCTTACCATCTTAACCCTTCCTGCTCACACTTCCAAATTCAATCACGGTGCCCACACTGGGTCGATTCTACCCAGTCAGTTTTCAAAAAAAAGTTATTGTGACCAAACTATCCGTCCGAAGTGGTTCAAAAATTTACGGAATATGCTTTGAACTTCCTAGATAATGTACAAAAAAGTATTTATAAAAAATAAAATGGCAACATCTTTAAAAAAAATCCTAAAGAGGTGAAAACTCAAAAAATACACTTTTTTCGCTCAAAAAATCATAGTTCCGTGAATTTTCAACATTTTTTACCTAAAATTTGGACGTGATACTCCTTAGATATGCTACTTTTGGAGAAAAAATAGTACTATAGTGCGCCTTCCAAAAAAGGTATTTATTCCGACATGTGAAAAGGGTCGATTTTATTATATGAGGATATTTCAAACTCCAGGTAAGATGGTGAATACAGTTCCATTCCAAG
>OZ010722.1:4441081-4472570 GCA_963932345.1 Ophion ventricosus
CTACGAGATAACGACTATATTAAATATGGCGGGAGAAATAACTCGCACCAGGCAATATTCTTTGCGCAGGGCGCCAAACTATTCCTTTTTCTTTCTCTTCTTCTTATACCCTATGGTTATTTTCGGTTTTCAGAGTGGAAGATCGAAGTTGGAAGAATTTACTCTCCATTGGTAGAAGAATAAAATGAGGTGAAACCCATTTCCACAAGTATTTATTTTATATTAGTACAAATTCCCGAAGTTCATGCATTTTTCATGCCCCTCGACGGTAACCTCCCCTTAAGCTTTTTCTTCTTTTTTTTTCCTTTTCATGTTTCTCCACCAAGACTTTGCACAAAATTTCTAGTGTAGGGGAGAGTGGGGCACAATGTGTCACGGGCAACTGTCAACCACATGCGATTTCTCGAAGTTTTGTAGCTTGTGAAATCCGACATTTTTTGTGTTGGTCCATGATTTATATGAAGTTGCGGCTAGCCTAAAAGAAAGTCAATAGCGGCTCACGAAGAATTATTAAAAGTACAAAATTAATTTGAGACTCGAAAAAAAAAAATTTCGCTTGCCGGGAAAACGTCAAATATTGTGGGGCAATTGTGTAGAGCACAATTTGTCATCGAGTTATTGAGCACAATGAGTCGATTCCCAGTGTTATTGGCAAGTAATACCCGTTGTGAAATTATCGGTGTGTATGAAAATCTGTTATTTATGCTAGGAACTTTTTTTCGCTTAAAGATACACTCTTATAGAATAGAAAACAATTTTTTGTTGTTGCATATAAATGTCTATTTAGTTAACAATTTATAATCGTGTAAAGGCATGAAAAAAAGTATGTCCCTGGCGTTGATGATTTGCGCTCTCCAGGTAATCTGAAACAAAAAATTCAAAGAGATTCTTAATCTGTATGAGTGTCGCTGTCGCCCGAACTAGAATTATTTTTAAAATATTAATTTTTACTTATACTTTCGCCCGAATTAGAACAAAAAAACGTGCTTTTCGAACACTTTTGCAAAGAACAGCGCCATTTTGTTAATTTGCAATATAAAATAATCATTCTAATTCGGACGATAGCGACACTCATACAAATTAAGAATCTTTTTGAATTTTTTTGTTTCAGATTACCTGGAGAGCGCAAATTATCAATGCCAGCGACATACTTTTTTTAAATGCCTTTACACGATATCCAATTGTTAAATAAATATACATTTATATGCAACAAAAAAATTGTTTTTTATTCTGCAAGAGTGTACCTATAAGCGAAAAAAAAGTTTATATCGATACATGCAACAGTTTAAAAAAAAAAAAACTCATCAAAAATAGCTTATTTTTTGAGTATTCACAGGAGAATAGCCCCTTAATCGTAAAAAAAAAATTAATTGGAAACATATGTGAAGCTTTTTCACGTGATATATAAAAAAAAGGTGAATAAAGAAAATCACATTAAAAACACAATTCAAACGGGTTGGTTGTGGTTTTGCTAAATGTACAAATACAGGGTGTCCGATGGCAGATTTCGAACTTTAAAAATTCGCAAAAAAATGAATAAACAAAGTAATTAAAAAATATTTATTAAAATGAAAAGAAATCAAATGCGGATTTCAATTTTTGACAATAACATTGTTTAAATGACGCCCTTCAAGACGCCAAGCACTCTTCTAATCTATGTCGCATATTTTCAAAAACGCGCGCACAGAGATCGCTCGAAATCCTCGAAAGTTCAGTACGGATATTTTCTTTCAGCTGAGTTGTGGTGGCAGGTTGGTTTTGCTAAACGACACCCTTAAGGTAGCCTCACAAAAAAAAAGTCACACGGACTCAGGTCAGGTGATCGTGCTGGCCAGGCGATGTCACCGAATCGAGAGATCGTTTTTCCAGAGAACAATTCTTTCACAGTATTCATGGACGCTTGAGAAGTGTGCGCAGTTGCGCCATCTTGTTGAAACCAGCTGTTTCTGTTGAAGAGAGGACTGTTGCGAAGTTCTTCCGTAAAAAAGTTTCTGATCATCTGACAATATCTTTCGGAGTTGACCGTCACCGTCTGGCCACGATTATTTTCAAAAAAATAGGGTCCGATGATTCCGTTCCCCGAAATTGCGTACCAAACAGTGACCTTTTCAATATGCAGTGGCTGCTCATGCACTTCTCTTGGATTTTGGAGATTCCAGTACGGAAAATTTTGCTTGTTGACATAACCTCCAAGATGGAAATGTGCTTCGTCGCTATAAAAAAATGTTTCTTACTCGTGTTTCGGTGGAAAAAGTCTCCAGTATCTTTTGACCATAAGTTATTCTTGTTGGGTAGCCACTGTCGTTCAATTTTTGAATTATTTGTATTTTATACGAATGAAATTTTATTTTTTTCTTCATAATTTCATGCAGTGTCGATTTTGGAATACCCAAAACAGACGAACGCACTCTCAATGACATTCGTGGATTTTCTGCGAAAAACGACTAGTTAAATATACCTCCACAGCAAAAGCACGTTGGCCTTCAGAACAATGCTCCATGGCTACTAAAAAATCCGCAACGCACGCGACCTGAGCTACCCGCCCCGCACTCCTCTTGCACCAAGCGTTTTAAAGTTATGATTATTTAAAGTTTGAAATCTGCCATTGGACACCCTGTTTATTGATACTGGCTGTGTCCTTGACATCGTCTCGTTGAACTCCAAATTAACGAAAATCTGGCCTCTTTTGAAATGGTATTTTTTTTTTACAGGGATTGTCGAAATTCTACACAAGGCACTCAGGATGATCCGCACACACTGCAGTCTGTAGGAGTCTTACCAACTGACCTCCACAGTCTATGAGCCTGGGATCTATAGCACGTTGGTCTCGCTCGATCAGAGGTTAATCCTTCCTCACGCCCAGCTTCCGACTGAGCAGCTCTTTCCGCAGCCTTTCTGCTACATTGCCCGCTGAGGTGAGACTCGCGCTGTGCTTCACTCTTCACGTTTCTTGCAAGTTTTGTCCATTTAGCATCCATGTAGCCCCTCTACTTAAAATACTTCGTTTACACCGCCACACACACGCACACGCACACACACACACACACACGCACACACACACACACACACACACACACACACACACACACACACACACACACACACACACACACACACACACACACGCACACACACCCACACACGCACACACACACACACACACACACACACACACACACACACACACACACACACACACACACACACACACAAATATCTGTGAATCAATAGAGATTCACGCAGAGATTGGCATACCTAAATTACAAGGTAATTCAATTATTAATCTGGTTACAAACGAATTAAATTACAAAATAATCTCATTGAACTGTATTTCATTATATTTTAATTGTAATTATTCAGGACATTATAAAATCTGTTTTAATGTATTTAAGGGGATACGTGGGTTTGGAAATTTCAAAAAATCCATTTTTTAAATTTTATTGTCTATAATAATTTTTATATTATAATAAATATAAATATATTATCTATAATAAATCTATAATAAATAATTTTTAAATTTTATTATCTCTAATAATAGTACAATATGTCTAGTATATTCTCCTAAAGTTTTAAGTCAATCGGAGTAAAAGTCTAGGAGAGAGAGAGAGAGAGCCTTTAGGTATTCCCCCCGTTGAGAAAGACCGGCCGGGAGCAGGTATACGTATTTTTCTCAAAACACCTATTTTGAAGTTGGTGGATACGATTTCTCAAAAACGAATGCACCGATCTTATTGAAATTTTGCACACTTCTTCAAAATAGCATTGACTAGTGATTGAACGAAGGTTTTTTTTCGCTTACAACTAATTTTACAAGGCTATACGTAGTGTAAATTGTACCAAAAATTGAACTATTTTGCATAAAACTCTGCCAAAATTCAAATTTCAATTTTTTAAAAATCCTTTGTTCAATCACGAGCTATACTTATCTACGGACAGAAAAAAATTGGTTTTTAAATTTCAGATAAAGCTATCATGAGTTATCCTGACCACCACGAGGACACTTTTTTTTAGGGGTCTCCGGAAACCAGGTCCCACCGGCTGCATTTCCCAAATTTTTGGATGAAAATTTTTTAACGTATTGTTGAAATGTTGCTCTTTTATGTACTTAAAATTTTGAATAAAATAATTTATATATTATATTTTAAAAAATAGAGAAAATATGCTTTATTTTGGCTCCGAAACCCACGTAACCCCTTAACACCACTGTATAAATTACGAAAACTAAAACTTACCTCTACATAACTTTTTCATTCGCTTCATGTTTGACGTACTTTCGAAGAATGTATTGTTCTTCAAAATGCTTCTCACAAACACAATGCGAATACGTTAATTCGTTCTATAATATGTTAATAACAATTCCGGACATCATAAAGACCTCCGGCCAAAATAGAAAACAGCCCCTTTTGACACTACCAGTGTTTAAAGAAGAGAAAAACATTGGTGCGTAGCTACAACCTTACAAGCTTGCGTGGAGCGAACAGAAAGGATCCGGGGGACTTGCGCGACCCTTTTTCATCGCGGTACGAAAACCCCATAAAGCGGTTGGATGTCAGGCCCTAAGCTGATGGGTGAAAAGGGCGCTGGAAGAAAGCGAAATGGATACGCGAATATTTTCGGCGAATGGTGGTCGACACGCGTCTTCCTCTGCGGCAAAAGCAAAGGGCGTAAATATCGACATTATACGACATTTAAATTTTCCATAGACTGGTAAGACTAACAGAGGCTGCTTCTTGTTTATTCGCGATGTCTTAATCTTATCGGGGATCTTTATTTTGATGGATCCTCCGAGTCTCTCAATGTTCTATATCTTAATTAAGGAGAGAGTCTGCATACGATGTCCCGATACTAACGCGAACAAGGTGACAAGCTTCGTAGAAAGCATTTCTCGTGACAGATTGTCGTTTGGTACAAGAGTCGTTGCGTCATTTAAAAAGATCTTTGGATCCCACGTTCTATAGTTCTTCGATGACGCCTTTTTTTTCTAAAACATGTCTTTTTTAGCTAAAAATGCAATACTAGGGCGAAAAAAAATCGTACGAGACTTTCTGAGAAATGAAAATGTCGGTTTTGGTATTCTTTTTAAGTTTTCCATGGAAAAAAGCGAGGAAAAAATTTTCCACAAACTTTGCAGTTAATTTTCGACACCCAAAAATTAGCCGAAAAATGTCCACGTTCAAAAGTGCGCACCGGGGCGAAAAAAAAAATCGTAGAGAATTTTCTTAAAACGCAAAATAAAGGTAAACTTGTCCGCTTCAAAACGCCACTTGGAAAATTCAATTACCTTTATTTTTGAGTCCGCTGTGTAAATTTTAGTGCGGTAAGGAATTTCGACTAGTGCGTACTTTATTTTGTCCAGTACGGTAGATATATATATATATATATATATATTGGGTCCCGCACGCGAGAGATCGTGTGCACAGAATTTCAGGCATTGGTTGATCTATAGCACGGCCTGTACACGAGCCAGGTTCACCACGATAACTGAGGTGAGAGCGAGAGTGTAGGGTATCTCATGCTCACGGAGAGAGAGCTCTGTAATCAGGAGCCGCGAGCCGCTGGCGGCTAAGTCCAGGGTCTCCCTCCGACCATTCTTCCCTCTCGCTCTCTCAAGCTCGCGCGAGAGCTTCGTTGGGTCCTGCGGGGCCTCATTGCCATTAACCCTATGCACGCGGGATCTCCCACCTCTCGTATTCTCTCCCCACCCTTACCTCCCTTCCCCGCCCATTCTACGGCCCTATTTCGAACGTGACGTCATACTGCGGCATATCCACGGTGAACGTGGTCGCTGATGATGATGGCACGATCAACGAGCCTCCTTGCGGGTGAGGAACGTGTGCCTCGATAATCGAAAAATCCGTAATACACCTTATTAATGTAAGTACATGCATTATATCCCCGCGCGCGGGAGTGGCAGGGTGAGGGGGATGAGCGGTCGATCAATTAATGAATAATCGATTCACGGCACGGCCGATTAACGAGTTGTATAATCATTTTGCAATGTTGAGTTTCCTTTTTTTTTGTCCGTTTACTTCCACCACCCACCAACTCCTTGGAATCTAACCGCGTAGGAATTTTGTTCCGGCAGCCTGAACACTGATCAGGCCGCTATCATGTTGTGGTCTGGAATACTCTAGTACGGTATGCCTGATCAGTGCCGGATGTCCACGGAACCGTCGTACGGGAGTTATAGAAGGCTACCCGAGCAGAAATTTGTTCAGGGTGAAATCCGGACCGGATCAGGCTGCCACAATAGCAAATCCGGGCCGGATCAGGCAAATTTAGTCCGGCCCTGATCAGGGATGTAACGCTTTTGCAAATTCAGGTCCGGATCAGGCACCTTATCAGGCTCTGATCAGGCGCTTTATCAGGCCCGGATCAGGCACCTTACCAGGCTCGGATTAGGCACTATATCTGGCTCGGATCAAGCAACTTATCTGGCCCGGATCAGGTGCCTCATCCTGCCTGAGACATGCGTGTCATCTGGCTCAATCATTTGATTAATTTTTTGTTTAAAAATAGATCAACATTTATTAAATTATTATCGCAGTTACACGTTATCAAGTTTACTAACGTTATTAAAAATATGAAACATATGAAAACATTTTTTTTAAGTTTAAGTTTTTATTTTACTTGACTTGATCGTTTAGTTTTTGTTCCGGTTTTGGCGATGACCGTCCCAATCTTTCCGGCCCAATCTGTCCGGCGCAAATCATGCGTGCCTGATCAGGGCGCCTTATTGATACCTGATAAGGCTTCTATCCGGCGCAAATCAGGCGTGCCTGATCAGGGCGCCTTATTGATCCCTGCTCAGGCCCCTGTCTGGCACAAATCAGGCCTGCCTGATCAGGGCGCCTCATTGATCCCTGCTCAGGCCCCTGTCCGGCGCAAATCATGCGTGCCTGATCAGGGCGCCTTATTGATCCCTGATCCGGCCCTGATGGATCCTCAGGCAGCCTGATTAGATTTCTGCTCGGGTACTTTACTTCGACCTGATCAGGGTGCCGTCTTACTCCCGTTTGACGCTTCCACTGATCCAGTGGACATCCACTACAGATAAGACGTCCCGTGTAGAAATATTGTCATGGATACAATTCGATTCCGACTAGGATCCTGGTTTCTCAAGCGGGATCCAGTCGGATTATCGGAGCGGATCCGGGAGCGAAATGTAACGCTCGAAAAGCGGATTCCAGCCAGGATCCTAATCCGGAACTATTAAAGACTCTAATCAGAACTTCTAGAACAAGATCTAGTTCGATATCGAATCGGATCCCAGGGATGAATGTAAAAATCTCCAGGTGATACCGATCCGTACACGGAGAGAATTAAATGTTAAAAATTACCGTGAAGTAACGGTAACCAGATGACAACCCTGAAACTTCGCTTATTATTAGTGAGTAAAACACAGATTTTCACGAAAATAAAATAAAATTTCTTCTTCAGATAGAAAATTTTGCCCGATTTTTTAGTAAATTTTGATGTGTAACAAAATACGCAAAACTTAAATTTAAAAAATATATAATATCAGCGAAATTTTACTGTGGATTTTATTATTTTATGCCTTTCAAAAATGTCTATAAAAAAGTATCGTCTTTATAACAGTTATTTTAAGATTTATTATAAAATTTAATGAGTGTTATAGGAAAATGTATTGTGCTCTCGGTAAAAATTATCGCGCGCGCTACCCTTCTTGTATAGTAAAATTTTAGCTACGTATTTGAAATTTTCTGTAACGTGAGTTAAAAAAAAACTTGTCGCTTACGAATTATTATGCTTTTCTCACTTGTCACCACATTGTAATATATCACGGTAATTTTTACTGTGAAATTCACGACAAAAATTACTTTTTAATTCTCTCCGTGTATCAGCTGGAGACGCTTGACATTTTCTGAACTCATTTATTCAAGGATCTGAAAAAGATTAGGTCAAAATTGGTGCTACAGTATAACTCTCAAAACTTATATATTTAAATAACAGAATTTCGAAGAAAATTCTTTTCATTAGGAGGTACGATAATTAAGAAGAATCCAACTTTCGGGCCTGAAATTTTTATATGATGTTGATGAATACATTATACACTCGTTGGCAAAATTAAAGCTATATTAACCGTTCAGTTTAAAAAAAAAAAAATTGCATAGTCGAGCACTTTGAGCTAGTAAAGCACGTCGTCTTATAGAAACGGTCGACCGGAAGTGTGGTGATCACAGTTTTGCTGTGTAGAAAACTACAGGAGAAATCTTTCCGGCATCGGAACAATTTGCACGAGCGGTACTCTGCGGTCTTGGACTCTGACGCTGCCATTGCCAATTGGAAAATTACCCAAAACATATTTTCGCACACTCAAAAGTATGTACAATAAAGTATTCCAATTCAGTTTTTTACAACTTTTATTGTACTCGTTCGAAAAGTTCTTCAAGTTACCGTGGATTCGGGTTACTTTGATCAATTTTGAACTTAAAATCAATATATCACTTTAAATAATATCGTAAAAAAAATGGTTTAAAATGGGAATATCAAACTTTATTAATCCTTTAATCTTCCAAATTAAAATTTTAAATATTTCAAAATAAATGAGAAGAAAAATAATTAGTCGTGATCAAGGTTATACCGAGAGTGGGGTTACTTTGATACCGACCTTTTTCTTAATGAGAATCGGGAGTAAAATAAAGTAAATGAAGTAAAATAAATAAAGTAAAATAAAAGAAGAAGGAGCGGAATTTTTCACTAAAAAAGAAAAAAAAACGGTTAACGGGATCAAAAGTTACAACGATTTTTATTGTTTTGGGGTTACGTTGATCGAACAAATATTACATATTTACTCTAAAAAATCAACTTTATTGATAAACAACTGGTATTTTAGAGATATTTATGTGGTAACATATCCACAAACTTCGAAACATTAAAAAACTAAAAAAAAACAAGTTGTAAGGTGGTTAACATACTTGTATCGACCTACGTCATCTAAATCACAAAAAAAAAGACAAAATAGTTCATTAGGCATATTTCTTAACCTACAATTCGGCATCATTAATATCAAATGGGAATTCAACATAATCATTTTTTTCGATAGATTTCGGCAAGAATGACACTATATCAATGTTATCGATTTCAGATATATCTCCTTTAATTCTCTTGAATCTTGTTTTACTTCCAACTGAGTTGAAACCTTCCACTAGTGAAGGGCCTAATGCCATAATATAGCAAACGTACTAGTACGTTTTTTTTTGTTGCCACGACTGAGAATACTGACAATACTCCGAGACTAGCAATAAAGATAATACGTGGGGTGAAACTGATCAATGATCAATGTTACCCCGTTGAAGCGACCAAGGACACCTCAATGAAACAATTGGTGCCCATAAAATATGTTTTTGAGGTTATGCCACACAACAAAGCATAATGGTGTAGCTTAATAAACATCTGACAAGGTGATTTTTACCAAAAAACATGTCATTGCAACACTCAACTTGTTATTTTTAAAGTTATCCGAGCATAAAAAATAGTTCAAATACATTACTTACGTTTTTTAATATTTTCAGGATCACTTAAGGCGTTAGGCCACTCTAGGATTTTCCAAAACTCGATTTTTTTTGTTAAAAATGTACTTTAGTACGTATGAAATTATATTCCAAAATATTATGGGTGTGAAAAATCTCTAAGTACTCGATTTTCGAATTCTAGCGCAACCCCTCTTGATTCATGTCGTGACTTTCTACTAACTTTGAATGCGTTTATCTCAAAACTACATTTTTTCAAGTCGGCCGGACTCATAACTCAAACAAATTTCCACAAATTCACTTGAAATTTTAACTGTATATTTAGAATTACATTTTTTGAGGCACTGCGTAGGATTTTTTTATTATATTGCATAGTTCCTTTTTTATAAACAATTTTTGACGATTTTCTCATGGCATTTCATACTTTTTGTTTTAGAAATGCGCCAATTTGACAAAAAATAATATATCACAAAAATCCTACGTACTTCTATAAGTATTCTTATATATAATCGAAAAAACTTTAGTGTCTCATCATAACTGAAAAATTATAGGAGCTGCTGGTCCGGCCGTTGATCTTCCAGAAATAAAGGCGTCATCGGAAAAATGCTGCACAGTCGCCATTTTGACATGTATCGTTGTGAAAAAATTATTTTGTATAGTCAATTACGTGTATAATAAAATCCCTATTTTGTAATTTCGATTTGTTTTATGGTATCGCTGAAAAAAAATCACAAAATATACTCTTTTTTGGCCTCTAGAGTGGCTAAGGCCTTAAATCCTTTCGTTCGTGCTGCATCTGAGTGATGACATAAAGAGATATTCAGGCTTGCTAACCGTAAAAAAAACGAACTTTCGGTCGCCTTCAGGAATTTCGTAATTTGAATTTAAAAATAAAACAAAGTTTTTATCAAAGTAACCCTACTAATCAAAGCAACCCAAATCCACGGTAGTCTTTTTTTTTGAAGAGCTGGGGTGGCTTCTCCCCTTAATTGTCGCCCGGAAAAACGACTGCGCAGACGTGGACAACAATTTTACAATATTAATAAGACATAATCTTCCGTAATTTTATCTAAAACTAAGCACCGTTACAATGAATAAAAACTATTATAAATGATCTTATAGAGGATTATGGGTTCTATATATCTCGATCTCAAACGATTCCCTTGCATTAAATTTGTAATACGACCGATCGAACAATTGTTACCGAGTGATCCTCAACGAGGTACCATTTTCGAAAACGTTTGGAGCAATTCTTCATTATAAACGCGCGCGCGCGCTATATCTCGATTCGTCAAGGGCTCGATTCACTTGTACGAATTAATTAACGGCGTATCCCGAGTTACTCGTTGGGCAAATGACTGACGGAAGAATATGATTTGGTCTTCAAGAATGTTTTTTTTTCTTCGTTTTTCTCTCTCTCTCTCTCTCTCTCTCTCTCTCTCTCTCTCTCTCTCTTGCCTTGGATCCGCTCTCGTGCATTGATATATACGTATACAGCTATCCGCCATTTCTCTTTACGATACAATAATTTGGCTTCTCGAGTGTTAAGTAGACGTTGAATCCATCAAACGCGGAGGGTCAATCAGCCCATCTCCCTGTGCTTATTTCTATGTGTGTGTCTGTGTGTGTGTGTGTGTGTGTGTGTGTGTGTGTGTGTGTGTGTGCACGGCTCGCATTATTACCGCAGCATGAGGTCAGCACGAGATCCTTTCGCGCGAATAAACGGAAATAAAAGTTTTTATTTCATCGAGCGAGACAGATCACCTCGCAAACACATACACCTACACACACACACACACATGCATTAATGTACATCTGAGAATCTGGCGTACCGGAATCTTTTATCCACACAGGGATTAATGAAGAGACCGCAGGTATTTATTGGACGAGGATATGTTCAATTTCGATTTATGACTTATCATTCTCATTTAATATATGTATATATATACGTATCCGAGTATGACGTTTTTCTCATGAATGCGTACTACGAAACTATTAAATAAGGAACGACGGGAATCGAATCTTTCTAAGCGACCAAAGCAGGGTAAGGTGGTATTGGGGTACAAACCTAAGATTCAAAGCGGTGAAAAAAACAAACAGAAACATTTTACGAATGCGTTTTATTTTATTTTTTATTGAAAGTATATCTAACATTCTAATTAAATTATGAGCGACAATTAGGAATGTCAATTTTTTTTAACATAAATCAAAAACTAGAAAAAGGGATTTGCGAACTCTTAGACATACGAACGTTTAAAAAGAAAGGATTATTTAAAATTAAAAATTCATTTGAGGCTTGAAGAAAAAATATTTCGCTCGCCGAGAAAACGTGAAATATAACGACACTTTCTGTAGCGGCTCGGGTTTTCGGTCCTAATCGATAGTTTTATTATTTATGATGCACTCAGTGACTTGTGTTTTTCCATTCGTAGTTTAATCAATAGTTATTTTCATCAATGATCAAATATTTTACTAGTGGGGTACAATGTGTCACCGAGTGATGGGGCAAAATGAGTCGACTCCCAATGAGGAAACAAAGAAGTGACGACGCTCCGAAGAAGCGCAATGTATCACGGGCAACTGTCAATCACGTGTGATTTCTCGGGATTTTGTAGCTTGTAAAATCCGACATTTTTTGTGTTGTTCCGTGATTTATATTAAGTTTCGGCTGTCCTAAAAGAAATTCAATAGCAGCTCACGAAGAATAATTAAAAGTGCAAAATTCATGTGAGGCTCGAAAAAAAAACTTTCGCTTGCCGGAAAAAAACGTCAAATAGTGTGGGACAATTGTGTGGGGCACAATGTGTCATCGAGTCGTTGAGCACAATCAGTCGACTCCCAATGTTATTGGCAAATAATACCCGTTGTGAAATTATCGGTATGTATGAAAATCTGTTATCTATGTTAGGAAAATATAAGAGTTTCAACCGGCTCGTTGTACCCTACGTTTCGCACCACTTGACACACTGTACCCTCTGACACATTGTACCCCACCCGTCGGGCACAATGAGCCAATCCGAAATTTTTTTTTCGAACCCATTATTTTAGAATTTTTAATGTTTTTGCAAAAAATATGGTAGCTTTGTTGTACGCCCAAAGGTCTATAAAAACGATTATGACCTTTTTTTTTTCTAGTCAGACTACTTTGGTAAGAGTAAAAATTCCATAGAAAAAAAGTGACACACTGTGACCTAGCTTTCCCTATATATCTTTCTGTGCGCACGTGCTTGTATATGTTTGGATATATATGTGTGCATGTGTATGTATATATATAAATATATATATATATATATATATATATATATATATATATATATATATATATATATGAGAATGCGGGCGTCTAGGAAATGCTGATTGGTCTCGGGGGATCGCCTCAAGGGACGTGGCCCCATCAGCTGTCCCATTCGCGCGAAAGACGCGATTAAAGATATCCCGCCCCACATACATGGACGTACATATAGACACACACGCACGTTTATCCAACTGCTAATTCTCGAGGTCTTTTGCTCCTTACATATTTCTCTTCTCGCATTCTCCACGTAACATCTATTTTTCCCATCACTATATCGCGTGACCATAAATATAAAGCACTTGTAACCATAATCGTTTCCCAATGAGCCGAATCATGCATTGATTCAGTGCAATATTTACGACGATACGTTGGTAAAATCCCAACCGCGAGCCCTTTCGTAATGCTTCAAAATCTTGAAATGACTTAAAAAAAAATAAATCGAGCATCACCCTACTTTGTTTACCGATTTAAGGGTAATCGATTAAAATCGATTTCTTTACGTCAAATGTTAGTTAATTATCTCAAGAATACGGTAGTAAAGACTCTGATTAGCCCGTAAGTCACGGAAATCATTGAGTTTTCGTAGTTTGAAAATTTAAACACGTTTTTTCTCAAAACTACATTTTTTTGAGTTTGTGGGAAGCAACTTTAAAACGTTTTAATCGTTCGTACTAAAATTGTACACACAACTCAATAACAATATGACCTTGAACTATACCTACTTGTTTATGAAAATCACTTTTGGAAAGTACTTTTTTATTGTCAAAAAGAACGATAATGTTGTGTAAAATATCAATTTTTCTGGCTTTCTATTCCTCTTCTATTCTTTTCCAAATTCGTGGCTCATATTTTTCAGACCAATAACAAAGTCGTTGGATTTCCTACAAACGGATACCTGCTGACAAAACCTCGCTGGAAGACCCCGCTATAACGGCGTCATTTGACAATATTTTTTAATGAAAATATTTTTTTTTTGACAGTTTAATTATGTAATGAATCCTACCTAAAGTTTCATAAATGTAAAACGTTTTATTCCTTTGAAAAAAAATGACCAACATTTCCTATCTTTTTGTCGTCTACGTGTATTTTCCTCATTAAGGTAGTAGTCTCGCCACAGTCACGTTAAAAAGTTTATTCTCCGCTCAATCGATGAAAGCGTCGAAATAGTGCGAAATATCCTTATAATGTAGGTTATACATCTTATCGGGATGGAAAGACTTATAAAGTAATGATGAAAACGCCTAATACAATGTTTACCTAACTCTCACTTTTGTATCAGACTATCCATTCCGGCTACTAATATGTAGATACTCTGCATATACGGATATGCACACACTACTGTAATCTAGTTCTAGTCCTGCTTCAGTCGCTTCGTGGCGCTAGCATCGCTAGACATTGCTTAAGGCCTTAGGCCACTCGAGAGGCCAAAAAGGGCATATTTTGTGATTTTTTTTTCAGCGAAACCATAAAATAAATTGGCATTACAAAATAGGGGTTTTATTATACACGTAATTGACTATACAAAATTATTTTTTCACAGCGATACATGTTAAAAAGGCGACTGTGCAGCATTTTTCCGATGACGTCTTTATTTCGGGAAGGTCAACGGCCGGACCAACAGCTCCTATAATTTTTGAGTTATGATGAGACACTAAAGTTTTTTCAATTATATATAAGAATAGCTATAGAAGTACGTAGGATGTTTTTTGATATATTGTTTTTTGTCAAAATGGCGCATTTCTAAAACAAAAAGTATAAAATGCCATGAGGAAATCGTCAGAAAATTGTTTATAAAAAAAAAACTATGCAATATAATTAAAAAAATTCTACGTAGTGCCTCAGAAAATGTAATTCTAAATATACAGTTAAAATTTCAAGCGTATCGGTTGAAATTTGTTTGAGTTACGAGACCGGCCGACTTGAAAAATGTAGTTTTGAGATAAACGCGTTTAAAGTTAGCAGAAAGTCACGACATGAATCAAGAGGGGTTGCGCTAGAATTCGAAAATCGAGTACTTAGAGATTTTTCACACTCATAATTTTTTGGAATATAATTTTATGGGTAATAAGGTACATTTAAAAAAAAAATTGATTTTTGGAAAATTCTAGAGTGGCCTAAAGCCTTAAGTGACCCTGAAAATATAAAAAAACATAAGTAATGTATTTAAACTATTCTTTATGCTCGAATAACTTCAAAAATAACAAGTTGAGTGTTGCAATAACATGTTTTTTGGTAAAAATCACCTTGCCAAATGTTTATTAAACTACACCATTATGCTTTGTTGTGTGGCATATCCTCAAAAACATATTTTATGGGCGGAAGTTGTTTTATTGGGGTGTCTTTGATCGCTTCGACGGGGTAACGTTGATTCGAAAATCGAGTACTTAGAGTTTTTCACACCCATAATCTTTTGGAATATAATTTTATAGGTATATTTTTAACAAAAAAAAATCGATTTTTGGAAAATCCTAGAGTGGCCTAAGGCCTCAATTTAAATCGCTATATTTCTGAAACTAGAAGGTCAAAATTCATGATTTTTTTATTCACTTCGTCATATGTTCGTCTGTAATTGAGAATAAAAAAAATCTGTAGAAAAGTTTCGAACTTATTGCATGAAATGTGAAATTTTCTACTGCTCCCCAGAAGAATTCGTGTAAAACCGTACAATCTTTGATTGCCAATATCTCTAAAGCGGAACGGTGAATCCTTCTCAAATTTTGCAGGTAACCATTTAATAGTGTCCTGAATGAGTCCTCGAAATAAAAAAAATCTATACCAAAACGCCTTGGCGAGACTACTATCTTAAGAAAAAACACGAAATCAGGAAAGCTCCGTTTGTAGTGACGATATCATATTGCATTGTCGTGTAATAAAGTTTTTGTGGAACAAAACGATGCACCGAATAATGAAGATAAATGACTTTGTCTCTCCCTCTCCCCCCCCTCTCTCGCTCTCTCTCTCTCTCTCTCTCTCTCTCTCTCTCTCTCTATCTCTCTATCTCTCGTTACCGAAGAGACGCGCCGACTTATTGCGAGTTTCATTTTGCGCTAATAATAGTGAATAGGGTGAAAGGGGGTTGTGGCAGGGATGTATTCTCGTCTAGTCGCAATGAAGACGAGAGTCGAGAGGAAAAGATGAGGAGAAGAAAAGAAACGGAACAAGGTGTACACACCGACAAATTTAAACAAACGTACACAGGCGCGCGCCTATATGGGGAGCGATGATTTTAAGGACTGTCCTCAAGTCAGCCGGATGTGCTGATAGCTAGGATTACACAGATATAACGGGATTAAAATATCCGTTTGTCATACGTATATGTCTTCGTGTATGTGTATGCTCTTTTGGGTGTGTATGTATGTGGGTGTGTAACGCGCACTCGGAGATATGTATGGTATTTTCTCGACGAGAAAAAAAAATTTCGCCACATAATCGCGTAGCATCAAATATCATGTAGAATTTCGAATAAAATGCTTTAAAAAAATTTAACATATTACTTCAAACGTGTATAAATATAAATGTGAAATACTACGACTGTAGATTTAACCGTTTCTTTAAATTGACGTTAAAAAACTCTAAATTGACTTCAAAAAACTCTAAATGGATTTTTAAAAACTCTAAATTGACTCTGTAAAAAACTTTGATCAATCGGTCCGGAAAAACAGTTCGATGGATCAATTTGAAAATTTACAAGGCTATTGGGTGGGAGTACATTAAGCTGAAAAAACCTGGCAACATTAGTCTTTCCATCAATACTTGTAAAGTAGTGGTAGATTTATTGAAAAACCATAAAAAGTCATTATTTTGTACTCTTTTCAAATTGATATTAAGGGTGGAGAATTTTTTTTCCTCAAACATCAATGAAAACGTCTTGTAGGAAATTTATTCCAGTTTTTAAAACTGCCCTTTAATTTCCTGTGCGATCATCTGTTGCTGAGATATTGATGATGAAAGACAAAAGGATCTGTTTTCATTCAAAGTCGGATATTTCAGCAAAGAATTGACGTAGAGAGACTAACAAAAAACTAAATTAAAGCTTGAATAAACAAGCTGACTGACCTATGCATTGCATGGACTGAAAAAAAATTCCCGAACCCGTGGACCCTTGAAAAAAAGAAAAAAAAATTGAAAATTGTTGTCTCGCGCTATTTATTATGATTGCGCCATAACCGTAGCTCACAAAAAACAAATATATTGTCAAAAGATCTCAAAACCAGACACTTGAAGCTTCAAAATGCTTTCTTTTTCATATCGGTACGACCATTTTTTACACAGATACAGCGTTTCAAAAAACACTAAAAAAAAAAAAATTGAAGGACGTTTCCGTTCCTCTAATTCTTTGGAGTAGTGTATATATACAGGGTGTCCCAGGTCAACCGCCCGATCTCTGAGTTCCGAATACATGCAATCATTCTAAACAAAAAAGTCGTCTGTCATTTTGACGTCCGACGAGCCGTTACCAAATCACAGTGCAATCGTTTCCCGCTGACAGCAAGCCCGCTATAGCGACAGCGAAGCAACGGTTCGTTGGACACCGAAGTGGCTTTTCAATTCAATATGACAAAATGAACACAAAGCGATATTAAAAAATAGTTTTGTCGATACTGCAAAAATATGTTAAAATTAAAAAATACGATCCTTATGACCGGTAATGGTTCGTCAGACGCCAAAATGCCAGAGGACTTTTTTCTTCAGAATGATGGCATGTATTTAGAACTCAGAGATTAGGCGGTTGACCTCGGACACCCTGTATATATATGTGTGTTTCAACAAGCGGATTATGCGTATATTTGCTCAGTGGCGTTATAGGATCGAGCTGTGTTCACACGTGTGATGAATTCCGTTCGGGGCTGTGAATTTGTGTACGAGTCCTTTGGATCGTCGGGAAGGCAAGGTTTATATAGGATTGCGTGGTGGGCGATCATATAATAAGGATGCCTACGACGGGTCGCAAGCGCGCGCGCGATGCTCGGCAACGAGCAGAAGGGATCGTGCAACCAGAGGGGGATTTCCCTTTCGTACCCCTTAAATCCAAATCAGCCGAGTGTGAAATGACTCCAGCCAGGGTGAAAGCAGATTCGGGCTCGGTTGTTCCTGTGTTGAAGGGATGCAAGGAGTGTACACACACACCCACCCCCATATATATATATATATATATATTAAAAACGAAAAGAGCTTATCTGACACAGTTTTACGTATGACGATACGTCTTTTCGACTCGTGAGTAACAATCCGTAGTTTCACGTACAATGTTCGGCCTTTTGCCAAACCGCACCATTAAACCCACCTCGTAATAATAAAAATCGGGGGTGAAAGGCCAGAGCATTCCGGCGGCACCGTGCACCCTATCACGGTTCTAGCATAACTCTCGGACGATTTACCGAGTCTTCTCTCGCACTGAATGCATTGAACAATATGAAGAGAGAGAGAGAGAGAGAGAGAGAGAGAGAGAGAGAGAGAGAGAGAGAGAGAGAGAGAGAGAGAGAGAGAGAGAGAGAGAGAGAGAGAGAGAGAGAGAGAGAGAGAGAGAGAGACATTCCTCGAGTTTTCACGCCCCTGTCTCTATTTCCCTTTTTATTTTATCTACTCGGTCTCTTTGCATGGAGCCTAATCGGATCGCATTCACGAGATTCGCACAATGTATGATGAAGTGTAATTAATTTGTCACGCTTCATTCGCTCAGGGACTTGGAAAATTTATTAACAATTTTTTTTTTGCGACTTTTAGACATATGATTTTTTTATTTATTTTTCAGCAATACATTATAGTCTTATGAACACATTTTCAAGAACTGAATTGAAACAAAATTTTAATGGTGGAGATTTAAGTCGTCTATTAGGACCCGCTTTTGAAAATCCTTGCCGATGGTGGAATTTTTTCCTCGTTGAGGCATCATCTGAAAAAAAAAACATTTCTTCCAAAGAAAGGTAACAGCTAAAGTGTAGCATAGGGAGAACATTTTAAACATTTTTTTTTGTTGTAAAAATGACAGCTGTTTCGAAAAAAAACTCTTATTTTTACCGAAATGTTGGGGTTTTTTTTAAATTAATAAAAAATGATAGCAATCATTATAAAATTCAATATATATTGAGTTTTTGGGTAATTATTGATAATAATAAGATGACCTGAACGTATTAATCAAATTAAAAAATTTTTTTGTTGGACAGTTGAAACAGATGTACGATCACTGACAAAACCTCATTCAAGCACACGCCAATATTATCGAATTTGACTTCAATTGTTGTTAAAAGTGGAAAATTAGCGTTTCTAAGTGTTCATTCATTTTTAAATTAGCTATTTGTAAGTCTAAACATGTGCGAAATGATTCAGGCTTCATAATCCACGATTCGCCCATTTTGGACTAACTTTTTCGCCGACGGTCCATCCAGTAATACCTCAAAGTTCCCTAACAAGGATGCTCCGAACGTCTCAGCAACATTTTTTCCAGCCAGCGGACGGTTCCACTCAAGAGGCTGTAAATTCTAAAATACTTTAGACATGAAAATATCCTTTTACCCACGTGTTCTAAATACTTTAAGGATGCAAATTGTGAAAAATAAATCGAATTTGTCATCCTTGTGAACGGTAACCTGCCCTTGAGTCAAGTAAATTTAGATCCAATAATGCTGAGCATACTTTGACTATAATTATATTTAATTCAAAGATCTTGGCATGCGCACGAACGCGGCATACGCGCCTTGTTGAGTGATGAAAAATGTCGTGAAAATAATTATCGATGAATATAAATGTTTTTGGAAATACTTGATTGCGATCAATGATCGCAAATTGTATCGTATTATGCGCAATGACTAGTATTGATGCTACGAGCACGAAGCATCGAGATGTATATCTCGCCTTCTCTCTCTCTCTCTCTCTCTCTCTCTCTCTCTCTCTCTCTCTCTCTCTCTCTCCCTCTTTCTCTCTCTCTCTCTCTCTCTATCTATCTATCTCTCTTTCTTTCTGTTTGTTTCTCTGTCTGTCTCTCCCTTTCTATCCGCTGTTCTCCTGCTCTCTCGTGGTCCCGCGAGTTATTGGATGTATCGGATATATCGAGAAAATTGGCGGTGGTCATCATCGCCATTATGAATTCTTTATTTGGCCGTAGCGGCGCTTGGATTACAGGGCGGCATGGGCTACCTTGCTTACTGCTTCATATATAGTCCCGTAAAGGATATATACAGGGAGCAAGAGAGAGAGAGAGGGGGAGAGAGAGAGAGAGAGAGAGAGAGAGAGAGAGAGAGAGAGAGAGAGAGAGAGAGATGGCCATAAACTACCGCTCGAACCGTTCAAGCGTAAGGCATAACACCATATCGCGCGCCCTCTTTCTCATCATAGCGATTCAATCAGTGAAGAGAGAGAGAGAGAGAGAGAGAGAGAGAGAGAGAGAGAGAGAGAGAGAGAGAGAGAGAGAGAGAGAGAGAGAGAGAGAGAGAGAGAGAGAGAGCGAGAGAGAGATCGAAAGTATCAATTGAATTTTACGAATTAAGAGGAAAATGTTGTATCGTAAATAAATCGATGAAGTAATTAAAAGAAACCTCACACGCGTCATATCGAAATGGGATTTTCATTACTGGCGGGGGGGGGGAGGCGTGGAGGGAGAGGGAATTATTTTTACCTATTTTTTATTTCACCACACTCTTTAAAGATACATCCATTCATCGATGGGCTCGCACAATTACCATACAAATCGTGTGCAATGGGCAAACGTGTAATTAGCATGATTGATTAATACGCCGCGCTCTTGCAATTTATGCGATGGAAATTCGCGAGGTGTACATTGCTTTGCGTAGGTACATGGTAGGTATACCCTACCATCGATATATGTAGGGGAAGGTGGGCCAATATGAGACTCGTAGTAGAACGAGAAGTGAGCTTGTGTGTGCGTGACAAGCACATGTATTCGTACTCTGTGCATCGGGGCGTCAAAGTGGGGGAATGAGAGTCACAGCGCTCGTGACTTTTTGCATGTGCAGACGATGCGGTATTAAGGTGGGCAACCACTTTGGATGGTTCAAAAAATAAATTTTTCTCAATTTCATAAATCGTTAGCAAAATATTTGAAGAAATTTTCAGAAATTTTCGGAAAATTTTTAGCAATTTTCGGAAATAAAGACTCTCCGCTCGACTCCCAAGCGCGCTCAGGTATCCACGAGCGCTCAGTTAGGTAGTTTGTTTGGGTTTGTTTGGGTTTTCATAACCCAAATTTGGGTTTTCATAACCCAAACAAACCCAAACTCGATCGTTTGGCGATTAGCTCCAAAACATCTCCATTCTGGATACAAAATAATCGAGGTAGCGGCATTTCTTGCTGCCATTTTATTCAATGAAGGAAATTCAGCCCTACTCATGGTTATGAATGATCTACAAATCGTAGTTGGCAGGCAGAGCTACGGATATGCCGAGTAAATGGATCAGATGCGCGTGCCTCGGCAAAATAGAAAAAGTTTATTAGAGACAAAAGAAGCTCGAAAAGCTCGTAAAGAGGAAATGCAAGCTTCAAATGAGTTGCGCGAGGAAGAGGAATGACTGCTGTATAGTGCTAGAATCGCTATTAATCGGTAAGACACTTTATTATTTGATTAAATACATTTGACTTTGAGTTTTTCGTTTGTGAAACTTTAAACGTGTTTTTCTCGAAACGACATTTTTTCAATTTGCGGGAATCATAACTCAAAAACTAATTGATGAATCATCTTCACATTTGGAACACGTTTACATAATATAATTTATTAAAACATGAGACTAAAGTTGGAAAGATTATATTGTTTAAAAAATATTTATTACTGCACAATGCCGGGGGAAAAAATGCTAAAAATCGATCATTTTTTTTTCAAACACGTTCCAACATTCAGTTCTCGTTTTTTTTTTCATAATTTAGGTTCATGTTCTTAAAAAAACATCTCAAGAATGTATAAAAATTTGTTGGATTATTTCAGTTGCGAATTGCGAGCTGCACAATTCCTGAAAATCGACAACGACTATGAGGACACGCGAAGGGACTTAGCGGATTACACCTTAATTAATGCATGAAATAACTTGAAAAAATTATCAGAGACCTATGAAAATATGAATAAATTATTGTCAGAGTTGCGGAAATTTCCGTTGTTTTTTCACAATAAAAAAAATCCAAAAAATCATCTAATTCTCGGTCTCCTAAAGTTGGTTGCCCGCCTTAATGAATTAACTAAGTAGAACTGGCTGAGTGGAGGACCTCGTGGATTTATCACCCAGAAGTACCGAGATCAAAACCACCTCAGCGTTTCTCTGATATCATTTCAAATTAATAAATTAATATATTTGCATCGCAAACAGCATACCCAAAATTGGCAGAAGAGGAAGAAAATCGTAAAATTGTGGCGTGATGTAAACGATGTGAAAAATAGTACATTGTGTACCAAGGAGACAAAATGGATCTTTTACCACGAGTAATGCAAACATCGCGGGAGGAGTAAAAGCCCTTGTCTTCGCGGTGCACACAATTATTTATATACCAAAACCATGTTTTCCGAGGGTTTCCATTGTTAAATACATATGGCTGCAAGCATGTGCCATATAAAATATTATAAGTATGTGCCGTATAAAATATTATAAGTATTTATAATACTTATAATATTTATTTTTGTAAATTTTATTTATATTTACCTAAATTGTCCAAAATTAAAAAAAAATCTCAAAATAGGGCCAAGATGATCCGGGGGATCATCGGGTCCATACCCTAGGGATTATTTTGAACACCGGGGTGTCCAAGATGATCCTTACGTAAGGTTTAAAAAAAAGGAAATATTTTTATTAAAACCCTAATAAATTGAATATTTCGCATATGCCAATCGTAAGATAGATAAACAAGCCAGCAGTAAACGCTTTCAGATCTTAATTATGTTGAATATCTTTGAAATTACGAGCATTTTCCTTTAGGGGGATCATCTCGTACACCTTTCCCCTATACGTAAGCAGGGCATATCGAGAACGACACGGCACATTATTTCGCGAATTTCGCTTTAGGTCCGTCCGGACGTGTTAGGTTCGGCATATGTCCATATAGCTATTCGTGACACGTTATGACGAGTGCCAGACACCGGCACGCAACAGCGTTCGGCAATGAAAAAGGGGTAGGATGGAGAATGCACGGATACACACACACACACACACACACACACCGCAACTCGATAAATTGCGGCGCAGTTAAAGATCGAGAGCAAGTAAAGGCGTCAAACAGATTCAAGGAAGTCGTCATAAAATGCATATTTGTACATTTACATGCACAAATATATATATACACACACACATATATATTAATATGCGGGTGTGTGTGTGTACACACACACCCGCATGTCTATTTCGTGCTATTTTCATCCGTGTCGAATTTATTTTCCCGGTTAGAAAATAATTAAATACTAACCTCTTCCGGTTTCCAGTTGTCCGCGCAGTTGCATTTCCGGCAAATTATCGCCATATGCCTACACGGGATATGGCATTTCCAGGGATTGTAGATTCTTCAACGTCAACGAAGCGATCTCATGCTCATGAAAAGCTGCGCATCGCATCCCTGTATCGTCATCCATAACGGGTTGTCCATAAACGTCCTGCACCAGAATTCGTTTCGTAACGGCTTGGTTATTAATATTATTTTATGACCACAATATTTGACACCTTTTTATTTCACGTGAAATCCAACTTTGCATCGCAATAGTCATTGAAATGAAAATATTAACGCGGTTTAATATTTTTTCAACGATGTTCAAGGAACAATTAAAGATGACGCGGAAAATATTAATTCGAGGCTGTTTGCCGTACACTGCTAAAAAAATTATTTAATTTAAATAGGATCTACTTAAATCAAATAGGTTTTTTCCTTGTCTCGCGGCCTACTACGACCCTATTTGTTTCAAATATATATTTTTTATTTGTTCAAGCTATTCTTTTTTAGTATTCAATATATTCAAATTGAATAAATAAATATTAGATTCAAATTAAATAAATAAAGATAAAACACGATATATCGCATGAATACGAGAAAGGAATATAGGTTCATGACATCAAAGTGCGGTAAAAAAAAGTTAAATTATGTTTCTTTTTTTCATTGACGAGGCTGTTATTTGGTAAAAAAAAGAAAGGTATCGTTGTGCCTTTTATTAAGGAGTTTCAAGACACCTAACGAAATGGTACCATTTGATTCAAATTTATACAGTACATTCTCTATCATGTACTGAATGTACCCTTCAAATTTTAAATCGATCGTCTACACCGTTTCTATAAAATTTACAATAGAATAAACACTTTTTAACACAGAGCATTTAACATTATGACACTGATGACGATTTTGTCATAATGTACTGAGTGATTTGACAGTTTTTCAAAACATTATAAAAAAATGTTCACACTATTCCGTGCGTAAAACTGCCATTCAGCGATGAGCGTAGGCAGTTAAAATATCTCCTTATGTTAAAAAGGGTTTTTTTTTAATTGTAAATTTTATAGGGACGGTGCAGACGACCGATTTAAAATTTGGAAGGTGCATTCAGTTTATGAGAAAGAATTTACTCTATAAATGTCAATCAAATGGTAATACTTCATCACTTGTCCCGAAACTCCTTAATAGGTGCGACTATTTATGTATAGAAAGACTAACCCTTTTCCTCAACTGCAGAATGTTGCAACTGTCTTCGAATGAAAACAAAGCCATAAGATTTTCGAGAGACTAAATCGTGTACCATTTTTTCATGTCTCTTTTGTCTTATACTACCTGATGAAAGCAAATCACAGATTTATTAGGAATAAATAAAATATTTCGTTATTCGACGATATTAAATAGATCTTGAATTGAATAAATAAATATATTTAAAATGAATCATTTTAATAATGGAACGCAAGAGGAAAAATTTGATTTCACGAAAAACCTAGTTAATTAAAATTATAAAAGAAAAATCAAATAGACGCATCTAGTTAATATCAAAAGAATTTTTTTTCTGTCAGAGTATGCTCCGTATTTTCGAGTATTATTCTCACTGATGTGGTTACTGTTGTTATTAATATTTCAGCATTATTGTTAGATATTTTTAGCCGGTGGGATCCCTTCCGAAGGGAAATATAAAATAAATTAAAAGGGCGACGGATCATTTAACCCAAATCTATGGGCCATGCTTTTGACATTGTTTGGAAAACGTTGTACATATACACTACCGGCGAAAAGTTTCCCGACAAAAATTCAGAAAAGTTCCGGAACGATTTTTTATGCCATTTCGCCGATAGTTGACATAGATGAATTTAATAAACGGCATTTTGAAGGGGAGGAATTCACCTTTATCCCATTTTTTTAAACTTTTTACTATTTTTTTTTACGACTAGTACCCTTTTTCGAAATCGACCATTTTTCGTCTTTTTTTCGTTCCTTTTCTGGTGGACCCGGTTTACAGGCAAAATTTTTTTAATGCATTTCTTTGATCGGAATCATAAAGGAGAAAGCTCAAGCTTCAATTTTGTTTTTTTTTACAGCTTTGTACGATTTTTTTTCTAGAGATATTTTGATTTTTTTCAAAAAAGAGTCAATTTGAGAAATAATGTGTACAAGGATTCAAGGAAAACCTCAAGATAGTAAAAAGTTGAATTGGTTTTCGTTGAGTGCGCAAGAATTTTTTCAGGTTTTTTTTCGATAATATTTTTTTCACCTATTTTCAGTAAAAAATCAGATGATTTAATTACCGTAACTCGAGAAAAAAATGTCGAAAAAAATCTGAAATAATTCTATTGCGTTAAAAATAGAAAAATATAATTCTTTCCTCTTTCGAAATTTTACCACCAAACCCCTTAGTTCTCGAGTTATGGTAATTAAATCATCGGATTTTTTACCGAAAATAGGTGAAAAAAAAAATTTCGAAAAAATAATCTGACGCGCGAGACTTCCTTGGGCTTTTCTGAAAGGAAAATTGTATCGCAATGATCCACAGACCATTCCGGAGCTCAAGGAAGCAATTGGACGCATCATTAATGAAATTAGTCCGCAATTATGTCAAAATGTTATTGAAAATTTCGTCCAAAGAGTGAACATTTGCAAACAGGGACGAGGCGGCCATTTATCGGATATTGTGTTCCACACATAACCTCAATGTTTGTACCTTATATTGAAAATAAAAATATTCGTACTTTTCCAATAAATAATACGTTTTATTAATAAATTAAAATGTCAGGTCATTTTGAGACACGCTTTACATTTAAAAAAATGCGTGATCCGAAACACCCTCGTCATCGGGATAGGAAATAAATAAAAATCAAGACGTGTTTCGACAATTTCGTTAATCATATATCCATTTATTTCGGATAACTATACACTTTGCTAAAAGTTCTGTTCTCACAATATTTTCAATCGCACTCTCAACTCTCACAGTCATTCGAATACTAGATCGGGCGAGTGAATTTTTCTTCGTAAATGCGCAAGGACTTTCGTGTTTTTTTTCTTCTCTCTCTCTCTCTCTCTCTCTCTCTCTCTCTCTCTCTCTCTTACACACACACACACACTATATCTCTTTCTCTCCCTCTCTCGTTTCAAATGTCCGCACATCACGCGACGAATAAAAGACTCGCGAGGCAAAATATCCCGGCGTTCCTTAATACAAAAAAAAAAAACATAAAGCTCCCTAATTTAAACTGACAATTAGGATATATTGCAGTGTCCCATTCTATCGTTTATAACTCTTTGCTCATTTTTTTCACGTTTTCTCTTTTCACTCTTATCACGGATAACGACGAGGTTTTCGCTATTTATATTTTTGTTATAACCAGCGTGTATTACAAGGAAATTTCTAACTCACTCTTTCATTTTCTCGCACTCTCTCTCTCTCTCTCTCTCTCTCTCTCTCTCTCTCTCTCACTCTCACTTTCTCTCGCGCTCGCACTCCCACACTCTCGCTTTTTCTCGATTACCGATTTATTCAATGATATTTACAGCGTGAATTGTCACGACGACATCGTCTTTCCGAACAAATTAATCGCTAAACTATAATTACCAATAATTTATTATCATCACTTTAAACATTTTTTTTTTACGACCGATTATCGTCTTTTAGCTTTTTTTTTTCTTTCGCGATCGTTCGGTACTTCGTGTTCGTTACTCCGGCAAATAAATACATTATTTTATACATGTGGCTACGTAATAACGCGACAGTTATAATCTCTCCGCCATTAAGTGTTATCCCTGTGGGCCTCGAGTCTGTACTTCAAAACGAGTAATTGCGCTCTCTTTCTCTCTCTGTCTCTAAATATATATATATATAATTCCCACCATGCTTAAGGGATCATCACAGTGTAAAATATTCAAAATAATCGATTTTTTTTGCATTATCCGATGGTATAGACGGTTAAAAACCAGTGTTGGGCGTTAATCAATTAAATTATCAATCAGTTCATTAATTGACTAAAAAAGTAATTGCAATTAATTTAATTGCAATTAGCATTAATTGCAATTAACTATTAATTGCATGTTGCAATTAATTTATTTGCATTAGTCTATGTTAATTGCAACTCGCACTTAAAACAATTGCAATTTACTTCTTTAATTGTTATAAAAAACATTTAAAACTAACAATTAATTGCGACTACAGCAATTAACAATGAATTAATTGTTAATCACGAGTTTTCACAATTACAATTGAATTATTAATTGCTACAGTCGTGTTTAACAATTAATTAATTGTTAATCTTTAGTTACCCGAGCCATTCAATTTTGCCCAACACTGTTCCAAACATGCTATTCATTTTTCTGGGGCGAAATTCGACTAATTTCGGTCGCTACAGCCTTTCTCAGAGAAAATGATTCGAGCAGCGGCTTCCGCATTCGAAACTTTAAACGCATTTTTCTCGAAATGTCGTTTTTCAAAATGGTGTACACTCTCAAAGGAAGAATTTTCAATCTATCCGTCTCCAATTTTGACACAACATTCTTCACGCCATTCTTCATCTTGCTACGGAAGCTTTTTTTTTAATATTCATATTTTTTTAACGAAAGATTTCGTTATTCTTTGATAAAAATTTTTTTTGATAAAAAACCTCCATAGGAAGATAGAGGCTTTCATACCGATTAATAATCTTTTGACAAAATTTTGTTTCATATAATATTTACGACCACAACCGTGTACACCGCGAGGACTCCTGTTTTTCGAAGACATTATCAACCGTTAAAAAAAAAAATTTTAAATAAAAATAAACGTTAAAAAATTTATTTTCTGTTCTTCATGGGTGCTTTGATTTGACATAAAAAAATCAGACTGATTAGGGCATTTAGCCATCGAAAAAAAAATCACGAAAATCAGTTATTTTTCAACCCGTTACACTGTGATGTTCCCTCAACGCGAGAAATCAATTTAATATTTCGTTTTTCGTCGAGTGTTAATTTCTCCTCGAGTTGATCGTGCCCAGTCGATTTTCGGAGATCTCAGTACTCACCATTTTTTTTTTACAAATGTTACGTTTGCCAAATGTCAAATCGAATCGTTTTCTTTTTCCGCGAGCAGAAGAAAAAATCGTACGCGGTTAAATTAATTTTTATTTATTTTCTTTCTTCTAAATGTCTAAGACTTGTCGTCTATGGAAGTGGGCAATGGCCTTTTCTTAAGAATACCAAGATCCTGAACGTTCTCGAGGAAGGTCTTGTGGTGTTGAGCGACCAGAAGAGGATTAACCGTTTGTACGTCCTTCTTGAGCTCCTCCATGTCCCTCTTGAGTTTGGCGCGTCGATTTTGAAACCACGTTATGACTTGAGCATTGCTAAGGCCCAATTGTGCCGCTATCTCGTCGCGATCCGCCGGACTAAGATATTTCTGATAGAGAAAACGCTTCTCGAGCTCAAATATCTGCTGATTCGTAAAGGCCGTTCGACTCTTGCGCTTCTTCTTCGGTTGTTGCCGATTGTTGAATAGATTCAGATGATTGGCTTGTTCTGCAAAGAGAAGAAAAATAAAATTCACATTAGTCAAGTAATTTCAACATTCACGATATTGTTTTTTTTATTCGCGTCTTATCAAAAATTTTCGATTCAAGGATGTACATTGTACATTTGCATTTTGTTACACGACTAGATGTGCAGGAATTGTCATAGGAAGTTATTTTGAGAGAGACAATATAGAATTGCAATTATTATTCGAATAAAAAAATTGAAAGAAAAATCAGTCTCATTACTTAATTTACACACCTCGTATATATACAAAACTAGCTAGCCAGCGTCGCTCGTAACCGCGTTTCGATCCAGAATATAAAACGAGTACTACGTATAAGCGTGACAGTGATATCTGCAAGGGCTGTCAGACATTCAGATATATCGACAACAATGAAAAGGAATATAAACGTATAATAAAATATTTAAAAAAAAAATGGAAAATATAGCTGTTCTAATGTTTTTTTTTTCCCCCAAATGATCATAAACGGTTGAATGCCACACAAGATTTTCCACGGACAGTCTAGTGGACCATACATGAATAAATGTGCGTGTGTGTAGATCTCGTGGATTCCTGGCAGGAGCAACAAATCATATGCATCTCTCTCTTTTTGGCTCCTTTGGAATACAACCGCGAGTTATACCAAGGGGGAAGAGATAGAGAGGGCGAGAGAGAGATAGAGAGAGAGAGAGAGAGAGAGAGAGAGAGAGAGAGAGAGAGAGAGAGAGGAAGATAAAGGGAGAGCAAGAGATCGTAGGAATTTCTCCATAAAAGTCGTATTACGCGTTCGTTCCGGACCCATCACGAAATTCCATGCCGCAGAAGCTCCGCGGGCTTATACATTTATATATACATATATATATGTATATATATGTATATATAGCCTTGTGTAGAACATGCAGGATCGTTGCAAGGTTCGCGTATGCAGCCATAACGCAAATATATATATATATGTATATGTATATAAATGCGTATGTGTCTGTTACATAGCGTATATACATAGGTATGTATGCATATGTATATATCCGATAGAGCTAGTAGCGCGAGGGACGCTTATATAATATCTCACGCTCCTTACATCCGACCCCCTCGTCACGAGATATGTTCGACCCCGCTTTTGCGAAACGGCTCTCCTGAGCCTCGATTCTCTCGCGTAATCTCGCAAAACCTTAAGCCTCGATGTCGGGCAGACTGAAGAAGATCGCTCTTCAAAGTTTTGCAAACTGTCGTCCCAGTATCGGTTCAATAATCGACGTCACAGATATACAGTACTGGACAAAAAAAAGTAGGCACTAATCGAAATTTCTTACCGCACTAAAATTTACATACCGGACTCAAAAATAAAGGTAATTGAATTTCTCAAGTAGAGTTTTAAAGAGGACAAGTTTACCTTTATTTTGCTTTTTTTTAGAAAATTCTCTACGATTTTTTTTCGCCCCGGTGCGCACTTTTCAACGTGGCCATTTTTCGGCTATTTTTTGGCCGTCGAAAATTAACTGCAAAGTTAGTGGAAATTTTTTTCTCGGTTTTTTCCATGGGAAACTTGAGAAGAATATCAAAACCGACATTTTTATTTTTTGGAAAGTCTCGTACGATTTTTTTTTTCGCCCTAGTATTGCATTTTTTAGCTAAAAAAAATAAATGTTTTAGAAAAAAAGGTGTCATCGAAGTACTATAGGGTTTCAGGCGAAATGTCAAGAAGGTAAAAAGTTGCATGGGTTCACACTGGAGTGGCTAGAATTTTTTCAGAATTTTTCTTGGACATTTTTTTTAAAATAATTTTTGGTTGGAACGTTGATGAGTGGAGAGGCTCCACTTGGGAATTATGGGATCTAGGACAATTAAGAAAGGAAATTTGTTTACATTTTCATTTTAATTAACGAGAATTTTTCGAGATTTTTTTCTTGAAAATTAAGATAAAAAAATGAAAATGAAAAAAATTCTAAAAAAATGTTGTTAATTAAAAATGAATATGTAAACAAATTTCTTCTCTCAATATATTGTCCTAGAGCCCATAATTCCCAAGTGGAGCCTCTGCACTCATCAAAGTTCCAACCAAAAATAGTAAAAAAAAAAGTAAAAAAAAATTCTAAAAAAATTCTAGCCACTCCAGTGTGAACTCATGCAACTTTTTACCCTCTTGACATTTCCTCTGAAATCCTATAGTTCCTCGATGACACCTTTTTTTCTAAAACATGTCTTTTTTAGCTAAAAATGCAATACTAGGGCGAAAAAAAATCGTCAATTCGTTCTAGATCATTAAATGATACAATGGTTATTTGCAATTCACCAAAAATCCACTTGTATTATTAATATATTAATGTTCATTGTAATTTTTAAATATATATATTTTATCATAGAGAAAGAATCAACATGTTTTATTTCGCCCACGGAATATTGCTGTTCGGTTATCCGAATTTTCGTCTATCCGAAAGGCGCCCGGTTCCAATTGATTCGGATAATCGATGCTCTACTGTATATACACTGCATATATACATATATACATATATTGAGTCAAATGGTTAGAAGGAAAAGAAGTGGGTGAGAATGAAGAATCTTAACAGAAACTATAATATATATACGCACATATATCTATACACATTCATATATATACACTTGTCTATCGGAGTGTAGGTCCCATGGACAAAGTAGCGGAGTCGTTGGTGGATCAAAGGCAGCCGCCATCGGTCACACCTGCGCAACCTGCGTACAATCCTAACCAAAAATTCAACCTGTTCCGCCCAGCGTCTCTCACGCGACGCTGGAGAAACGAAGAAAGG
>OZ010722.1:4472770-4522330 GCA_963932345.1 Ophion ventricosus
TTTTTATCGGGGATGAAAGTTTTTAGTAGCGGTCATAACTACAGCTCTACTTTATAATGAAATACTCAACTTTTCGTTTTCAAATGCTCCAAAGTTAGGATTTCGTATCGATAAGGTGAGAGCGGGAGTAACTTCAGGCAGCCAGATCACCAAGATAAATAAAAAAAATAGTACACATGACACGAGGACGAAAAAAACTCTAACGAGTTTTGCAAACGCCTTCGGCTCGTATCGGCTCTTACTAAACTGTCTCCCGTTAAATAATCCGTGAAGCCAGAAACCTATGCAGAAATATTATCACGAATAAAGTCCGATTCACGACGATCCAGGAGCGAAATGTAACGCCCGCAAATCGAATTCAGCCAGGTTTGCAAATGTAACCCTTTCAAATCGAATTCCGGCCCTAGTCAGAATCCAAATAGAAACTTTGCATATGATCCAGGCTAGAATCTCGAACTTCTAGAACACGATCTAGTTCGATGTCGAAAAAAAAAATCGCAAAAACAATATATAGACCTTGAAAGACTTATATTTCCTGATGAAAAGTCAGATAGGTTATTTATTGTAAGTAATTATATTTAAATTAAATGAAGATCGTTTCGAACTAAGAAAATATGTATTGATTTGCTAAGAAAAATTTATTTAATACGTATTTGAAATACTTCAATTTCAAATTCTTGCCACCGCGTCTCCGCCTTGGGCTACGTAGTGGGCGTCATCTGGAATCCGATGAGGATACTCCCTCTCGGGGATCCGTATCATATCCCGATCGGGATCCAATCGGAAATTAGGTATCTCTAAGAAATGTTTGCACGGGAAAGGGCGCTGCTGAACGATCCCCATCCGGGTATTGGCCGAAACCAACGCTGCTTGACAGGGAAGATCTTCGTAGCCACAGACCACCTGTTGCGTCCATTCTTCTCGGTGCTTCTACTCTTAAATTTATGGACATTTGTCAAGTCCACTCTCTCCCATGAGAAAGCCAAAATTTAGAAAGTGGCGTGTGAAGAGAGAGAGAGAGAGCGCGAGAGAGAGAGAAGAGAGAGAGAGAGAGAGAGAAGAGAGATAGAGAAGAGAGAGAGAGAGAGAGAGAGGAGAGAGAGAGAGAGAGAGAGAGGAGAGAGAGAGAGAGAGAGAGAGAGAGAGAGAGAGAGAGAGAGAGAGAGAGAGAGAGAGAGAGAGAGAAAATCATGAGAAAACAATGCGATAGTATACGTTTGATTCGTTGTGTATTACCCGATACAAAACTTCCGATTTCACTCAATCTTACTTTTCCTTTCTTTTCTTTTCATTTTTTTTTTTTTTGTATCCGATCATGAATTGTGTAACTCATTCTGAAGCGCGCTAATGCGCGGTAAAAACAAGATTCGAGCTTCCTTCGCGGGTCTATTATAAGGAACCCGCGCGTGCGCGCGCAAGTGAGGGCCGAAAATTTGGATGACGTTGACGAATCGCGAAACGAGATAATTAACGAGCAAACCGGGTGATAATAAAATTGGACATGCGCTCTCACTTTTACCGTGAGTTAAAATACGCGACGTAACAATTGCGGCAAATTCGCGCGCGCTCGAGAGAAAGAGAGAGAGAGAGAGAGAGGGAGGGAGAGAGGTTAGAAACGGACTGATTTTTAAGGAGAAATGGAAGAAAAAAAAAGAAACAAAGACGCGAACTCGCAGATAAACGATCTTTAGCAATTTTTCGCTCTTTTGCATTTATTCATGCCTGGGTAGAGCGGGGGTGAGGGAGAACAAAAAAATGCGGTCGCTAATGCGTATTTTGGCGCATTAGCGTGCTAAGGGAGCGCTTTTATAGAACGCGATAATCCATCAAACGTTAGTACCTTGACGCCACAATGATATGTTTTGCCTCTAAAACAGGAAACGGGGAATATCAGTGTATATGGCTTTTTTGGCTCCGAGATCTAGGGTTTTTTTTTTCTTCCTAGTGAGACTAGGAATTTCAATAACCCGGAAACCTCGACAAAAATGGTGGCTGCGGTCTTCGAGCAATTCTTTCGGCAAGTCAACTTGAATAAAATTGAATGTCCAGCAAACTTTTCGCTTCCTCATGAAAACAGGACTCCTTATAGGGTAGAGCCACCAAAGAGTGCGCGCTACCAAAGAGTACGCAGTGCTTTCAATTGTTTTATTTTTCCTTGCGTTGGCAACATCACCTAACCTTTCAATGGCATATGTCGTGTCAAGGTGTTGGACAACAAATCGCTTCGTTAAGGTATTTATTTCCAATTTTATGACTAATAATAGATTTTCGATGTGTTCGATCTTATTTTTAACAATTGTAAATACGTTTTGTAAGGTTGCGATTAATTTGCATCCAGCGAATCTTATTATACTTGAAATTTGTGATCCAAATGTTATTTTTATTGAGAGGTTATGTCGCCGTTTTGCTTGCTTGCGAAAATTATAGTGAGCATAGACTAAAAAAACACGTATTTGGTAAGAGCACGCACCCAAAGAGTGCGCACGCGTAATCTTAGCGCGTACATTATCTCTTTTTCGAGATCGTTACTTAAGATTTATATTTGAACTAATGTTCCTAAATGGCCAAAGCTTAATTTAAATAAGAAGTACAAATTTTATTATCAAAATTGATTTTTGAAGAAATAAAAGTTTATAAAGTGGCTTTACGTTACGTGTAGCAGCATCAAAAAATCGAATGTTCTTATTTTATGTAAAATGTTAGTCAAACATTTCAAGAATGCGCCCTGGAATCGCTCATTAGCCGGTAAGTCACTGGAATCATTGAGTTTTCGTAGTTCGAAACATCAAACACGTTTTTTTATCAAAATTACGTCTTTTAAGAGCAGGTTACCGTTCATGACGATGAAGTAATGCAATACAAGACTGCTCTTCGAGCCCAGGTCTGTCCATAATTCCTACCAAATGAAAATTCAGATTCTTCATTTCACAAATGGTCAAAAAGAAGTCCAAGCTTACTAATAATTCTTGATAAATGAAATTGGTGGATTCGCCACTTTACAAATGCCAGAAAAATTACAATTCTCCAACAATAGTAATTGTGAAACGAGAACGCCTGAATCGTCGAATGTGTCTCGAGTTCCGCTGCCTCAATTAAGCAACAGGGCCCTGTATTCTCTCTCGTATAAATACACATTGGTAACGCTCAGGATCCTCTCCATCTTCCAGTGAAAGCAAAGTAAGATCACTAAATTGAATCGCACGAGAGGCCAGAGCAGAAGAAGAAAGTAAAAAAAAGGAAAGAAGAAAACAAGGAGAAGAGAAGAGAGAGAGAAGAGAGAGAGGAGAGAGAGAGAGAGAGGAAGGTACGGGTAGAGATTAACTTCCACATTGCAGCGGAGAGAGGAAATGGATTTGGTCATCGTTCGTGCTCCCGGATGATGTATATATATATATATAACTCGTCAACATTTCGTACGCGAGATTCGTCTTCATTAGGACACCCTGGCGAGAGTTCTTCGGGCTATAACGTATGTCCTTTCCCTCTCTTTTTACTTCCTCCCTCCCGCTCTTTTTCTTCCCCTTCCTCGTTCTCACATTTGATCATGGCAGCTCTCCTGAGACATATGCCACCTGGCAGAGGTGGATCGTACGTGCCGCACTGCTCGAGAAATCGACAAAAAGAGAGAAAGAGAGAGAGAGAGAGAGAGAGAGGGAGAGACAGGGAGCCTCAATCCCCAAAGGTGTTGAACCACGACATATAGAGGTACCTCTGTATGTCTGATATATAGAGTTACTCGAATAGCGCTGCTTTCGATGCTTAGGATACGAGCGGTTGATTTAACGTATTGGCTTATATACCTGTCCAATCTGCTCATCGTAAGCTACTTGCCAAACAGATATGAGTTAACATAGGTGGCAGGGGCCACCCAAAGGGTGGTAACCCTTTGGGTGGCCCCTGCCAGTCTATGATGACTGCCATAGACACTTCTATCACCGAGATCGAATCGGAACGAATTTCAATCGTCTCTTTTACTCGCAATCATATATTTCGTTGATTCTCACAAATGAACTGAACAATTTGGCGGTGAAAGAACGGTGAGCATGGTTCTCGAACGAAATCATCGACAACGATGTCACGAATCGAACCTACCAAACTCCGTTTGTCGAATTCAGTGCCATGTAAAGGCCTCAATTTGGTCTAGTTCAGCCATTGTTAGTCCTTCCAAACTTTTTCTCGAACCCCAGTTTCAGTTAAATGTGGAGAACACGGGCCTCCTTAAGAGGAGAAAACCCTTTAGACGCCCGAAAATGAGTCAATCTTCATACATTTTTTTAGAGGTGATAAAATAATCACATCATTTTTTAATTTTGACATTATCTTATTACAACTATTGAGTGTTCATTTTTTTTTTCAAACAAAACAAAATGGAGGCGTTATAAGGTATTCCTTTAGGCGTCTTTTGCGTGATATCGAAAAGTGCTCTATTTGTCTGATTTTTTTCTATTGATCGTAAATAGAAATCGAAAATATTTTTCGATTATTGACATGTGTAGGGGAAGGATATATCTATAAAAATATAAAAAAGTATAAAACGAAAAATTATGTAGGCTTTTAAATCAAATTTTCATATTTTTGACCATTTTCTCGACAATTTTTACCCCAAAAAAGTAATTTATCTACGTGATAACCTTAAAACTTTAGGTATATCCTTCCGATAATGTTATAGTGAGAAACCTCCCAAAATTTCAGCCAAATCGATCATTAACTTTTCTAAGCTATAACATGAGCAGTTTTTGAAAATGCAATTTCGAGATAATCGCGTTTAAAGTTTCCCCAGTGCTCTCGACTATGTCCTATAGCTTCGTAAATATTTCATATTTCGATTTTTCGATTTTCCAGTATACTCTCAATATATTATACTTTCGAAACGTGTGAAAAAAATCGATTCTTTGAACATTGTAAAGGGTTTTCCCCCCTTAAGGTAGTAGTCTCGCCAAGGCGTTTTTCTATAGATTTTTTTCTTAATTTCGAGAACTCATTCAGGACACTATTAAATCATTACCTGTAAAACTTCAAAAGGATTTACCGTTTCGTTTTCGAGATATTGGCAATACCAAAGATTTCATGGTTTTACACGTGTTCTTATGGGGAGCAGTGGAACATTTCACATTTCACGCAATAACTTGGAAACTTTTCGACAGATTTTTTTTTGAAAATTCTCAACTACAGAGGAACATATGACGAAGTCGGTAAAAAAAAATTGTGAATTTTGACCGTCTAGTTTCAGAGATATAGCGATTTAAATAAAGCAATGCCTAGCGACGCTAGCGCCACGAAGCGACTGGTACGTATTAGTAGCCGAAATGGATAGTCTGATACAAAAATGAGGATTAGGTAAACATGATATTAGGCGTTTTCATCATAACTTCATAAGTTTTTACATTCCGATAAGATCTACAACCTGCATTATGAGGACATTTCGCAATATTTCGAAGCTTTCATCGATCGGGGCGGAGAATAAACTTTTCAACGTGACTGTAGCGAGATTACTACCTTAACATGCTTTCGATCTCAAGTCCGTCGCTTCGACGACACCTAACCTGCTTTCAGCCTAAATTCGATATCTCCTCCATCAACACTCCATTGTGACCTGATCGGTAACTCGTTCGATGACGAAACAAATACGTTTTCGCTGAATGGAAGGTCCAAAGGGTCTACAGTGCGCCTACAGTAGGCTGAATGGAGGTTCCAGAGGGCCTATTGGCAGCTTTTCGTACACGCCAAGTCTGGAAGCTCCGACTTTGATTTTAAGCTTTAGAAAGTGTCTTTCAACCGGGAAATTGGAATGATCTCGTTCAGCTTATCCAGCTTGTTCGAATGCCAGTTGCAGAGGGAAGAAACAAGTGGCAATGGTTTATTTTGTACGTTCCTACGGAATGTCCTTCATTTTCTGTAGCCAATATCATCGTTCATGGTCATTTTTCTGTCCATCCGACACCTGACCAAAGAGCTTCCGATGGCGAGAGCGAGAAAGAGAAAAGGAAAAGAAGCGTGTATGCAATATATGAAAGAAAAGAAAATTAAGGTGTATATATATATATATATATATATATATATGTGTTCGCGCGACACGATCGCCACTGCCGGTCCTTCTGACAGCTTGGCCGTTACACCTGTTCTCTCGGATGCCCGAGGCGTGGTGTCTCTCGCACACGCAATGCTTCCGAAATGGATATGTATCAATATTTATATCGAGCATTCCGCGGTGCTAAATGAAGCGCTACTATATCTCGAGTCAAGAGATCCGTAAATTTGTGCATCGTAACGAACTCTCTGTGTATAATATTTATCCAGTCACAAGGGGGGACATACATGTAGCGGCATGAAAAAGGTGATTTTTAAACACTTAAGGAATTTTACCCTAAAACTCATGAGTCCCTTCGCAGCCCAATTTTTATTACAAAAATGAGATTTTTGCTGATTTTTTTCCCATTATTCAGTCTTAACCCTTATTCGGCACACTGGGGTGGTTTGCACCCCACGAACATATTTCATAGATTTAAGATTTTCATTTTTTTTCGCTATTTTAATTTTTTTGACATACTCAAATCAAATTTTCGGCTATATAACTTACACTACTTTGAAAAAGAAGCTTTCAAAAAGACCCAAAGAAAAATTCAAGTAAAAATATTAAAAGGTTTATTTATAATAACGGTTTTTGTCACTGGGGTGCAAACGACTCCAGTGTGCCGAGTACATCTGTACACTGAACTGTGCCGAATAAGGGTTAAAACGGATTTTTCACTAATTAAATGTTAATTAAATCAGATGTCTCGCACGCAAATTCTTTTCCTTATGAAAACAAAAACAAATTCGTATATGATAAAGTCCATTCATCCCCGTAGGATCGGTTTTATGATGAAGAAAAACATGGGGTCCATGTAGACCCCAGTCATGCGTTTAAAGATTTAAAAACACGAGTCATCAGTTCTAGGGTTAGACATTTTAAGAATCAGCCCTGGAAATGCTGATTAGCCGGTAAGCCACTTAAATCATTGAGTTTTCGTATTTCAAAACTTTGAGCACGTTTTTCGTGGCGTGAAGTTTTTCTCGCCGCTCAAGGGGTGAAAAACGCCATTTTGGGGGTGAAAATGTTGATTACGACAAATTTAAAAAATACGTCGTTTAACTACAACCATTTCATGCACTCATGGTTGTAAAAAAGAGGGGGGTCTTCGAGCGTCTTCTATGAGAAAAAAAATATTGAAAAAAAATGTCCTCGATTTTTTGTGTTTTTGTTTTGTTTAAAAGCGATCATATTTTTTTTTCTAGTGGACAAAACTCAATTTTAACCCCGGATTCTGAAAGAGCACACTCGAAAGTACCAGGGACTATATTTTTTATTTGAAAATTCTTATTGTTTAATGATGAGAATTTGACTTGACAATGATAGCAAAAATTACGATTCTTGGTCGTTAATGGGTTAAAACTAATTTTTTTTTTAATTTGTGGATAACATAACTTTAAGACGAATCGACTATTCCCGAACATCAATTTGGCGTCACATCCAAACACTCTACGGTAGAGCAGATCAACAGAATATCCAACGTAATAGCCAACGTACAAATAGCTTTCGGTCTAACAACACTTGGAACGCGGGACTTGGAGGGTCGGCTGATGAACACGTGATACGTCTTCAGTACGATTTTCAACTCGCCAGAGTCATTTGGTTGTCCGTAGCCATTGTTCTTTTTTTCGTAAAACCGTTTTTTCTAGTGCATTCTAAAAATGAGTGACATCAACTTCGAGCAAAGGTGTGCTATCACGTTTTGCTTCAGACTTTGTGCACAGTGCAATGGAAACTTTTGCAAAACTTCAGCAGGCCTACGGAGACAGTGTTTTGTCAAGGGTCCAGATGTTTTCGGTGGTTCAAGGCATTTTCAAAAGGAAGAGAGTCGATTGAAGATGAACCACGCAGCGGAAGGCCTTCATCTTCAAGAACCGATGAAAATATCGACAGAATCCGGGATCTTGTGCGTTCAGATCGTCGGTTGACAGTCAGAATGATAGGGGAAGAGTTGAATTTGACTCACACCACCGTTCATCAGATGTTGACCAATGAATTGAGGGATGAGAAAAATTGCTGTCACAGAGCAATTTCAATAAACAAGTTTTTGGCCAGTAAAAACATTCCTGTGGCTCCTTAGCCTTCTTATTCGCCTGAGTCCTTGTGACGTTTTTCCTCTTCCCGAGATTGAAAAAATCACCTCAAGGCACGTCATATTGGGACACTCGAAAACATTCAAACGGCTGTAAACGACCAGCTGAATGCTATTCCAGTATCCGAGTTCCAGCGCTGCTATGAGGATTGGCAGAATCGTCTCCAGCACTGTGTAGCTTCCCAGGGAAATTATTTCGAGGGAGACAACATTGAATTGTAATTCTATTCGAACAAAAAAAAAATTGACCAAAAATTCGTCTCTATTACTTAATTTACACGCCTCGTAAGCAAGAATAAGCTTGAGCCGATTATGTTTCAATTTAAGTCAACTATAAAGCGCTCGGTAAAATACCGAAAAATATCTTCAACTTTATGAAATACCTCGATCCATTCTCTCTCTTTCATGCGCTTTCACTCGCTACAAACTGCGATGGAATAAAGAAGCCGCGCGAGATTTTCGAGAGCGGAGTACGCGGGCGGGCCGTATTAAGCTCGGGGATAACTTTCGTCGCGGTTCTGCGCTCCCTATTAGTCCGCTTCTACGTTTACTTTTTTCTTCCGTTCTCGTCTTTTTTTTCTTCTTTTTGGTCTTTACATTTTTTCTTCTCCCCCCCCCCCTCTCTCTTATACCCTTTTTTATGTCTCTCTCACTCTCGCTCTCGGTCTCTCTCACTCTCTCATTTTCCATATCTGCTTCTCCATCTAACTTGTGTTTTCTTTCCGGCTACTGGAGTTCCCGCAAGTTGGACGACTCTCTCATCTTCCCACCGTCCCTAAACTTGTTTTTTGGGTTTATTTTCCTTTCATTTTATTCCTGCTGCATTTCTGCTGATTTTCTATCTCTCTGGATCTCTCTCTCTCTCTGGATCTCTCTCTCTCTCTGGATCTCTCTCTCTCTCTCTCTCTCTCTCTCTCTCTCTCTCTCTCTCTCACCCTTTCATTCTCTCTGGTGCCCTTTGCCACTAATGTGGGAGTATACCGTCGCAGCGTCACGGCAAAACGTCTATTTCCGGCCTTCACTTTCTCCCTCCATCAGTTGCGCATCCCGCTATCTCTGTCTCTCTCTCTCTCACTCTCTCTTTCGGTCTCTCTCTCTCCCTCTCTCTCTCTCTCTCTCTCTCTCCCTCTCTCTCCCTCTCTCTCTCTCTCTCACTCTCTCTCTCACTCTCCTTGCAGCTCTTTTGAGACATTAGCCACATCTTACTCCCCCCCGCGTCTTCTTTCCTTGGTGTTGGTTGCTTTGAAATCGTGTGCATGTTGAGCGGGTTGTAGATACGCTCCACGCCGGTCCACGTGCCGCTGATTAGTGTAATTAGCCAGGATGAAAGAACTCGCGGAGAGACGAAGCAAAAAAAAATACAAGGAAGTCGCATTGACACGCGCGCGCGCGTATGTGTCTAGGGCGATTCACATAATTGTATGGGTGCAATAAAATTTGTTTAATTTCACGAAATTCCTTGCTCAATTTAATCCTGTCCGAGTCAATAAAGATTCGTGAATTATTATTGAATCCCATTCGGTTGTATGCGGACTGGGCAAACATTCGTTTCGGCTTGGCCATAATAAAAAAAACCCAAATACAAGCACGAGATTGAATATCAAATTATCGTTGCTCGACAATAATGTGACGTATAATATCCGAGTTTGTTTTAAAGTATATTTTAAAGTATGTATGTTTTAAAGTATATTTTTACCAAGTTTCGAATCGATACACGCAAGAAATACAATTTTCCATACAAACTTTTACACCCCGTTTCACCCCCTTAAGGGTTGATTTTCGGACAAACCTTCCTTAGTGCACCTCTACGCCTTCTAAGTACCATATCTTCCAAATTTCATTCTCCTATCTTTTATAGCCTCCTCTGAACACTCGCAGGACCCATTTCGTTTCTAATGCACAAGCCACCAGCCTCCAGTACAGTAGGCTGAATGGAGAGTCCAGAGGATCTACATTTCGCTTACAGTAGGCCGAAAGGAGGGCCAGTAGGTTCTGCGGGAGCGCTCGAAGTAGGCCCACCTGGGGTTTCGCAAGTTCAATTGCGCTCTGCATTGGCCTCCTTTGAGTGACAATGTCTAGTTTTTGCCATTCGGGAGATTCATCAGAGGCCCTAACGTATTGGTATTCCAAACATTGTACTCTCGTTTATATCCCCGATGATCCACTATCGTCGATTTCTGCTTGTCGATTGTCTATATGTCAGTTAGTCAGTAAGTCATGGAACTGCTTTATATTTATAGATATATTAATATTTAAATAAATATAAATGGTCATAGTTATAGTTGACGGCACTTAAATATAAACAAACATTTATATTCACCAAATTTAAATCGCTTCTTTTCGAGTATCGATAAATAAATATGAGGGAAAAAATAATAAAGTAACAACAAAATGCGTTTACTAACGAAATTGATCAGAAAGGTAGTTAGGAAAGAGCCTCTCTCTCTCTCTCGCTCGGTCTCTTTTTCTCTATACGACGTTTGTGAACTTTTTTTTTGTTACAAAAGGGTAGAAGCGCCGTCGAGAATTATTTTTCTACGAGGAAGATGGGGAGAGAGAGAGAGAGCGAAGGAGAAATCCGGCGGTATCTCGACTAATAGGTTTCTCGTCATTTCCGACGTTATCTATCGCTTCATTATAAAGCACGTAACCTCCCCTTGTCTGTGTCTGCCTCGCCGGGCTCACATTACACGGTATAGTTACATTTATACTTAACACATGTACACACGTGCCCGCATATATGTATATATATATATATATATATATATATATGCATAAGTGCATTTTGCTCGTTTCAACAGTGAGACAGTTTATTATGCGAAGAATGTCGACACCAATTTATTATCATGCACATACACCGTATACTCATGCGCGAACATAATGTGGTGTTAGCGCCGCCACATCCACCTTCGGAATATTTTAATACCGGAATTGCCGGTCTGTCAATTATTTTATTATTCTATGCTATATATGAGAGTCCGATATAAGCGGATGATGAATATCGTGAGGCGTGTACTTTCACCCTTTATTCCACATCTCTCCACGATCCCGCGTAAAAATACATACGCTATGTGTTTAATAAATTGTAATAAATGCTATTAAATGAAAACAAATATAAGCTTATCACTATATACAATTCAATCATAATTGCAATTATTAATAAATATCATCATATTGGATTATTCAATTGCTATCATACTGTTATTATATAATCGCATTTTTTTAATTCCAATCGTATAATAATGATACGTTGTGTAATAATAATGACGTAATTATTTTTGTCTTTTTTCTTCCGCCAAATGTAATCTATATCTTCGTATTTCACGCCACATTTTACTTTTCACGTCATTCGCACTTTTTATCCACGACAAAACACATGGCACACGAGTGTCGTCCATGAGGCCCCAAAGAAGGTTCGTTTACAAATGCTTTCGTTGAAACCAAGCACCCCGTGGTGAATGTTTAGTTCCGAGTTTTTGAGGGAAAAACTTAACCGAACATTTTCTAAGGAAAAACGTCCCAAGGCGTCTCCTGATAAAAAGATTCGAGATTTTCGCTTATAGTATTTAAGGTAGTAGTCTCGCCAAGGTGTTTTTCTAAAGATTTTTATTTCTATTTTGAGGACTCATTCAGGGCACTATTAAATGATTGCGAATCTCAAAAAATGTCACCGTTCCGTTTTCGAGATATTGGCAATCAAAGATTTCATGGTTTTACACGTGTTCTTATGGGGACCACTAGAAAATTTCACATTTCACACAATAACTTCGAAACTTTTCTACAGGTGTTTTTTTTTAATTCTCAATTACAGAAGAACATACGACGAAGTGGGTAAAAAAAATCATGCATTTTGACCGTCTAGTTTCAGAGATATAGCGATTTAAATTAAGCAATGTCTAGCGACGCTAGCGCCACGAGGCGACGGGAGCAGACTAGAACTAGATTGCAGTAGTGTGTGCATATCCGTATACGAAGAGTGTATGTATTAGTAGTCGGAATGGATAGTCTGATAAAAAAGTGAGAGTTAGGTAAACATTATATTAGGCGTTTTCATCATTCTTTTATAAGTTTTATTTTGCTCGGTACGATAATGGATGGTTTTACGCACGCCTCGCGTGCGTAAAACTCCCATTTTCATACCTAGTAAAATAAAATTGCGTACAAAACTCGACGAAGAAACGTTTTCTAATGTCGTGTGATTGCAATACTCACCTTCTGCTCGTACTGCAAACTCACACTCGTTAGAAAAAGTTTTTTTCGTACTCGTATCATAATATACTTTTTACATCCCGATAAGATGTAAAACCTACACTATCAGGATATTTCGCAATATTACGACGTTTTCGTCGATTGAGCGGAGAATAAACTTTTCACCCTCACTGTGGCGAGACTATTACCTTAATTTTTCAGACTCACGCAGGAAATATTTTCGTTTTGTGGTGGGGGGAAAAAAGAGGAAAACAAATTTTAAGGCTCGGGAGCAACGCGATATGGATCCTTGGGGACGGGTCGTCGAGTGACGGGACGTCGTCTGTTAGGGTCATTAGTCACGATGTCATCGCTGTTGCAATTGAAATCCACCAAAACATACTCCCCCTCCCTCCCTCTCTCTCTCTCTCTCTCTTTTGGTCTCTCCGATTTCATCCTTCCTATCCTCATCCGCATTTTTTCTAGCACTGGTTTGATTCTCAGTGACATTAGTGGTACATCAACATACCGCGCAGGACGAAGGACTCCTTCCGCAATATCATGTTCCACTCATAGTTCACATTTGTGACTCTTTCTTCTTTCACGTTTCTTCTCATATTTTTTCTTCCTCTTCTGCTTCTTCGAACATTTATCCCGAGAGAATACTCCTCTCGACGAAACGATTTTTTCCGTCCCTCGAGTATATAAATCCGTTGGCACATTCGAACGGTATGACGGGTGAGACCTCGTGAAAATGACGCGTTTATAGGACATTAAGATGTGGTTCTTTTTTTTTCCATAGTTTCTTCTCGATTCTCTTCCGCCGCGCACCGCGGGGTTGCTGCACCTCCATGACCGAGATCACTAATTTTCTTCTCGGAAGCAACGAAAACTTAACCAAAAATACTTCATCGATCCTTCAAGAAATCCGAGATCTTCCATGAATGAAGAAAGCAGACGGGTACACGGAAACATGTTTCTAGACAAATTGACCATCGAAACACGATTCTACTTCTTGAGTGCTCCACTTGGTGAATTTATAAATAGAGTGCGTCTCAAAATGACCTGACATTTGAAATTGCGTGCAATTTTTTTTTGCGGCGAACATAGATTACTAATCTTTGATAACTGGCATGAGGAAGTATTGAGGTTTAGTCATGGAGAATTACACGATCGGACGAAAATAAAAATATTCATACTTTACAAATAAGTCGTACGTTCTTATTAATAAATCAAAATGTCAGGACATTCTGAGACACCTTTTACTTCCTAACAACCTTGATGAAAATAAAAATTAGTCTCTGAAGAGGTTGTTCGGGTTTTTAGTGACTCCTTAGTTAAAGACTTTGTTGAATTTATATACAGTGGGTATAAAAAGTATTTGCACACCTCGCGTTTTTCAAATTATTCTTCGAAAATAAATAAAATGCTTTAGCATGTTATTTTTTCGAAATTTTTCATCGAACATTTCATTTTTCTTCGGAAAAAAAAATGCTAAAGTATTTTATTTTTTATCGCAGGATAATTTGAAAAACACGAGGTATGCAATTACTTTTTTTCTTCATATTTTCTAGGGTTAATGTTGATGAAAATAATGTTCATGTATGAACATTATTTTCATCAACATTAGCACAAGCTATTTAAATTTATTAGCTATCGAATCAAATAATCTGCTAAATATCTTTCGAAAAATTGTTACAGAGAAGTGAGCTGTGCAAATACTTTTTTCCACTCACTCTATCTTGATTTTCCAAAGCAAACGCCACAAGATTCTTGGACAATCTTTAGTCCGGCAGGCCTCCTTTTTTCTGCATTTTCCAGGGATTTCCATTAACGAATATTTTTCATACCAACAATAACAAAAGCTATTTACATTTATTAGCTATCGAGTCAAATAATCTGGCAAATATCTTTCAAAAAGTTTACAGAGAAGTGAGCTGTGCAAATACTTTTTTCCACTCACTCAATCTTGTTTTTCCAAAGCAAAAGCCACAAGATTCTTAGTCAATCCATAGTCTGGCAGGCCTCCTTTTTTTTGTAAATTTTCCAAGGATTTCCATTAACGGATATTTTTCATACCAACATTAACAAAAACTATTTATATTTATTAGCTATCGAGTCAAATAATCTGGAAAAAATATTTCAAAAAGTTTACAGAGAAGTGAGCTGTGCAAATACTTTTTTTTTTAACCCACTCTATCTTGTTTTTCCAAAGCAAAAGCTCCAAAAGCTCGTACATCTTTAATTTTTCGTCCGACGATAATGTTCCAGGCATGAAGCTTTCAAGTGCAACGGATATAACAGCAGAATTAATGGACGGGCCATAGGGAACAGGGGGAATAGACAGAAAAAAAAATAAAAATAAAACGACTTTACACAAGGGTGCGAACTAACTGCGAAAAAGAGAGACATTCGAAGGGACCTTTAGTTCACATTGTCAGTCTATACCTCGGCCCTACAGACACATATATATATATATATATATATATATATATATGAAATGTGCAACCCTAAAGGTCTAGACAAATGACAGAGCGCGTATATTGTGGCGTATAAACCGAACAGAGCTCCTGGGTGGTACACGTCCAGACGAATAGTCTGCGTCCCTATTCGTAGAGGGGATGGTCCGTCTATACGTTGTGCCGTATAACAACATAGCTTAATATACGAAATATATATCTATACTATGACGGCTATGAGCCGACCAACGTTACGTATTAATTACACGAAACAGCCTGGAAAATTGATGCTCTGCAAAGCACCAATCGATGATCCCTCCTCGCTGTAGCAAACACGGTGAAACATATATATATATATATATATATATATATATATATATATATATATATATATATAATATACGAGCCCCACCTGCGGTTTGCTTCAATACGAAGGAAAATTAAGACTTTTTTTGTTTTTGTTGGTTTCGCCGTGTGGTGGTAGCACACGGAGGCGTCCTTTTTCCGATTTCACGGATCTTAAATCCTCCAAACTCATAATAACGCTGTGTATGTATATAGGTGTGGGTTAGAGGAAGAAGGGAGCATCCTAAATTTTCTCTCATTTCAATTAATTTTAATGGAGCACCGCTCTCTTTAGTTCTCACTCAAAACGAGCTTCCGCAGCCCGTTCGCTGTATTATTACGTCACCATTCCGAGAGAGTCACAAAAACTATACTCGAGAGCCATATTCTCGTATATACCTTCGTCCTAATGACGCTAACGATCCTTGATGCTTCTCATTAATCGTCGGCCCTGCCCATCGCGTATACTCTGCATTATTTTCTTTGTTTTTTTTTTCTTCTTCTGTTTGTTACTTATCGTGTGAAGCAGCCATCGGGTTGAAAAATTGAGGTACGAAGAACTGTTGTTTTTTTGAATTTATTTTGAAATTCATCGGAAGAACAAACGAATGGGCATTTTTATGCGATAATTAAGGTATTTCTTTCGCGGTGGCCTGTATTTTTTTCATTATTAAGATCGTTAGAAGATTACAGTAGCACTTAAGGCCTTAGGCCACTCTAGAGGCCAAAAAAAGGCATATTTTGTGATTTTTTTTCCAGCGAAACCATAAAATAAGTCGCAATTACAAAATAGGGCTTTTATTATACACGTAATTGACTATACAAAATTATTTTTTCACAGTGATACATGTCAAATTGGCGACTGTGCAGTATTTTTCCGATGACGCCTTTATTTCTGGAAGGTCAACGGCCGGACCAACAGCTCCTATAATTTTTGAGTTATGATGAAACACTAAAGTTTTTTCGATTATATATAAGAATAGCTATAGAAGTACGTAGGATTTTTTTTTGATATATTGTTTTTTGTCAAAATGGCGCATTTCTAAAACAAAAAGTATAAAATGCCATGTGAAAATCGTCAGAAAATTGTTTATAAAAAAGGAACTATGCAATATAATCAAAAAAATCCTACGTAGTGCCTCAGAAAATGTAATTCTAAATATACAGTTAAAATTTCAAGTGAATCGGTTGAAATTTGAGTTATGAGTCCGGCCGACTTGAAAAATGTAGTTTTGAGATAAACGCGTTTAAAGTTATTAGAAAGTCACGACATGAATGAAAAAGGGGTTGCGGTAGAATTCGAAAATCGAATACTTAGAAATTTTGCACACCCATAATCTTTTGGAATATAATTTTATAGGTACTAAGGTACATTTTTAACAAACAAAAAACAATCGATTTTTGGAAAATCCTAGAGTGCCTTAAGGCCTTAATTAAAATCACTTTTTTGGTAAATATTTTGTGTTTGTAATTTACTCGATTTTCGCCAATTTTTGATAGATCCAATACAATCAATTATACACAATGATGAAGAGGAATGAAAAAATTTTGCATAAATTTTGTAGACCGAAAGATTTTTACATGTTCGTTGCAAAGTCGCGATTACGTGAATTCTTCTGCTAGTCACACTTTTCTGTTTTATCCTTAATATTTTCTTTAAACATTCGGTGAAGCCCTGTTTTTATCGTCGTTACAGAATCTTCAGAATTTTTTACATGCTTAGGCCAGTTTATATCAGATATTGAGAGTTCTCGAGTATATAAATTATTAGATAGAAAAGCGGCTAGCATGTTATCTCCATAAAGTGCTGCATAAATTAGACGATTTTTAATTTTTTATTTATTTTTTTTATGTTTATATTTTTAAAAAAAAAATTTATATTTTAATTCTTTATTTATAATTACGAAGTCATGATTATTTGTTCGCTAACTCGCTTCAAGTTTTACCAGTATGCTGGGATATATTTTTATTTCATTCTCGACAAAAAATCTGTTAATTGTCAAATATTCGGGTTCATGAAAGGAATATCTTAAGCCCATCCGGCAACAATGTTCAACGAGCGTGAACAAAAGAAGAAAAAAAAAAAGCATTTTTCGAATCAACCAAACTATTCTTCTGTCAATATGTGGTTTTTCATTCAAGCCTGCTTATTTTTCCTTATTTCGTTTTATTCTATGATTTTCCTTTTTGTCGCTTTGCGCGCGCACAAAGAGCCACCACGATGACGAATTGATTGAAATTCATTCTCGCGTTGTGAACGTAAACGATCGCACCTCGTCAATGACCAAAAACGAGCTCGAGCGAGACATAGAGGGGCAAAGATACAAGAAATGTGTCAGAATGGCTCGTTGATGAAAAAGAGCGTAGGATGATAGCTAAGTGTTCAACCTCTCTGTGGCAAGACCGAGAGAAACTAAGCACAGCGAGAGAAGCAAGGAAAAAAAGAAGACACTGGCGGCAAAATGGGAAAGGGGAAGAGGGGGGGGGGAGAGAAAATACGAATAGCGTGAAAAAGAGTGTCCATCGAGAATCGATTGTTAGGGCGAGACGAGACGATTTTTAATTTCCTGTTCGATGGTCATGGGACCAGTCCTCAAGATTCTCTTTGATGTTTTCCGATCTCTGGTTCACACACACACACACATATATATATATATATATATATATATATATATATATATATATATATATTTATATTTTTTTTATGTATTTATGTACACACATGCATACATACACACCCACGCATGTAAGTGTGCATGCGTTTGTGGGTACACAAAAATAAAAGCGTCTGCCTCGTTCACCCTGTCATCACCTCATCATTCACTTTTATTTCGAATTCATAAATAATATAGTCGAATACTGCGGCATCTAGAGTTTTTTTTATTTTATTTTTTTAAAATTTCAACAGCGGTAAATTATAGTTACGGGTGAAAGTCACTTTGGTTCATAGTATATTTGTAAAGACTATATATCCGTAATTTGCACTTCAACGAGTCGATCTTTAAGTACAAAGCGAGTTTATGTACAATTGTCGAAAGATGCGACGTTACAAGTAGTACAGTGTACGGGTTATGTATTTATATAGATCTGTATTTTCTCTTCGGCTTTGATGTAGACGTCCAGTTGGCAGATTAAAAGGGTACATCGACCATTAAATGAACGCGGAACAGTAAATGAAAGAAAGCTGATTTATATCTAAAATAAGTCAAGAATATTAATTGGTAATAAAAAAAAACTCGAATCACTTTAATTTAACAAAAAAAAAAAAATCCCAGGTGTCGTTAAAACGAATTTCTTAGATTAATATCGAATTTTGATGTCATACGGAATTTTTGTAGTTTGTGATACTTGCACATCGAGCAAGTTACGATGTGGCTAAGTACAGTAGGTATCCGAAAGGCGAAAGTAATAGTTTTTATTAATTTTGGGAGTATTACTTTTATTACATAAGGGCAAGTTACCGTTCATGACGATGGAAAATTGGATTTTTTAACATAATTTGCACCCTTAAAGTGTTTGAAACACGTGGGTAAAATGATATTTTCATATGTAAAGTATTTTAGAATTTCTTAGGAGAGGTATTCTGATCCCTAGAAGAAGTATTCTCATCTCATTAATTTAGGGCATACCTAAATTACAATGTAATTCAATTATTATAATAATATGGTTACAAACTAATTCAATTACAAAATAATCTCATTCAACTGTATTTCATTACATTTTAATTGTAATTATTCCGGACATATTATGAAATCTGTTATAATGTATTCAATTACAAAGTAATCTGGTTAAAATGTATTAAAATACTTTGTAATTTAATTACTTTGTTATTTATGGTGCAATATAGGAGAAAATATAATTTTATCCTCTAAAGATGGATAAAAAAAGTGATAAATTGTGTCTTGTTTGAACTACAAAATCAAAATATTGTTTAGCTATTATTTAGCAAACCGGTTTATTCGAATTAATATATAATTGATTAATTTGTAATTAGATTAACTTCAATTAAATTACATAGTAATTAATTACACTAGGCACTTGTGATAACTAATTACTTAAGTAAACTTTTATAAAGTAATTAAATTATCAATTACAGTAGTAATTGTAATATAGTTAATTGTTAACTTAATTACATTTTTCTCATCTCTGCGTAGCACAAAGGGGAAACGTGGTAGCAAGAATTTGAAATACGTATTAAATATATTTTTCTTAAAAAAATTATATACCTATTTTCCTAGTTCGAACGCTCTCCATTTAATTTGAATTTAATTACTTAGAACAAATAACCTATATCACTTTTATCCAGGAAACATAAGTCTTTCAAGGTCTATATATTGTTTTTTTCAAATTAAAAAAAAATTAAATGTAAAGAATTTTGTTCAAAATTCTGTTATCTATATTTATAAAACTGTTCCGTGACTGACTGACTGACTGACAGACAACGCACAGCCTAAACTACTGAAGATAGAAACATGAAATTTGGTACATATGCTCCTTAGAACGTATAGAGGTGCTCTAAGAGAGGATTTTTTTTCTAATTCAATGCGTAAGGGGTTGAAATAGGGTGTAAAAGTTTGTATGGGTAAAAATATGTTTTTTGGTCGGATTTACTTGAAACTTTGCATAAACACTCTACAATAAAATTAATAAAACACGTATTTCAGCATTTCTCAAAAATTCAACCCTTAAGGGGTTGCAAGGGCTGGAAAAGTTTGTGTAGAAAACAATATTTTTTTTTGTCGGTTTTACTTGAAACTTGGTGTGAACACTCTATAAAGGAAATAATGAAACATGCACTTCAGTATTTCCGAACATTCAACCCTTAAGGTGTTGGAAGGGGATGGAAAATATTGTATAGAAAAACATATTTTTTTTTAGTCGGATTGACTTGAAAAATTGCATAAATTCTCTAGAATACAAATAATAAAACAGGTATTTCAGAATTTCTCAAAATTTAATATTTTCTTAAACTTTCATATTTTCCGTCGATTTGAATCCAACAGTTTCGTTATTTGTCCATTCAGAGCACTGAATAAATGGACTCAGCTCAATATTTTCTTACTATCGTTTTCGGATCCGCTAATAACTGCAATTTCTATATTTTTAGCTGTTTCACTTTCTTTTTTTTTTTTGTTCAATTTCTTCTTTTATTCATACCGTCTTTGTCTTCAGCACCTCGTTCAACGACTCTCCCACTAGCGGCATTTACTTATATCATTCGTTCAAATCTTCATTTAACTCAGAGCACATCGTGTGATTTAACGAGAGAATGTGAGAGACACGACGGTGATGGGGGGGGGGGGGGGGGTGCAGAGAAGAAGGCAAACGGACGCATTGACGGAAAGAGACGTCGCAGAGCAGTTTAAACTGCAAAGAGGAGCTATATACGCGCACGTTAAACGATCCAAAACACGTAACGCAAGTGCCCAGCGTGTATACGCGGCACGCGGCCTAATTAGCGGAAGAACGGACGCGATCGTTACTTATTTTCGTCCAATTCACGGCGAGAGCCTAATCACCCGCGGCAATTCATTATATCCGTCTACGTTTAGCGAAACGCTGCGCCAACGAGAGCCAACAAGAGCTCGTCGAGTCTTCGAGAGGGAGAATTCAATGATGTAGGTAGAATATATATATATATATATATATATATATATATATATATATATAGAGAGAGAGAGAGAGAGAGAGAGAGAGAGCACAGCTGGCTATAGTTTTAATAGGCTTGAATATAATCATCACCACCTACACTCATAGTTGGGACAAGTATCGACTATATCAGACATATATTGGCGATGCTCTACAAGCCGAATATCAATTTGGCTTGTAGAGTGTCGTCTTTATGTATATAATATATATATTCGGTGAAGTAAAAAGTTCTGAGCGTTTTCCGCCAGATGTCTTCAGTGAGCCATATCTCACGATGTATACATCGCATCGGGTCATACTATACGGCGATTTAAAGGTGACATTACGCTACAAAAAAAGTTCTTTGACAGTTTTGTGTTTGGTGAAGCCAGTTGTGTGTTACAGCGTTCCAAAATGGAGGTAAAAAAAGAGAAAATTCGATACATTCTTTAGTACCACTACGACCAAGGTGAAAAGTCGGAGCAGGCGGCCAAAAAATTTGTGCTGTTTATGGACCCAATACAGTATCGAATGCAACAGCAAAGCGGTGGTTCCGACGATTCCGTTCTGGTAATATGGACGTCGAAGATGAGGCACGCTCTGGTAGGCCAATCGTCGAAAATGTCGATAAAATCATGGAAATCGTCGAGTCGGACCGGCATGCGAGCACTTATTCCATTGCCCAGGAACTGAAGATTAGCCAGAAAACCGTTTGGAAGCATTTGCATAAGGCTGGTCTCAAGAAGAAGCTCGATGTATGGATGCCACAGGAATTGACGCAAAAGAACCTTTTGGACCGAATTGATGCCTGCGATTCTTTGTTGAAACGTAACGAAATCGACCCATTTTTTAAGCGGATGGTGACTGGCGATGAAAAATGGGTCACATACGAGAACAACAGCTGAAAAAGATCGTGGTCCAATCGCGGTGAACCGGCCCAAACGATCGCCAAGCCCGGATTAACGGCCAAGAAGGTTTTGCTGTGTGTTTAGTGGGATTGGAAGGGAATCATCCACTATGAGCTGCTCCCATCGGGCCAAACACTCAATTCTGACCTCTACTGTCAACAACTGACCAGATTGAAGCAGGTGATCGACCAGAAGCGGCCAAAATTGGCCAATAGAAAGGGTGTTGTGTTCCATCAAGACAACGCCAGGCCGCACACATCTTTAACGACGCGCCAGAAGCTCCGAGAGCTTGGATGGGAGGTTCTATCGCACCTGCCGTATAGTCCAAACCTGGCACCAAGCGATTATCACCATTTCAAGCATTTGCAAAAATTTCTTGATGGTACCAAACTGGCCTCAAGAGAGGCTTGTGAAAATGAGCTGGTCAAGTTTTTTTACCAATAGGGACGAGGACTTCTTCAATCGCGGAATTATGAAATTGCCTTCAAAATGGATAAAAGTTATCGAACAAAACGGCACATATTTGATTTAAATCGGATAATCCGAACTATGTTAATTTCATCGTCGAAATAAAGCGAAAAAACGCTCAGAACTTTTTACTTCATCTAATATATATATATATATATGTATAAGGTAGTTCCGGGGGAATTGGCGAGAAGGAAGAAATAGCCAATGGAAATATTTCATAGAACCACTCACTAGATGTTGCCTGTTACTGCTTAAGCGACCATTCCAGTGTAACATTTTTTTTGGAAATGGTTGTTTTTTTAATTATTCAAAAATATGGACTTTTACAAATTTTGGTCGCGAAATTCCAATCATTTCGTAGCTAGAGGCTTTTTTTTTAGAGAAAGGAATTCGATCGCTACGTGAGACCTGGCGCGGACGGACGCGTTTTTCTCGAAACGTCGTTTTTTCAAAACTGTGATCGATTTTAAAGCGGAAGCGGATTATAAAGCGAAAGCGTCTCGTTTTTTTTATTTATTTGACTTTTATTTAAAAATTAAGTGTGGACAAAAAGACTCAATTTCGACACTCAATTTTGAAATGGCCAGCATTTTATTAATTTTCATCGAAAACAAAATCCTCCGTACGTCACTACAGTTTTTCATACTGTTTAATAATCTTTTTAGTTTTTTTCTTTCAGACAATTTTTGAAGGAGTAGGACTTTCCACCGCTAGGCGCTATTTTTTTTTTAGGCATCATTTTGCAAAGGCCAAAAAAGGCACACAAAAAAAATTAAATTTAAACATTAAGGCGGGCAACTATGTTAGATGCTTCAAAAAATAAATTTTTTTTATTTCATAAATCGTTAGCAAAATATCTTAGGAATACATCCTGAAAATTTCAAAACGATATTTGGATTCCTTCTAACGGTATGTATGTAAATGATAAAGACTCTCCGCTCGACTCCCAAGCGCGCTCAGGTATCCACGAGCGCTCAGTTAGGTAGTTTGTTTGTCTGGGTTTGTTTGGGTTCTCATAACCCAAACAAACCCAACCTCGACCAATTGGCAATTAGCTCCAAAACATCTCCATTCTGGGTACAAAATAATCGAGGTAGCGGCACTTCTTGCTGCTATTTTATTCAATGAAGGACATTCAGCCCTACTCATGGTTATGAATGAACTACAATTCGTTGTTGGCAGGCAGAGCTACGGATATGCCGAGCAAATGGATCAGATGCGCGTGGCTCGGCAAAATAGAAAAAGTTTATTAGAGACAAAAGAAGCTCGAAAAGCTCCTAAAGAGGAAATGCAAGTTTCAAATGAGTTGCATGAGGAAGAGGAATGACTGCTGCATGGTTCTGGAATCGCTGATTAATCAGTAAGACACTTTATCATTTGATTAAACACATTTGACTTTGAGTTTTTCGTTTGTGAACCTTTAAACGTGTTTTTCTGGAAACGACATTTTTTCAATTTGCGGGAATCATAACTCAAAAACTAATTGATGGATCATCTTCAAATTTGAAACACGTTTACATAATATAATTTATCAAAACATGAACCTAAAGTTGGAAAGTTTAGATTGTTTAAAACATATTTATTATTGCAAAATGCCGGGGCGTTTTTTTTTTAATCGATCATTTTTTTCAAACACGTTCCAATATTCAGTTCTCAATTTTTTTTTCAAAATTTACGTTCATGTTCTTAAAAAATATTTCAAGAATGTATAAACATTTGTTGAACTATTTCAGATGCGAAATGCGAGCTGCACAATTCCCGCAAATCGACAACGACGATGAGGACACGCCAAGGGACGCAGCGGATTACACCTTATTTAATGCACGAAATAACTCGAAAAAATTACCAGAGATGTATGAAAATATGAATAAATTATTGCCAGAGTTGCGGAAATTTCCGTTTATTTTTTCACAATAAAAAAAATCCACAAAATCATCTAATTTTCGGTCTCCTACAGTGGTTGCCCGTCTTAAAACGAAAATAAAACTAAAACATTCAAACATTAAATAATTTTGAAGACATTGTGTTTACGTACTGAGTGTAGGGCTAATCGGCTACTATGAAAACGGACCTCGAAATCAAATGCTTTAAAATCTTATTAAATATACATATATAAATTAAATACAAATTACTTTAAAATTGAATTAAATTAAATAAAAATTAGGAAACCGATTCCCTGTGAAAGCCTGTATATATATATATATATATATATATATATATATATATATATATATATATATATATATATGCATTCACAGAGAATCCGACTCCTAATACTATTACTACACATACCTACGTACGATAGAAACGAGAACGAAAGTACGTCAGGCAGCTGTATTAATAGGGCATTACTCAAATTCGATGTTACGCATGATTCGTTGCTTTCTCAGCGCTGAAAAAAAAATTGCGACAATAGAGCCACAAGTCTGTTGTGGGTAGCGAAGCACGTAGGATCAAGCCACCGTAATTCGGCTAATTTCAAAAGAAAAAAAATAACACTATGGAATAAAAATAAATGGGCGTAAGGCCGAAATTACTCGTAGTATTTTCACCCTGATCCTATTTTATGTCAAATGATACGTGCTCCCAGTATGAAATCTATGAATACAACAAAACTATAATCTTTGCATGTCTTGTATATTGAAAGTGTTAGCAAGAAAAATTAATCGGCGGCATGAAGGATAAGCATTAGCTTAGCATTAGAAGGAATAGCATTAAGATCATTTTCCTTTATTTATTCGATACTCGATACTTTTATATCGAGTATCGAATAAATTTTCATTACTCGTTACACAAGTATCGAGTAACGAAAAGCTTTTCGTTACTCGATACTTGTACCATTTCAAAGCCTCAAAATACGAAGCTATTTTCTTAACAGTTTTGCAATTTCTCACGGTTGATACAGAACCCTTGTACTCGAGGGAAGGTAAAGAATTTCTGACTTTATGTCAATTTTGCAAAATTTGTAAAAAAAATATTCAAACCGATGAAATAATTTTTGAAAAATTTATATGCATTCGGAAAACTTAACATCTTAATTTCAAATGACAAAAAAAAACAATTTTATACAAATTCAAACAAATAACAATATTATAAAAGTATCGAGTATCGAAGAACTTTTCGTTACTCGATATAAAAGTATCGAGTAACGAAAAGCTTTTCGTTACTCGATACTCAATTATCGAGTATCCAATACATGTTCGCTACTCGATACAAAAGTCGCGATCTCCAACAATAGCTTGATACCTTTGTATCGAGTAACGAAAACTTTTTCGATACTCGATACATTTGTATCGAGCAAAACGTAAGTTCCGATACAGATTTTGGACAACTCTGGACTACAGTAGTGTGTGCATATCCGTATACGCAGAGTATCTACGTATCAGTAGTCAGAATGGATAGTCTGATACAAAAGTGAGCGTTAGGTAATAGAGGGAACATTGTTATTTTTGGAAACAATATATTAGGCCTTTTCCTCGTTACTTTATAAGCTTTTACATCCAGATAAGATGTAAAACCTACATTATAAGGCTATTTCGCAATATTTCGAAGCTTTCATCGATTGAGCGGAGAATAAACTTTTCAACGTCACTGTGGCGAGACTACCACCTTAAATCGCGCAATGAACTGCTTGGGACATACATAAGCGAAGTTGGTGTGATCAGAGGTGAAGTGCCGCGTGTTGCAGAGAGTTTGGGTCCGTTTGGGTCTGTTTCAAGGATGGTCCAAAGCTCGGAGTATGTTTATTTGCTTGCAAAACTAGTAAGATAAGATTCCATTGCACGAGGCTTTTTCGATGCTTTCAGTCGCGATGTCCATTCTATTCAAGACACAGAAAAAGAAATCAGATTCATACAATGTCCTCGGTATGTCTCGTGTATAGTATTGTATCTCCCTCCCTCCCTCTCTCTTTCTCTCTCGCTCTCTCTCTCTCTCTCTCTTTCTGTGTTATACATTTGAAAAATAGATTCGACCGCGATAGAGTAATTCCCATCTGCATTCATATATATATATATATATATGTGAGGTCGGTGTGATGCGACGATATATAGAGCCTCGATTAATAATAGAGCGGTACTCGATGTGAATTGATCGTTAAAAGTCTCGATGAACCCCGCATAGGCACGGCTCTATAGGTACACACCTTCTTCGTCTACACGATCCGCATACAAAATACGTATATCGCTTATAGATATATACGTCACTTATCGCAAACTGACACATAGACCCCTTGCCCCCCCCCCCCCCCACCCCCTTCATACACACTTGTATGGCTTTGCCATGTGTCACGGTACACTTGTTTGTTACAAGAAAGAAAAAGAAAAAAACCACCAGAAAAACGAAGGGGGAAAAATGAATATTGGAATATATACGTCCCCCCGATGAGGCTACGTCGACCAAACTCAACGACAAATTTGCCAATGGCGTTTGCAGACGTATCAAAGTTTTTGAGACACACAGGTCGCGAAAAAAAAAAAACCAGGCCGAGTTAGAGGCTTAGAAATAATTAAACGTTCTCTAGACGCTCCCCATCGCCTTGCCAACTGACATCCATGCACGTGCACACTCGTATATATTAAATTCATGTATACCGGGGTGAGGATTGTTTTGAGGACAGTCATGAGGATGGTCCAACGTTATTTTAAATGGATTGTTGATTTTGACGACCGGACAGACCCCGTAATGATCATGAATATGCTGGCATTCGTTTCAACGTGATTTTGAAGACATACGTATGCACACACAAATGTGTGTATTTATGTTTGTATGCACACGTGTGAGCCCTTATGCATATTACAGAGGTTGTAACTCCTAACTTGTAGTTCTACCGTCAACCCTCCCGATGTAATTACCTAATTATGAAATATATGTCTAACCGTGCGATCCTTCAATTTTTTACTCGCCGAACTTTTATACTCGAATAATAATAATAATAATATAAATAATAATAATAACAGCCCGTCTTCGTACACGGCCCGATTTCAGTTTATAGAACAGGCTGCATTGAATTATTCACGAGGTGAAATAGCCCCGATGTAGAAAAAAAAAGAAGAAGAGAAGAGAAGAAGAAAGAAAAAAACAATCGAGACGAAAATACGTCCTCCCTGAACGGTCGCCCGCGCGCGCGCGCGCGCGACCTCACATTATACTCGCCAACTTTGCCAATTGTACAACATATATATACATATATATATATGTTTAAGTTTCAAACGACGGAACGGATCGTATTTTTTCTTTTCTTCTTCCTCTTCCTCGCCACGGAAAATCCAATCGTGCAAACGGACGCGTACAGTCATTCTCGCGTTTTTCGATAATTCATTTTTTACACAGACAGTAAAAGTGTAGAGTAAGTAAATTCATGGTATTTGCGACAAACGCTTATGGTAAAAGAGAGAATACTAAAATTCCCTTAGTTTATTGGCACCGCAATCATAAATGACAATTTAACCAAAGTACAGTCGATGGTCGATATAACGAATCTCTAGGGAAGAGCAAAAAAGTTCGTTATATAGAGTTTTCGTTATATCGAGGTTATGTTCCGAAAAATTCGTTATATTGAGGTTTTAATAAAAAGGACAAATAAGAATTGGTCTAATTTAAACTTTTCTTTAAGGCCTTAGGCCAGTCTAAGATTTTCCAAAAATTGATATTTTTTGTTGTTGTTAAAGATGTGACTTAGTACCTATAAAATTATATTCCAAATGATTATGGGTGTGAAAAATCTCTAAGTACTCGATTTTCGAATGCGAGCGCAACTCCTGTTGATTCATGTCGTGACTTTCGACTAACTTTAAACGCGTTTATCTCAAAACTACATTTTTCAAATCGCCCGGACTCATAAGTCAAACAAATTTCAACCGATTCACTTGAAATCTTTAACTACACAGGGTGGATCAATAACTATTAACACCTTGGATATCTTCGAAACTATAAGGTTCACAGAAATATTTGCTGAAATGAAATTGCACAGTACGAAAGGGGCCATCCGATAGCGATAATAGTTTTTTTTTGCAGGTGGAGGTACTTCGGACATTTGAAGGTCAACTCCATTTTTTTACATGGATCGGTATGTTTTTTTTTCTGTATCATGAAAGAGGAGCTTAAAACGAGTTCAACGACCTATAAGATAAGGTCATTGAAGGTCATAGAAAGTACAGAAAGGCGATAATACTTACAGTTTCGGTAGTAAATAAAATTACTATTCTATAACCTTCAATGACCTTATGTTATGGGTCGTTGAACTCGTTTTAAGCTCCTCTATCATGATACAGAAAAAAAAACATACCGATCCATTTAAAAAAATGGAGTTGACTTTCAAATGTCCGAAGTAACTCCACCTGCAAAAAACTATTATCGCTATCGGATGGCCCCTTTCGTACTGTGCAATTTCATTTCAGCAAATATTTCTGTTAACCTTATAGTTTCGAAGATATCCAAGGTGCTAATAGTTATTGATCCACTCTGTATATTTAGAATTACATTTTCTGAGGCACTACGTAGGATTTTTTAAATTATATTGCATAGGTCCTTTTTTATAAGCAATTTTCTGACAATTTTCTCATGGCATTTTGTACTCTTTGCTTTAGAAATACGCCATTTTGACAAAAAACAATATATCAAAAAAAATCCTACGTACTTCTATACCTATTCTTATGTAAAATCGAAAAAAACTTTAGTGTGTCATCATAGCTCAAAAATTATAGGCCCTGTTGGTCCGGCCGTTGACCTTCCAGACGTAAAGACGTCATCGGAAAAATGCTGCACTGTCGCCATTTTGACATGTATCGCTGTGAAAAAATCATTTTGTATAGTCAATTACGTGTATAATAAAACCCCTATTTTGTAATTCCGACTTATTTTATGTTTTCGCTGAAAAAAAAAACACAAAATATGCCCTTTTTGGCCTCTAGAGTGGCCTAAGGCCACTCCCGACTGGATCCCGATTAGAGAAACCAGGATCCTAATCCGATTCGGACTGTATCCATGACAATATTTCTGCAAATACAAGTATGGGATTCCAATTGAATCGCTACGACAATTTCTGCAAGCGTTCATTTGAGTTTGTACAATTCGTATGGTTAGCACTAACGTTCGCCGAGTATAATTTGCTGAAAGAACTTACAAGAAGCGACTATTTGAAGAAAAAAAAGTAATGGTAACGTTTGTTTATAGCGTAAACGTAAATCATTTGCAGCTGGAGCAAGCACGAAATATGTATTTGACGGCAAATTGTTTGCGGTTAACGATCTGTAATTCGTCGATTGTGTCTATGATCGTCGAATTATATAGATGCTTGTTCAAGTTTGAACGATTGAATGGAATATTGTTCAGCGACTTCTGAATTCAGTATTTACTCTGCATTCATTGATTCGTTGCACAATAAAATTTATTTTTATGCAATAAATATTCTCGCAGTGAATATCTATTTTCTTTCATTCTCTCTCTCTCTCTCTCTCCTCTCTCTCTCTCTCTCTCTCTCTCTCTCTCTCTCTCTCTCTCTCTCTTTCTCTCTCTCTCTCTCGCTCTCTCTTGCAACTTTGTACAACTTTGTATTAATATAATGTACTCTATATTAATTAATTTGTTGAAAAATAACATTTGTTCATTCATATAAACAAAATGAAACTTGTTCAAACAAAATTTGTTCATTAAAAAAAATAGATATTCACTGCGAGAAAAAAATATTGATTTCATAATCAATATTTTTTTCTCGTAGTGAATATCTATTTTTTTTAAATTCCCTTCCCCTCTCTCTCGCTCTCTCTCGCTCCAATCTCTCTCTCTTTCTCTACCTCGTACAACTTTTGCAAATTCCCATGTACGAACTGCAAACGGGCTTAGTACTGGCACTGTACTGATGCCAGAGCTGCCAATACTGGCAGGATACCAAGGACCAAGCCTTGCCCAAGTCAAAATCAGTATTGAGACAACTTCGGTTTGTTAACACCTGTCCAAGTCATGGTGCCATGAATCGGCTCGACATTGTTTACGGGTATTGACTCAGAACAAGTGCCCAGTTTTGGGCCAGATGTTATTGCCAGTCTTGAGACAAACCCTGAATCAGTACTTTGTCGGTACATGCCCATGTATAGACCAGAAACTTGGCTTAGTCTTGGCTCAGTACTGATGCCAGAGCTGCCAATACTGGCAGGCTACCAAGGGCCAAGCCTTGCCCAAGTCAAAATCAGTATTGAAACAACTTCGGTTTGTTAACACCTGTCCAAGTCATGGTGTCGTGAATCGGCTCGACATTTTATACGGGTATTGGCTCAGAACAAGTGCCCAGTTTTGGGCCAGATATTATTGCCACTCTTGAGACAAACCCTGAATTAGTACTTTGCCGGTACATGCCCATGTATAGACTAGAAACTTGGCTTAGTCTTGGCTCAGTACTGATGCCAGAGCTGCCAATACTGGCAGGCTACCAAGGGCCAAGCCTTGCCCAAGTCAAAATCAGTGTTGAGACAACTTCGGTTTGTTAACACCTGTCCAATTATGGTGCGGTCAATCGGCTCGACACTATTTATTGGTATTGGCTCAGAACATGTTCCCAGTTTTGCGTCAGATATGATTGCCAGTCTTGAGACTCACCCTAAATCAGTACTTGGCCGGTACATGCCCATATATAGACTGGAAACTTGGCTTAGTACTGACACCAGATGTGTTAATACTGGCATACTACGAAGTGCCGACGTTTACCCAAGTCAAAATTAGTATTGGGACAATTTTGGGTTTTTAACCCCGGTCCAACTTATGATGCCGTGAATTGGATCGATATTGGTTACTGGTCGTGGCTCGGAATATGTGCCCCGTTTTGGGCCGGAAGTTATTGCTTGTTCTGAGACGATTCCTAAATTAGTACTTCGCCAGCAGGAAGACGAATCCTAAGTCTGAACTTTTTCAATATTGGCTCGTGCTCCGTAGACCAACGCGTGCTACCTAATGTCGGAAAAATATGGATGACTAGCGGTGATTCAAAACTAGTAGTCAATTTCAGCCAGTATTCAGGTTCATGCTTAATCGATACTTCACTTGCATAACTGGATATGAGAGAGGCTTGGAAAGAGGTTCAACGTAAAGTACTTATCAAACCATATTTATAAAAATATAAAATATTTATCCGTAAAGTTATTATCAAACCTTATTTATAGAGTTTTTATTTCCGTAAGTATTTATCAAAATATATTTACAAAAATATAAACAAAAAACGAAAACAAATCAATACAAATATCTCCGTGCGTGCGTGCAATTTTAAGTTCCGTTCTTGGCGTCTCTTTTCGCTTTTCCGCCCTCACGGTCACCTGTTCCAGATAAATATCTGCTTGTAGCCGTGAGAATATTTTTTTCGTCGACCTCGATTTTTCGTTAATAACATCTGAAAACACGTAAATATAGTACTTTAAGTACAATCCTTCGTTTATAATTTAATGCATTAAGTATACCACCTCCCCATTTTTCTGGAATAATTATCATTGAAACTTTAATAAAAATGTATTTATTGGAATTTAAAACATGTGAACTTCATTGTACAACTGTTGCAAATGATATTATAAAATAAATATTATTATTGAACAAATTGTGCGTCAATATTTATTTGAAAAAATAATGGATGATTAAAAAAATGGACTCTCGTGAATTTGGAATATTTGAAAATAGCATGTAAGACTTAAATTTCCAATTTAATATTTGAATATTTGATATCGACACCAATCGATTATTTATCGACGCATAATAATACTGTACCTGAAAACAAGTCATCTTCGGCATGCTTAGATTTTTGGTCGTCTCTGTGTGCGAGTCGACTTCCGTGCTTACGATGTCTGCTTCTTTGTACGCACGTTCCAACCTTCGCATCCTCTGGTCGAAAGTATCTTGAAAGTCGATGCAAAGTCCATTAATTAAATTTGGGATTCTTCATGCAGGAAGTTTAAGCTATAGTTATAATGTATAGATATACCTGCACTTTTTATGTATTTAACAGCAAATAATTTCCATTCTGATGCCGGTGGCTTCCCTTGCTTAATAAGCGCGGAGGCGTCCACCTGTTTAGATGGGAAGTAACATAGCCAATCATCATTTTTCTCTTGTGTCAACCATGAATTTGGTACAAGTTCTATGACAATTTTGCCTCTTCTTTTTTCTTTTATGAAGGAGACAATTGTGAATCCCTTCTTCTCCGTAACCTATATTTAAAAAAAATCATATTATTTATCAAAAAATAAAAATATGGAAAAGGAACATTGATTTTGCATTAAAATATGGCTAAACAATTGATAATAAATTGGGAAAAAAATTGTCCCATAAGTAGACCGAATATTAATTTTTTCGTAATAAGCGAATTCATTAATATTTCTAAATACACTTTAACGTTTCAGAATATCCTTAAATTTTTTAAAAGATCGTTTTCGAAAAATATTCAATGCTATACCGTGCAACCATTAATTTAAGTGCCCGGAATATTCTCAAGTATGATATGGAATCTTTTGTTACAAAATCATATCCAAAATTTGTTACGTTTCGTTCGTTTTTCAAAATTTCAATTTTTTTTTTAACGTAAAAATAATCGAAAAAATTCGTATGGATTTTGAAAAATCTACAAATTTATTTAAAACGAAAAAAAGAATCGGGAACCTAATTATTTATTGGACAATTGTTTTTTATTATTATCTTGGCGGCCGGTTTGGGCCCGTCTTGAACCAGATAAGACAAACATCGGGGTAAGGGTCGGCCAGATCTGTCCTCGTGTAAGAAATAATTTTACCATCCTTTTTCAATAACAGATAGAAAATTGTAATCAATTCGAACGATATTAAATAAAGAAACTCATGTGACTTTCTCGTCGCTTTTTAATGGTTCTATTTTTTTAATTTGAATTATAAATTTTTATTTACAGTATTTATTAAATATATGGTTGATGAATTTTTTTACTTAATATTTCGTTTTAGTATTGTAAACTGGCGTTCGTTATTTTTTAATAATCTTACTAACTAAAGGAAAGCATAAAATAAAATAACAAATCATTAAACATGTAAGGTCAATTCCGGCTAAGGACTGTCATTGTCTGTTTCTTGTCAAGACTGGGGCACCATTTATATCCTTCTTTTCCCACATTAAATTTGCAATATTTAAAGATTATTCTTCTTACCTTTCCACCCTCGTCGCCTGGCGAATTCATCTTTTGTCAAATGATTACTTTTCACCACACAATATCGCATTCACAGTTTACCATTTACCATTTTTTTGTACTGTTCGAACCGCGGCTCTAATAAGACTGAAATGAGGGCCCGCTCGTACCAACTGACCCCCAAATGTCTTTGCGCCTTTGTATTCGTCAACGGCGGCGCTACGTCGTTCGGCGCGGACAACTAATACACTAACACACTCGGGTGCCCAGTTTGAACAGCTCTGGGTATGAAAATATTTTTTATTTAAAAAACAGATCGAACGTCTGTAGGAATATTTTGGAACCTAGGTAATTTTCATAAGTATATGGTCTAGACTATAACTTACAAGCAATATAAGCAAAAATATTTTTAAGAGATATAAAATACACAAAAGGTTGGTCAGTAGCGTGTGTGCGGAATAATTCGAATGCCCCACCCCTCCTAGGCCGAGATCCTCACACAAGCCTAGCCTTTGCCTTCGCTTATAGCTGTGCATAAACAAAAAACTGCTACGCAGATTACAATCAGCGTAGCGTCGGAAGACGAGTCCTCAACTCGCCCGCTACGCCACGTGTTTTCTTGTGGTGGTCGAGAGAAGAAGTCCTCGAGGAACAAAATATTTCGCAGCCAGTATAGGATATAACATCAGCCGAGTTTGTCCCCAGTAGTGGGTCGGCTCTCGGGTGCATACAGATAGTCGGTACGCCTATAATATAACATATGTCAGCCCAGCGCACACCCAGTATTAGGCCAAGTAACGGTCGTGCATTGGCATACGCGATTGGCATACTAAACACAAATATCAAGCCACTGTATGCCCGGTCGTGGGCCAACTGTTGGGCTCATGCCGAATAAATATGTACTCGAGTATCACGGCAAAAGTTAGCCCAGCACATAACCAATACTGAGACAACTTTCGGGTGTCTCACAAAATATTTTGCAGCCAGTATAGGATATTATATCAGCCCAGTTTGTCCCCAGTAGTGGGTCGACTTTCGGGTGCATACAGAAATAGTCGGTACGCCAATGATGGAAAATATATCAGCCCAGCACACAACCAGTATTAGGACAAGTAACGGTCTTGCATTGGCATACGCGATTGGCATACTAAACACAAATATCAACCCACTGTATGCCCGGTACTGGGCCAACTGTCGGGTGGCTCACGAAACAATCTGCAGCCAGTATAGGATATAACATCAACCCAGTTTGTCCCCAGTACTGGGTTGACTCTCGGGTGCATACAAAGATAGTCGGTACGCCAATGATATAACATATGTCAGCCCAGCACACACCCAGTATTAGGACAAGTAACGGTCTTGCATTGACATACGCGATTGGCACAGTGAACACCAATATCAACCCACTGTATGCCCGGTACTGGGCCAACTGTTGGGCTCATGCCGAATGAATTTGCATTCGAGTATTACGACAAAAGTCAGCCCAGCACATTACCAGTACTGAGACAACTGTCGGGTGGCTCACGAAACAATCTGCAGCCAGTATAGGATATAACATCAGCCCAGTTTGTCCCCAGTAGTGGGTCGACTCTCGGGTGCATACAAGGATAGTCGGTACGCCAATGATATAAAATATGTCAGCCCAGCACACACCCAGAATTAGGACAAGTAACGGTCGTGAATTATCAATAAATATCATCCCGCTGTACACCCGGTGGTGGGCCAACTGTTGGGCTCATGCCGAATGAATTTGTACTCGAGTATTACAACAAAAGTCAGCCCAGCACATAACCAATACTGAGACAACTGTCGGGTGGCAAACGAAACAATCTGCAGCCAGTATAAAACACAACATCGTCCCAGTGTATCCCTAGTACTAAACCGATTCTCGGTTGAGACCCATATATATTTACTTGTCAGTACTGGTCATCAGAATCCTCCCAGTACTGGTTAAATAATTTATCTATACTGGGCCAGTACTACCAGACGGGATTCGGCAGCCGGGGTCGTGCCAATTCTGGGCCGTATGGGTAGATCCGGCAGTACTCCGGCATTCGTACATGGGTTGCTTATGGATTCCGAATGCGTATGCGTGGGTGTCCTTCCTTTGTGTATACATGTATGTGAGTGTGTGCCTGTGTATATGTATACACATATGTATATAAATATGTGACAACAGCACAGCCGGAACCATTTCAACTAACATTCCTCGCGAGCCCGATGGAATTAAGCCGTTTACCACATTCCCCTTGAACCGACGAGAGATTTGTGCCTGGGCAAATTCACAACGCGAAAACGCGAGATTTTCATCTCACTCTCTCTCTCTCTCTCTCTCTCTCTCTCTCGCTCTCTCTCTCTCTCTCTCTCTCTCCTCTCTCTCCCTCTCTCTCTCTTTCCCTCTCTCTCTCCCTACCCCCTCTACGTTCAACATATACACGATGCACATAATATATATTTTAAACGTGTGAATAAGGACACCAAACAGTGGTGAATAGGGCTTACGGGGGCTGTACACAAATAATCGTGTGTCATGAAAATAAAGAACGAGTCTGCGAGATTTTTTATTTTCATAGGGCGATTAAGGATAGACTCGTAAACGCGGAGAGAAGAAATAACGGTGGATGCATTTTTTCAGCGATTATGGGAAGGCGAGGTGGACGATAATGTCAGAATGTCACAAGGAAAGTACCGCCGCGTGAGATTGATAAAGTTCTGGTACTGGTTCTGATGACGTTCAGAACCAGTACCCGTTTTGTGGGTAGAATCCAATAAATTCGATTTTTTAGTGAGATAAACGTATTAATCGAATTTCCGTGTACGCGACTTTACTTCATTATTCATGAACTATAGAAAATAATTTTCTTTTTCGTACTGATCAATAACAAATTGGCGGATGCACAGCATTTCTCCGTTGACGCCTTTTTTTTTTGGAAATCTCGCTTTCTATGCGTTGCTTTGATCGTGTAATTCTCCATGACTAAACGTCAATACATCCTGATGCCAGTTGCCAAAGATTGGTACTCAATGTTCACCACGAAAAAAAAATGGCGCGCAATTTGAAATATCAGATCATTTTGAGATACTCTTTAGCTGTTTGAGGTTCTCAGAGATTTTTACTACCAATGATATTTTGGTACATCATTTTTACGACCGTTAGGCATCTTTTTGAGCCAAAAAAAAAATACTTTGCCGAAATTTCCAAAATTGTAGAATCGAAACGAATTAATCGAATTTCCGTGTACGCGACTTTACTTCATTATTCATGAACTATAGAAAATAATTTTTTTTTCGTACTGATCAATAACAAATTGGCGGATGCACAGCATTTTTCCGTTGAGGCCTTTTTTTTGGAAGTCTCGCTTTCTATGCGTTGCTTTGATCGTGTAATTCTCCATGACTAAACCTCAATACATCCTGATGCCAGTTGCCAAAGATTAGTACTCAATGTTCACCACGAAAAAAAATGGCGCGCAATTTGAAATGTCAGGTCATTTTGAGATACTCTTTAGCTGTTTGAGGTTCTCAGAGATTTTGACAACCAATAATATTTTGGTACATCATTTTTACGACCGTTAGCCATCTTTTTGAGCCAAAAAAAAATACTTTGCCGAAATTTCCAAAATTGTAGAATCGAAACGAATTAATCGAATTTCCGTGTACGCGACTTTACTTCATTATTCATGAACTATAGAAAATAATTTTTTTTTCGTACTGATCAATGACAAATTGACGGATGCACAGCATTTTTCCGTTGACGCCTTTTTTTTTGGAAGTCTCGCTTTCTATGCGTTGCTTTGATCGTGTAATTCTCCATGACTAAACCTCAATACATCCTGATGCCAGTTGCCAAAGATTAGTACTCAATGTTCACCATGAAAAAAAAATGGCGCGCAATTTGAAATATCAGATCATTTTGAGATACTCTTTAGCTGTTTGAGGTTCTTAGAGATTTTGACTACCAATAATATTTTGGTATATCATTTATACGACCTTTAGGTATCTTTTTGAGCCAAAAAAAAAATACTTTGCCGAAATTTCCAAAATTGTAGAATCGAAACGAATTAATCGAATTTCCGTGTACGCGACTTTACTTCATTATTCATGAACTATAGAAAATAATTTTCTTTTTCGTACTGATCAATAACAAATTGGCGGATGCACAGCATTTTTCCGTTGACGCCTTTTTTTTGGAAGTCTCGCTTTCTATGCGTTGCTTTGATCGTGTAATTCTCCATGACTAAACGTCAATACATCCTGATGCCAGTTGCCAAAGATTGGTACTCAATGTTCACCACGAAAAAAAAATGGCGCGCAATTTGAAATGTCAGGTCATTTTGAGATACTCTTTAGCTGTTTGAGGTTCTCAGAGATTTTGACAACCAATAATATTTTGGTACATCATTTTTACGACCGTTAGCCATCTTTTTGAGCCAAAAAAAAATACTTTGCCGAAATTTCCAAAATTGTAGAATCACCAAATCCCTTAATACATTCTATCGCTTATCTTTCATTCCCCAAATTAATTTTTTTTGCGAATATTATCGATGTACAGACACGCAAAGCTTAATGTTTTATTATATGTATAGACTTTATTCGTGTGTACAAAGCATCGCGAAACTTTTGCTGTACGCGCAGTTTATCTCAACGTCAAACCACACACACACACACACACATATATATATATATATATATATATATATATACATACATACGACTGAATAGTCACTTATGCATTTGCATGTCTGATTATCGTAGTGAATAAATGATAAAATTGCTATCGAAACAAGGGGCAAAGTTTACTCACACATGAGCAAGCATAACTTGTATGAAGTTTCACGAATATCGCATACACGCGGGTAACGTTTGCAATAATTTCGGTGTCGAAAGAAAAACGTTCGTGCTTTTTATTTTCTTTTGGTACATTAAGCTCGACGAAAGGGAAGGGGAGGGGGGGGGGGGGGGAGAGGGGGCGGGTAGAAAATGTGAAAACTGTTATCCAGGGTATGCTTTAGTCTCGCTTTCCGCGTCACCTGCGACGACGAAAAATTCATCAAAATTCCGAGCGATCGCTAAGCACTCCCCTAATCTCGATTATTTCTTGTCTGGGGTGACGCGGAGGCGCCGCAGCAGCGGCAGCAGTTCGCCCGATGAGGCAGGATCGCGCAGAAAAACGATCGGACACGCGTTAACGCGCGTTATCCTGCACGTCCGAGTTGCCGTGTCCTCTCTACGTCATTGTTGGGGGCGAGATTTCTGCCTAGTCTGCCGGAAATCGAGGAGGCACCTGCCCGTTATATATATATATATATATATATATATATATATATATATATATATATATATATACATAGATTTCGATCCCGCGTGAACCGTGAATCTCTATATAGCACTCCGTCAAGAGTAACGTAAATTTAATCGGGCGTGGATGAGTCGCCCGGATAGGCTTGAAATTAAAATCGTCGCGCTCGGAAATTGTTATTGTCTATTCATCCTCCCGTCGCTTGCGTCTCGTGTGCGTTGCCTGTTTGTCAGTAGCACACACTTTACCGTTCTTGCGCTGACTTGTAATTTAATACGAAAGTCGTGTACGAAATAATCGGATAATTTGTATAAGCTCGCTTTTTTCATTGATAGATTTTTGGAAATAAAGCTGAAAATCAATTGAACAGGATATATTAATATAAAGGATGTCTCAAAATGACCTGACACTTTGAATTGCGCGCCAGGTTTTTGTTGTTGTTGCGATCACATAGATTACTAATCTTTGACAACTGGCATCATGGAAGTATCGAGGTTTAGTCATGGAGAATTAAGGGATTGAAAAACGCACAGAAATTGTGAAAATTCACTGCGAAACAATGCAGTTATTGCAGACGGAGTTTCATGGTCGTGTTTGACGAAAGAAGTCCAATGGCGATTTGACGCCATCGGACTTCTTTCTTTGGGCTTTTCTGACGAGGAAAAGTGTATGCCATAGACCATTCCGGAGCTCAAGGAAACAATTGGACGCACCCATTAAGGTGTTATGTGGGTGTGAAAATTTCAAAAAATCCTTTTTTTATTTTATCATCTAATAGTACAATATGTCTAGAATATTATTCCAAAGTTTTAAGTCAATCGGAGTAAAAGTCTATGAGAGAGAGAGAGAGAGAGAGAGAGAGAGAGAGAGAGAGAGAGAGAGAGAGAGAGAGATCCTTTGGGAATCCCCCCCGTTGGGAAAGACCGGCCGGGAGCGACGCAAGGTATACGCATTTTTCTCAAAACACTATTTTTGAAGTCGGTGGACACGATTTCTCAAAAACGAATGCACCGATCTTATTGAAATTTTGCACACTTCTTCAAAATAGCATTGACTAGTGATTGAAATAAGGTTTTTTTTTTTCGATTACAACTAATTTTTCAAAGCTATACCCAGTGTAAATTGTACCAAGAATTGAACTATTTTGCATACAACTCGGCCAAAAATTCAAATTTCAATTTTTTTTAAAATCCTTCGTTCAATCATGAGCTATACTTATCTACTAACAGAAAAAAACTGGTTTTTTAATTTCAGATAAAGCTATCATGAGTTAGCCTGACCACCATGAGAACACTTTTTTTTTAGGGGTCTCCAGGTCCCACCGGCTGAATTTCCCAAATTTTCGGATGAAATTTTTGAAATGTTGCTCTTTTATGTGCTTAACATTTTTAATAAAATAATTTATATATTATATTTTTTTAAAATAGAGAAAATATGCTTGTTTTTGACTTCGTCATCCACGTAACCCCTTAATGAAATTGCTCCGCAATTATACCAAAATGTTATTGAAAAATTTCGTCAAAAGGGTGAACGTTTGAAAAAAAGGGACTAGGCGGCCATTTATCGGATATTGTGTTCCACACATAACCTCAATGCTTGTACTTGGCATAAAAAAATATTCGTACTTTTCAAATAAATAATACGTTTTATTAATAAATTAAAATGTCATATTATTTTGAAACACCCTTTATAATAATATTAGGTGTGTGCGTTAATTTTGAGAATTTTTCGAAAGGTGGCGTAACCAGTAAATAAACTAATTAAAATTCGGTCTGCAAAACGTTTAAGTCAAAAGTAAAAAAAAAGTTTAACATTTACGGCGTAGATGTTAAAATTTTTGGAGAGTTTGCAGAGGAAGTCCAAAAAGAGCGCAGTGAATTGCAAAATGCTAGAAACTGCAAAGACGCGTCTTAATCTGATGCACTTAAGGAGCTTTGGCATAAAGAGGCGATTTCATGTACAAAAATTCGGGACACCCGTGAAGAAATTGTCGTAGGAATCCAATTGGATTCCGACACTTGTGCCTACTTCCTTATACGGATCCAACGTCACGCTCGTACATTGGATTCTTATCGGGATTCCCGCATTGGAATCCAATGTATAAATCGAATTTGAATCCAGAAGAATTCCACCTTCATCGAACTGAATTCGACATGATTCTTGATGAAACTCATCGTATTATGTACGTTAATGTTCTCAACAACTACTTCTAACAATGGATTAACGTAAACTAAGCGAGGAAAAGATACTAGTGGTCTATAAATAGCACATTATGACACGAGGACGAAAAAAAGCTTTTTCAAACGAGTGTGATTTTGCAGCACAAGCCGAAGGCGAGTTTTGCAAACTCTCGTTTGCAACACTCGCCTTTTTTTCGTCGTGTATTATACGAAATTTTATTGTACGAGGTGTAAAAATAGGGGTTTTACGCACGCGAGGCGTGCGTAAAACGTCCATTATCGTACCGAGTAGAATAAAACATATTTTTGGCTTTTCAGACACTGCTTAAACTATATTTTTCCAAATTACTTCGCCTGATATTCATTATTAGTGATAAAATAACGATATTTTCGCAATGAGCAAAGAAAAAATTTACAAATTCGAAAAATTCTAACTCAAATTCAATTTCGAAAATTTAAAATTTCAAAATCAAATTTTCGAATTCGAAAATTGGATTTATTTTTAATAACTAACGATAAATTTCAATTTTAACGCAAAATAAAGGAAATATTAACTTTAACCATTCTTCAAATTATGTTTATTTTGACTTGATAACGCAAAACTTACTATCAAACGTTTTCCGTGGATGTGAGGAAAAAATAAAAGCTCGCAACAATAATTGTCCATAGATATTCCCACTCTGCCGTGTGTTTCATTTGCTTTTATTTCTTCAACGTATACTTTTTCGTCGAAAGACCGCGAGACGAGAGCCAGACAAATGAGCCGATAAAGGAGAACTGAAAAGTGGCTCGAGCACACGTACGATTGTCGTTTATATGCACAATACCTATTACACAGCACTATTCACATAGTATTTATCGTCGAGTTTCTGCGGAGAGCAAACGGCGTTGGTGGATGAAAAATATTTTTCAAAAAAAAAAAAAAAACCCATTCGCCTCGCTCGTTAGGCTATTTATTTCATTACTCACGAGTCGTGTGGTCGCACGATGGTGCGTGAGAAGAATAATATGTATAGACTTTTTTTTTTTTCTAGAAAAATTGAATATTTATGAAATTTCGCGATTTCTTCCGGACATGCAAACAAGCAAGGTCGAAATAAGAAGATCGCCATTCCGTGTCTGAGCAAGTATGGCGACAATGTCCTTTGTCGCAAGACTTTCTCGCAATAAAAAATCCTGCGATATGTGTGTGTGTGTTTTTTTTTAACGCGCAATTTTCGTTCTCGACACTCATTTTTCGTTCTCTCGTGAAATAAGTTCCACTGAATTTTCAATTTGCTTGCAGATCAAATGTATATATTTTTTGCACAATTAGAAAAAAAATATTTTTCGCAAGCGATGAAAAAGTTATCGAACAATAATCATCAATGTGAAATAATAATATATGATTGAACAATAATGAGTACTTGGGGAATAAAATGTAAGTACATAAAAAAAATTAAATGTTGGTTAAATTGTGGCAATTCTTTTGCAGGGGAACAAGAAGTGGAATAAGGAGGGCAATGTAAAAGGGCGGGCACCCCCTACGATGGAACAAAAAATAAAAAAAGCACGTTGGTTAAATTGTCTTGCAATAAGAAAGAAAGTATTAATAATAAAAAAATAATAGTTTCTAAACTATATATAATAGTTTATAAATAAGAGTTTTTAAATTATATAAACAATATACATAAGTAATAGAAGTTAAATAAATAATAAAAAAGTAAATGTTGAGACAGGCTTTAATTTTTCTTATTTTCTTGTTCACTATTTTAAATTCTTATTTTAATGACAGACAAAATCCATCACCCGGAGCCACTTAGGGCTCTTGGTTTCAATAAAAATCTATCAGACAGTTAAACGCCAATACGTTTTGCAAGAACGAGTAAGCTACTTAGTTTAACAATAAATTATTCAACGAGCACGGCTAGTCGGGCCAGGACGAGGCTTCAATTGAAGAGATCCTCTTTTCTTCAATGATTTCATGGTACGTTACTTTGGCATCCACGCGAATATTTATATACCGCAACCATGTTTTCCTCGCTTTTTCGTGCGTGTAAACGGTACGTAAAAGAGGTATTTTACGTCCTAGGATTAAAAAATTGTGAAACGTGAAACTTTTGGAACATAATTTGATAGGTACTAAGGTAGATTTTTAACAAAAAAAAAACCATTTTTGGAATATCCTAGAGTGGCCTGAGGCCTTAAATGGATCCTATTTAAATTAAATAATTGTTTTTGGCAGTGTATTGTTCGTGTTGTCTTGTGATAAGAAGCGTAAGAAAACGTTCACGACGAGTTCGAGCTCGGCCGCCGATAAGTCGGAAAGAAAAGCCACGACTAAAAAAAGAACGCGCATAGAAACGTGCCTTTTTTTTTGAAGTATCTTTCGGGAAGAGAAAGAGCGCACGTGCGATCAGGATCGAAGCTATATGCTTTCGAGGATACAAGTTACGGAGCACAAAGTACAACTCTCTGTTATATGTGTACATATACAGGAGCAGACTGTCGAAGATAAGTAACTCAAAAGGCACCGCCCGCTCAGCTATCTTTTCCGTGATTCGAAGCAGAAGCCCCTTCCTCGCATCTTATTCGAAGCATCCACGAGTAAAATAGCCCACACGGAAAAATCCTCGGGATGCTTGGAATATTTCTTTTTTTTTTCTCTCTCACACACGCTTTTACATTGGTGGTTGAATCGTTATTAAGAAAGCGGCAAATGGTGGACTACATCCATTTTTTATTTCATTTTATCGCCTACTCTTAATTTTTCCTATGTCCTGGGTCAGATCTAGATGTATACACAGAAAATCCATGTGTGTTATTTGTTGCACGTAAGGTGTGTAATTTTGGAAATTAACACCCGAGTGGAAAATACAACCCACCACCGTCTAGCCCTGAGGTAGTAAAATTTCTATTTAAAAACGCCAGTAGGCTGCCATTTTACACTGACAGAAAAATTCTTTTGATATTAACTAGATACGTCATATTGATTTTTCTTTTAATTTGAATTAACTAGATTTTTCGTGAAAAAAAAATCTTCTTATTGCATTCCATTATTAAAATGATTTATTTTAAATATATTTGTTTTTTAAATCAATATGTATTTAATATCGTCTAATAGATAAATATTTTATTTATTCCTAAGAAATTTGTGATTTGTTTTCATCTGATAGTATAAGAAAAAAGAGACAGACGGAAAAATGGTACACGATTCAGTCTCTCGAAAATCTCATGGCTTTATTTTCATTAGAAGACTGTTTTAACATTCTGCAGTTGAGGAAAAGTGGAGGAAAGGAGGAAAGGAAAAAAAACACGTCTTTCTATACATGAATAGTCGCGCCTGTTAATAAAAGGCACGACAATACCTTTCTTTTTTTTTTCTTCAAATAACAGCCTTGTTAGTCATCACCTCGAGCATCTTCTGTAGGTGGACCCAAACCAAGGTTAGTGGATCCTTTGAAAGTGATTATTCCGATATTTTTCGATTTTTGGACTTTTTTCATACTTTGCGTGACTAGAATGACCTTGTGTTGTAGGTCGGTGAATTCGTCTTAAAATCGGTAATAATGTCATCGAAAAAAAAAAATGGTTCCATTTAAAAAAATGGAGTTGACCTTGACGTAGCTTCAGCGCCTCCACCGATAAAAAAAATAGGGTAGTCCAGTATGACGGCCTTCGCGAACACTGAAACTTTTGTCTGAAACATTTTTGGATATGATCAATAGTTTGAGTGCTAGAGCTCTGAAACACTTTATGTACCTCACCCTGTACATATATATTTTTTTTGTTTAATTCGAGTAAATAGCTCGCAACATGTTCGATCGTTTCTCGCCCGTGCAAAGGAGCTTTCGCCCGGGTGTTCCGGGCTCGGGAACGAAAATCTCAAACCGGGGCGAACAATAATAATGGATAGCAAAGTCGCTGGGTCAACAGATTGCGGGCTTAATCTGCCGTGAAGAGAGCAAACCGTTTTGTGTGCGCGATTATCCAAGCTTATTGTCTCTGCCAGGAGGATGAGAGGAGGGAGGGTGATGATCGGTCGTGTCGGACTGGTGAATGAGCAAAACGATCCCGCACCCTCGACTGCTCTCTGTCGTAGTTCGCGCCCCTTGGCAAAGCGGGCAGTAAGAAAAGCAAAATGTTTCGAAATCCTCGTGGCACTGTGTTACTTTGACACCCTCAGGTCCCCGGAATTTTCTCGCTTCACTTCGCGGCAATTCTCGTACTTTGCACGGGGTGAAAGAAAAAATAAAAATAAAACATTGGGACGCGTGTAAGAAGCGTTATTCCCGAAATGTCACGGTAATTCTTTTACCGATTTTGATAAGAACGTACGTTGATTTTGCAATTTTCATACCCTGCTCGGAGGAATTAATATTTTTTCATTGTTTTACGCGGAGTCGATGGAAAAAGGAAGCTGCGAGGATCGAAGTATTTGCGATCCCTCTGAATGGAATGTATTTATTCTTTCACACACGTGCATTTGATTCTACATAAATATTTGATATCGTTCGATGTTTTGGATGTAGGTTCAATAAAATCGAATCCAAAAAAACTAGCGGATGATAATTTTGAAAAATCATATTTTGGAATTTCTCTAAACTGAGAGTGCAGAAATATAATCATGGATACATTTCGATTCGGACTAGAATGCTGGTTTTTCAATCGGGATCCAGTCAGACATCGGATCGGATCCAGGAGCGAAATGTAACGCTCGCAAATCGGATTCCAGCCAGGATCCTAATCCGGAACTATTAAAGACTCTAGTCAGAATCCAAATAGAAACTTTCCATAGGATCCAGGCTAGAACAAGATCTAGTTCGATATCGAATCTCGGATCCCAGGGATGAATGTAAAAATCACCAGGAGATACCGATCCGTATCAGCTGGAGACGCTGGACCTTTTCTGAAATCATTTATTTAAGGATCTAAAAAAGATTTGGTAAAAATTGGTGCTACAGTATAACTGTCAAAACTTGTATATTTTAATAACAGAATTTCGAAAAAAATTCTTTACATTTAATTTAAAAAAATCGAAAAAAACAATAGATAGACCTTGAAAGACTTATATTTCCTGGATAAAAGTGATATCGGTTATTTGTTTTAAGTAATTATATTTAAATTAAATGGAGATCGTTCGAAATAAGAAAATATTTATTTAGTTTGCTAAGAAAAATGTATTTAATCTATATATCTAAAAAAGGTCATGTTCTGACTGACTGACTGATCAACGTCCCAAGTGAAAAATACAACTCATCACTGTCTAGCCCTGAGCTAGTAAAATTCCAGGTTCAAAAAGTGGTGGTTTCGATCCGGGTACCTCTGGGTGATAGATCCACGACGTTGTCCACTGAGCCAGTTCTACTTAGTTAATTTATTACTTTCGGATCCTCTACACATGCTAAAACTTACGTTATTAAGAAATGGGTGGATTAGCAAATTTAAATAATATTATCGGATTGATTACTTTTTTTTGCAATGAGACCTATATTCGCATAAAATTAAATAACCTCAAATTGTATTTATCCAAACATTTATTCTAACTAGTGACGAATTAACGAGTACGATGTTACTGCAACCATTATATAAACTACTAATGAGAATATAAACATTATATAAACTAATCACGATCGACTGGGTAGTGGCTAATCAAAGAGCACATAGCCATGGTTGGCTAGTGTGGACTAGGTCCTCGCGAGATACCCATTTGAGTATTTTTTTTTTCATTCATAATGTGACGATCATTGGCTAGCCAGGTACGACTTAGTCATTAGGTGGTATTTTAATGGTAAGGCAGTGATATCTGTAATCAAGTTCGGCTAGACACTGAATAGCCAAGGGGTGCATAGCCGCAGTTAGCTAGTGTTGGGCAGGTCATAGCGAGATACCCACTTGAGAGTTTGTTCATTCGCAACGCCATCTGAAACTCAAGTTGGCTAGCCAGCCATGAGTCACTCGCTAGATGATAATACGTGTAGTAACATAACCTCACTTTATTATTCGTAACCATGGTTGGCTAGTCCAGTACGGTCTATTCACGAGGTGGCATTTTTATTGTAACGCAGCGAAATCTATAGTGAAAATCGATTGGACAATGAATAGACAAGGACTGGAGAACAAAATATTTAGAATTTTACTAGCTCATAGCTAGGCAGCCATTAGTCAGTTCGTATGAGCTCAATTGGGCGAGCCAGTTACTAGCACGTAACTCAGACAGGCTAGCACAATTTCCATTCGGGGTACAGCCTAAACCGTTGAAGATGGAAACGTGGAATTTGGCTAGTAGTTTTCTTTCTTTTATGTAACCTTCTACTAAGTAAAGATTTTTCGATAGTCAACCCCTAAGACGATAAAATGGGATGTAAGAGTTTGTATGGAAAATTGTAGTCCTTGCGTGTATCAACTTGAAACTCTGTATAAATATTCTTCAAAACAAATAATAAAACGCACATTTTAGGCTTTTTTTTTAAACCAACACCTAATGCAGGATGCAACTTCTAATGAAGTTTCTATGAGCTAAATTCCACGCGGGCAAAGCCCCGGACTCCATGACTAAACCTCAATACTTTCTGATGCAAGTTGTCAAAAATTACTACTCTATGATCGCGACGAAAAAAAAAAATGGCGCGCAATTAAAAATGTCAGGTCATTTTGAGACACCCTTTGGTTGTGTTAATCATGATTGCGCTATCAATAAATATGAAATTTTACTATTTCCTCTTTTACCTTGGCGTTTATTACATAAATACCATAGACCATTCTCTCTGACTACGTCTTCTATCTTCGATGAAACGTGTGTTATTTTTGAGACCATTCATAATTTGTTCACATTCGCGAGAGAGACTTTAGCAGTCCAGAAATGTCATGTAGCGAGTTATCGAAGTAATTCGAGACAGATCCACGGAGTTTGACAATGCGAAAATGACGCGTCGAACCGCGATATAGTGTGTCGCGCGTAAGTATTCGAGGTCCGTAAGCATCGACGCTCTAAATTCACGGTGATAAAAGTAGAGGAAAAAAGAAGATGGTGGAAAAAAAAACCAGATAAGAGGGCGAAAATACCTTGATTCTTGGCACAATGGAGGTTCCCTGTGAAATAAATGACCCGATTTATGGTGCCACGACATTCGCCTTCTCGTGGCCTCAACCTTTCGTAGCCAAACGCCCGGAAGGGAGGGCAAGGCGAAAGCCCTTTGCGATAAATATTTGCGGTAAATAAAATTTCAGCTATGCCGATACATTCTCGCGAGTCCTCATGCGCTCACGACTCTAAGAAACGGAGGGATGAAAAAATAGGATCACATAAGCGTAATACATAAACCGAATTTTCTTTCAGGGCTTGCGTTCGTGCGAGTTTTTATTTTATTTTTATTTTTATTTTTATTGAAAAACGTCGGCATCATTCGGAAGACAATTGGATACGAACGAGTCCTATATCCAATCGTGGTTTATTAACAGCTATTCAATTTCATTCAATTGAATTGAAAATGTAATCGTAAAAACTTGCACAAGCGTAGGAAGGAAAATGGAAAATATTTTTTATCAAATTATCAATTGAATCAAATTATAAAATCATATCAAATTTCGTAAAAAAACATTTCGCATTAGAGCATCAATAAATCTTACTTGTTCTCAATCTTGAGTTTTTCAAGTTATTCACGCCTGCGTACATCATCTCTAGTATATGAAAAAAGATTCAGCAGCAATCTAATAATCCAGTAGGCCCTTAAGACCTGTCGAAATGTCGTGTTTTTTTTGTTGTTTATTGTCTCAAATGATGTATAAACATCCCAAGAATCATATGCCGAAGTTATGTTGGGTGGAAAAAAAATTTACAAATATTCCGCGTTTTTTTAAAACATGTTTTCAAAACCGGGCGGTCTTGTAGCTCCGACAATTTTCAATTGATTAACTTCAAATTTCAACTGTAGATTCTGAGATAGATTTTCGAGCGAAGTACACACGATTTTTACGATCGATTAACAATTACAATTTTTTATGAATAAATTAAGGCCGTTTTTTTTAGTTGGGTATGCGACTTTTTTTTTCAAAATGGTGTCAAATTTGCAAAAATCAATATTATGTAATAATCGTGTGTACTTCGCTAGTGAAACGCATGTAGAATACGAAAAAAAAAGAAAATTTGTTCTAAGTACACTCGTGCGTATGTTCAACGAGGCCCTTTTGAGGCCTTAAAAGGGCCTAAAAAAAGGCGTTCTCTTTCTACCGGTCACTAAGCGGCCATTTTGTACTTTTTTGAAAGATAAAAAATTGATTTGAGTACCTACAGATATGTAAAAAAAACCTTTCAAACCTTATTTTCATTGCTTCATAAGTATTTTCAAAAAAAAAACCCCAAAACAAGACTCGTTTTGCGATCATCCAAAGGTATATATGGCCTTAAGGTCTTAGGATTTTCCAGGATTTTCCAAAAATTGATTTTTTTGTTGTTGTTAAAAATGTACCTTAGCACCCATAAAATTATATTCCAAAAGATGATGGGTGTGAAAAATCTCTAAGTACTCGACTTTCGAATTCTAGCACAACCCCTCTTGATTCATGTCGTGACTTTCTACTAACTTTAAACGCGTTTATCTCAAAACTACATTTTTCAGGTCTGCCGGACTCACAATTCAAACAAATTTCAACCGATCCACCTGAAATTTTAATTGTATATTTAGAATTACATTTTCTGAGGCACTACGTAAGATTTTTTAAATAATATTGCATAGTTCCTTTTTTATAAACAATTTTCTGACGATTTTCTTATGGCATTTTATACTTTTTGATCAACACTGTCTTCCAGAAACAATACG
>OZ010722.1:4522530-4549639 GCA_963932345.1 Ophion ventricosus
AAAATAGGGGATGAATCAGTATAAATCGCTTGACTAAAGAATTTGTGGTATAATAATTATCGAGATCGATTAAATGTAATAATTAAACTATGCGTTTAGGAGACGAGCTGTGATGCCTTGAACCAATACGCATGCAGTTCGTTCATTGAAACAACGCGGGATCAAACGTGTCAAAATATGCGACAGAATTCTAAACCTCAAATGTATTGAAATAATACGTTTCTTTTTCACAGTGCACACACACACGTACGCATATGGCTGCAATGATTTTTATAAGGCACCGTTGAGGAAATTTCAAAGGCCCCTGGTTATTTTGCCTTCAATGGCCCTCGTTAGCGAAGTGTGACGGGGTTACTGATGGACCATGTGAGGCTTCCAGTCTAGGGCCTCAGTAAAGTTAGAGAAAATTAGGATGGGCCTGATCAAAGCTCGAACCTTAATTTCCGCACGGTCCGCCAACAAGATTTCTTCACGGAGAGGTGCGATCTTCCTTCTTCGTGATTCACGATAAGGCAGCCCCGAAGTAGTTTCTTTTCGAAGATGACACGCAAATAGGTAGTTCGACTCACCTTGACTGTGTTCGCCAGCGTCGAACGTTTTTGCTGGTCATTTGGAAAAGCGCGTCGAGGGGGCTACTCTGGCCGGTAGTTCTTTTGCCGTTCTGTCCAGGCGTCGAGTTATGCTGTTGCTGGCTCGTCTTGTTCCTCTTGAACTGCTGCTGCATCGCCGGATGATGAAGGCCCGGGTGATGAAGGCCATGGTGAAGGGAATGATGATGTTGATGATGAGGATGATGCTGATGATGATGATGATGATGAGCGAGTGGATCCGGACTACCGGAATCCGAAACGGAGCTTCGTCCGGATGAGGAGGAGCTGCTGAGAGGTGGTTCACTCATTGAGCTCGACATCGAGGCCAAAGACATTCCCATTAGCGACAAGTCCCTCGGGCCTTGATTCATACTCGAGTGATGATGAATCTGTTGATGCTGTTGTAATTGCTGTTGCTGATGATGCTCGTGATGAGAGTTGTGATGACGATGGCTAAAATGCTGATGATGATGATGATGATGATGATGCCTCTGATGATTTTGACTACCATTTACGTGTGTTTGACTGGACTCGACGGTGTCCCAAGGTCTGACGATCTTCGCTTTTGGCCTGTGCGACAGAATGTCCAAAATACTGAATGATTTTACACCGCGCTCGTTGTTCGAGTCCCTGTCTCTCTCGTCCTCGTCGTCCGATTGCTGTATCGGCACCATTTTCAGCTTTTTCAAAGGCTTGAAGTAATCGTCCATGGTACCGTTTGACGTTCTTAGCCCGTTATCATCGTCGTCCTCGTCGTCTCGCACGAGGGTCGTTACTTCGCCGCTCGACGATCTTCTACTCGTCTGACGTCGTCGCCTGCTCCTATCGTTACCACCTATGCCACTCTCGTCGTAATCTCCATTGTCTCTCGAATATCTCTCCTCGTCGTCATCAAGACAGCTTGGCGGGCTCAATCTCTCGCTGTATCGATCTTCCCGCGACGAACTCAATCTCTCATCCTCATCCTCCTGCTGGGGATTGACGACAACCAGAGGTAGGGGACTCGGACAACCAACCGAGATCTCGTCATCGTCGTCATCGTCGTCGTCGTCACCGGTATCACGTGGATTTCGGGCTCTTCCGGGTGAACATCTCGAACTTGCCAAACGAGCAACAGGCGAACCCAAACAACCGGACGTTGTGCCACTTGAGGAAGCCGTCGATGGTGACATCGTGCCGTAACCAATCTCCGTCATTTCCGTCGTGCACATACTCGCTCCTCCGATGTCCTGGAAGCGGATCTCACCTTCCGCAAGTAACATAAGCGTATGGCGACGGTTCTTCCTGACTCTTCGATCAACGATCATCCACAACTATACCGTTTTCCTCCAACGTACTCCACCCCTTAGAACCAACCTATCGTCCAACACTTTCTACTTTAGCGAAAACCACAACACTATCGCCTTTGCAAACGCACCGCAATGTCATCAATAAGACTACACACGGTTGTTTTTTTTTCTCTGACTCAGAGTCCGCCAAAAACGGATAATCTTATCGGCCACAACACTGCACCACACGGCACGCGCACCCGGGTCACGTACTATCGGCGTTTCCCCATCGCGGTCCACCCAAATCCCTCTTCCTACAACGCAACGAGGTCAATCTTCGTCGTCTTGTGTTTCTCGACACACGGCGAATCATCAAGAAGGTTCATTCCATTGGCGAGCACTCGTTATTAGCGAAACCTTCGGTACGCGCACCTTTCAACAAGCGTCTACCTGTGCGGGTAGATAGAGCGAGGCGTCGGATACTCCACTCACGCTTGACTCGTTAAATTCCAAGATTACCGTGATCACTATGGTCAGCGAAAAAATTGAAAAAACGCTCGATCCAACCTCACTTGAACCGCTCTCACGATGTGAATACAAAGGAGGACTCCGCGATTGTTGCTATTGACACGGTCGTAACGGTTAATCAATGACGAGTATACGGTGCCCGATAATAAACGGGAGATGATTACGCACTCGTGGGCCAGGACGTGGCGAACCACCGGATATAGAACGTAAGAAAGAGAGAGAGAAAGAGTTTCAAGGATTTTGAGAAAAGCACAAACGCAGACCCGAACCCCGAGGCGGCACGCCAGTCCAAGCCAGTGACTCAAAACGGTTTGAACCGATCTCGGTGCCAGTTACGGCCTAGCCGAGGCTTCGGGAAAGCGGAGGGGTCTTCAAAGCGAGAGGTCGCGAACGGTAGGGGGAGTACGAGCGGCACGAGATCAAAGCGTCGGAGGGGTTGGCTTTAGCGAGCTATAGGCGTCGCCAAATGGAGGGCCAGCCTCCGTAACCGTTGCCCTGACACCGGAGGCCCCCACGGCAAAATGACGCTGGTTCGATGGAATTTTTACGAGACGTACTTAACGTCCCCTTGAGCTCGTTCGCGTACCCTCATCTTACAGTCGCGCCCTCTCTCTCTCTCTCTCTCTCTCTCTCTCTCTCTCTCTCACACACACACACATACACACACTCACTCTCTCTCTCTCGTCCTTTGCCCCTTACCATGCGCTCCGCGAATCCTGGATCTTCGTGATTTTTTTTTCATCGCCGCACAACGTGGAACTTTGGATACGGAGAGTCGCCGTTCTTCATCGGCGCTTAACATCAACCAGAAAACATCATTGCGACTACTGAGGGGCAATCCAACTGTGTCAGTGATCAAGCGTTCCGAATGATCAGTTAATACGAAAACCCGTGCAGAAACTGCCATAGAGATCCTATTGGATTCCCATACTTGTACCTACTTCCTGATTGGAATCCAATGAGTTATCACATTGGATATAGCGATACGTGAATACTTTAGGATTTAAATTGGATTCATACATGGGATTCCAATGGGGCATTCCGACGAGAATCCAATGTACAAATGCAATTTGAATCCTAAAGAATCCAAACTTATGGAACAGCATCTGATAAGATTCTTGTTGCACAGAGAGAAAGGTCCACGGTCTTTACAATAAGCGCCCATGGTAAAAGAGGGAATAGTAAAATTCCCTATAGTTCATCGACACCGCAATCATAATATGGTTAACACAATAATAAGCGAAAAGTACATCTGAACATGCGATTTGGATGGCCTGTTTCACTATCTATTATCCTCGAAATAATGATTAACTGTTGTAAAAGGCTTGACAATATAAATATGGTTGATTCAGTGCTATCACAAAATGGATACATAAGTACTAATGTTGGAAGTTTGGCCTGGACAAAATCTAACTGTACGTTAAGTTTTGTCCAGGTCAAGTGGCGTAGTGGCGTCAAGGACGTAGTGGCAGGATGGAAATTGCCATAGAGTCCCATAATTGTAACTACTTCCTGATTGGGATCCAATGAGTCATCGCATTGGATAGCGATATGTGAATCCTTTAGGATTTAAATTGGATTCGTACATTGGATTCCAATGGGGCATCCCGACGAGAATCCAATGTACAAATGCAATTTGAATCCTAAAAGATCCAAACTCATCGAACAGAATCTAATGCGATTCTTGATGCACAGACAGAAAAGTCCAAGGTCTTTACAGCAACCGCTCATGATAACAGAGGGAATAGTAAAATGCCCCATAGTTTATCGACCCCGCAATCATAATATGGTTAACACATAAGCGAGAAGTATATCTGAACATGCGATTTGGATGGCATGTTTCACTATCTTTTATCCTCGAAATAATTATTAACTGTGGTAAAAGACTTGACAATATAGATATGGTTGATTCAGTGCTATCACAAAATCGGCGCACAAATACCAATGTTGGATGTTTGACCTGGACAAAACCTAACGTACAGTTAGAGTTTGTCAAACTTCTACTATTCTATTTAACTTTGCATAATTTATATGGTTAACATTAACGTTCATCGAGTATAATTTGCTAAAAGACTTTACGAAAAGTGACTATTCGAAAGAAAATTATGATAATGTTTACTTATAGCGAAGACGTAAATCATTTGCAACTGGAGCCAGCACGGCTTAATAGTTTTAAGATGTACGCGTTTTTTTACAAACTGTTGCATAGTATGTTTGTTTGCATTATAAAAATAGGATATCAGTTTTACACTTTTTCTTGTAGTTTACCTTCTGATCTTGCAGGACACACATTGCTATGCATATAGTAGGTCGTATCATATGATATGGTACGGATGACTATAAACATCGTCGCAAATTACAAAAATCACTTATTTTCAATGAATATATATTTTGGCACTATCCGCTATTAGGATCTTGGGGCAGTTAATTTTTTATAGTGTAAGGGAATATCCATTTTATGAACAACTACTATCTTAGTTTAGTAAAAAGAAATCCATTATTTTTGCATGAAATTGAAGGCAAAAATAATGGATTTCATTTTACTACACCTTATTTAAAAGAACAATCAACGTATGCTTGTAAGATTGGAGGTTGCGGTTAACATATGAGCAGAATTTATGCAACTGCTAAATTATCAGAAAGCAGTACTATTAGGAGTTTGCATTAATTTTGAGGGATGTTTTTTAGTGAAAATACGGCTTTATTCTGAACAAAATGGTAACAAATTGATAATTCAAAATATTGTCCATCGCTAGCTACTACTCTTTCCCATCTTTACCACTTATTACCAGAATAAGTTGATTTCACGTCGAAAGAACGATACATCTTTAGTCGCTATCCGCGAATTATAGCATTATAATTTATATTTTTATAAATTATTATGTTTTATTTTATATTTTTAATTATATTTTTATATGATTTATATTATATAAAAATATGATAATAATTTATAATTATTTTTATATAATAATATTTTATATTTTTAAACAATAATAATTTAAATTATATAAAAATGAGTACATAATTTATATTATATAGTATTTATATTTTTATAAATAATTATGTTTTATTTCAGATGTATGCTTTTAATATTAGTGGTTGCGGTTAATATATTTGCATAATTTATGCAACTGCTAAAATTTCAATAAGCAATACTATGTTTTTGGCAGTAACTATGCCTATAAAATATTATTGTCCCTTGAAGGAAATATAAAATTAGATAAGAGTATGGGTTGAAAACACCATTCATTTCTCTCAGTGTGGATCCAATCGCATTCCGTACGTTGAATTTCCTGAAAATATATTGATATACAAAATAAGCGAATCTTAAAAAAACTATAAAAACTTATCTTAAAAAAAGGGAATAAAAAAAAATCGATTTGAATCAAATCACTGAAAATCGACTGTAATTATCGTTTATTTATTTTGCAGCACTTTGACATAATATCACCACACACGTAAACGCTCATAAAGCGTGCGTCATGTTTCAACACGCCGATTTTTTTCTCGTAGAATCCAATAGGATCCCAATGAGCAACCCCACCCCCGCGGTGTAGCTAACAAATCCCTATAAAGATGTGGGCGCATCTTGGGACTCCTCAATAAATTACAATAAATTTTCAAATAAACAATTCTCAAAAGACGTAAATCTGGAAATAGCGGGGAATCCACTTGGATTCCCTATCAAATCGCTATAACTCTTCGACAAATTTCCACACATAAAAACTCTTGGAAAAACTGATGATCGATCCACCGCATCCACATCATTGAATACCCTATCGCTTCGTACGTCGTAGTCTGCCGTACTCACTGTCACAAGAAAACTATAATTTTGTTTCTTCCTTGTCTTGTAATTTCGAATATGTCTGTCGTATCAACGCCTCGGTATCCTGGTCACTCGTATATAGGCCTACGATACTTCACGCATGACACTTAACTCACGGTCATGCCCGTCCGTGTCATTCTCGGCTTTCACCGCAACGGGAAGGCTTCATTGCGCGCGTGCAATGACGAGAGAAAGTCCGTCACATCGAAGCGTGATTAATTGTAAGATATATAGGATCGTTCTCGCGAACCGCGTCAGTACTTTGATGATCATTCACAAAAATTGCCATCCTGCTAATACGGCTGTTTCATTGTGTGTGTACTCCAAAGGGACTTGATTTATTTTATGGTATTGAAGTTTGCATCGTTGGACTGCAACGAGAAAATATTTTTTTTCGTATTGCCGATTTTTTTTTCGTCACATTTAAACTACAAATGTTACTGAAACACTTTTGAGGATTCTGAATAAAAATCTACAAACAATATCGGCAGTAAAAGATTTTAGATAGTAATAAAAATAAATAAATAAAAAAAATCAAGAAGAACTTTCGTTGCATTCCAACGATGCAAACTTCAGCACCATTTTTTTCCCTTTTTTTAAAACTATTTTTCAAATCATTTGAAGTTTTTAATTCTTTTAATTATTATTATTCATTATTCATGTATTATTATTATTTATTATTCATTATTCATTTATTATTATTCATTATTCATTTAATATTATTCAATATTATTCATTCATTATTATTTTTCATCTCATTATTACTATCATTATTATCTTCATTTTCTTACTTTTATTATTAACATAATTAATATTCTCGCTAACGTTGATATTATCATTAATATCATTATCGTTCTCGTTATTATCATTATTTTGTTATATATTTTTGAATTATATTATGCTAAGTTAGGATTACATTATTATTATTATTATTATTATTATTCATATTGTTATAGTTAACTCTATGTATCACCGTGTGACAGTTTTGTAACAATCAAATCCCATATTGACATTTAATCCTTTTTAAATCAATGTCACATGACACATGGTTTTTTTTACGGCAACTCATGCAAACTCGATGGCGTTAGGGGGATCAAAGTTTGCTCGAACTTCGCTTGTCGCGAGATTGCAAGATTCAAGTGTGCTTAAAGTTTTGAAAAAGCGAAAAAAAAATAAAAACAAAAAAAACTACGTGTTTTTGCTGTAGCTCTAATGACGGTAAGTTTATGGTTATGACTATTTTTTGTTGGTAACGCAAAGTGCTTAGTAATTAGTGATATCATTATTGAATGTAACGTGTCTGTCACACTCCGTTTATTGCCTTATTACTACCCCCCTGATGACATTTTTCAAAATCTATTTAGTTTTGGAAAAATTTATACGTGCTATTTTCAACTATTTTTTAAATTTTTACGTTGTTGAGGTATGAAGGCTTAATACTGTAAATGTTTGCTATCAGCATTGTAGTTGTGCTGATAACTAGTATCAGCTTTGGACAGTTTGGGGAAGGTGGGGCACAGTTGTGTCACTTTTTTTCTAACGAAATTTTACTCTTACCAACGTCGTCTGATTAACAAAAAAAAGGTTATAACTGGTTTTATAGACCTTTTGGCGTCCAATAAAGCTACCATATTTTTTGCAAAAAAGATTAAAAATCCTAAAATAATGGGATCGAAACAAATTTGCGGATTGGCTCATTGTGCCCCACGGGTAGGGTACACTGTGTCAGATAGGTGGGTGCAGTGTGTCAAGTGCTGCGAAACGTAGGGTACAACGAGCCGGTTGAAACTTTTATATTTTCCTAACATAAATGACAGATTTTCATACATACCGATAATTTCACAACGGTTATTATTTGCCAATAACATTGGGAGTCGACTCATTCTGCTCACCAACTGGATGAAACATTAAGCCCCACACAATTGCCCCACGCTATTTAACGTTCTTGCAGCAAGCAAATTTTTTTCTTCGAGGCTCAAATCAATTTTGCATTTTTAATAATTCTTTGTGAGCTGTTATTAACCTTCTTTTAGGCAAGCCGAAACTTAATATAAATCATGATCCAACACAAAAAAATCGGATTTCACGAGCAACAAAACTCCGAGAAATCGCATGTGGTTGACAGTTGTCCATGACACATTACGCTTCTTTGGAGCGTCGTCACTTCTTTGTTTCCTCATTGGGAGTCGACTCATTTTGCCCCACAACTCGGTGACACATTGTACCCCACTAGTAAAATATTTGATTATTGATGAAAATAACTATCGATTAAACTACGAATGGAACAACACAAGTTACTGAGTGCATCATAAATAATAAAACTATCGATTAGGACCGAAAACTCGAGCCGCTACAGAAAGTGTCGTTATATTTTACGTTTTCCCGGCGAGCGAAATATTTTTTTTCCAAACCTCAAATAAAATTTTAATTTTTAATAATTCTTTGTAAACTGCTATCGACTTTCTTTTAGATCTGACAAAACCAAATATAAATCGCCGTCCAACACATAAAATTTCGGAATTTGCGAGCTACAAACCTCCGAGAAACCGCGAGTGGCTCACAGTGCTCCGTGACACATTGTGCCCCACTCTTCCCTAATTACCGATACAGTAACATTGAAATTTATGATTATTTTCCAAAATTCGAGAAATTATTCAAATGTTTTGCGCCCCTGGGCAGCTTCGTCTCGAGGTGATCAGGATCTCTGGTGCTCATAAGGGAGGACCATGTCTCTGGGAGGTCCCGCAGGTTTGACATCCGTTTGACTGTAATACGCGAATCAGTGATGATCCTCCCGATGAGGCTGAAGCCCCGGGGGTGTCTTCACGATTTTCGTGCTGGACACGATATCTACCTCTCTCTCTCTCTCTCTCTCCTTTTCTCTCTACTCGCACAGCCGGTTAGCCATTCGGGGGATTAGATGTATACCTGCGTGCGTGATTGCATCGTAACACAAGCCGAGAGAGAGAGAGAGAGAGAGAGAGAGAGAGAGAGAGAGAGAGAGAGAGAGAGAGAATGAAGAGGACGTTGAAACGCGAAGCGCGCCTTATCCACCTCGCTGTGTTCGTTCTCTCGAAGATCGGTAAAACCATTTTAGAGTCCTTTTAGCTTCAATTTAACGTTGTGGACGAGCTCGAGTCGAGTGGCATGTTCTTTTTTTTGCTTCCTTCTTTCCTTTTTTTTTAAGGCCGTCGGCTCCTCTATCCTAATACAAAGAGGCGCGAGCCGCGGCCAAATTATTATGATAGGTCGCCACCGGATTCCCGTCGGTTTCCTTTGATCTCACGCGGCGTTTAGCATGATCCCCCGATACTTAGGGTGGTCCAGCTCAACCGATGCTTCATAGTCTCCTACCTTAACCCGGTATATACACTGATACTACGTACTATTTTACAATATATGCGATATATTGTGCCTTAACACAGACGCGATCTATAGATCCGTCGTGGGCACACATATATGTCTATATAGACAATCGTGTTGTAAATAACAGCCTATACATAACTATGGTAAGACAATATATGGCAAAAATTGTAAAATAGTATGTAGCAACGGTATACACGGAGAAAAAAGTATTACTTGGATCAAGGGAATTGTTCATTCATAGCCAAGTGCAGAAATTATCGTAGGGATCCAATTGGATTACAGTAGAGCGTCGATTATCCGAACGTCAGTTATCCGAAATGTTAATTATCCAAAAGGCGATTTGGTTCATTCGAAACGTCAATTATCCGAATGGCGATTCGGTTTATTCGAAACGTCAATTATTCCAATGGCGATTTGGATTATCCAAAATATCAATTATCTAAACAATAATTGTGTTCATCCAAATGTTCAGTTATTCGAACGATTACGCCCTATATATTACGGCAATGGAGTGGAACGAAAGGCAACCTGAATGTTGTTCAATGCAACTTCTTCTAAAACGATTGCGAGATTTGGCAGCAAAGAAACGAGCTACCGTTATCAAGCAGAAGAAAATCGTCGACTTTTTCAAAAATCAATACATGCGAACTCAAACCCGAGTCTTGCTCCGGCTACAATAAAGGCCTGATCAGGCATTCTTATTTCTTTTTCCGGCATTGATCAGGATTCTTGATCAAGCCCTGATCATTGCATCACATACGAAACTAACTTGTTAACCTACCATTATTTGCTTGGTCAACGCTCTCCGGATTAACCTGCACCGATGAATTCAATGCCATCGGTGCAGGTTAGTCTTAATTTTACAATTGTTTACTTTACTTTACAATTCTTAAATCTTACTTATTCAAATTCTTAAATCTGTGCAAATAGATTTAAGAATTGTAAAAGTCTTTGAAAAAATGTTATGCTAACCTAACTAACTAAGAATTGTGAGTCTGAAAAATGGTTATACTAACCTGCTGCTGTATTATTCCTTCCATATTTTTCCTTATTAAGTGCCATTTTCGCAGACGCAGTCATTGGTCACTTTTCTGCCACTTTCGTGTATCCATTTCATTGACAACGTAAATTTTATATACGAAAATGTGTAAAGTGATTAATGTCTCGTGCTTCTCTCGAGTCTCTCTAGCATCTGGCAAGATTAGGTTAGGCACATTTTTAGTGCCAAACTCTATAAGTCCGGCTGCCTGACCATCGCCTGAAGCTAGCCGAATCAGGCAAATTGAAGTAAGCGGTAAGTCCGGTTGCTTGACCAGCGCCTGAATCTAGCCGGATCAGGCAACTGGAGGAGAACGTACATCCAGTTGCCTGACTATCGCCTTACACCAGCTGGATCAGGCAAATTAAGGCATGCTTTAAATAAGGCCTCCGTACTACAACTTAATTCAGGCCCGGGTCAAATATAAGGCCAGCCTGACAATGTTTCTACTCGGGAAGATGTACAAATGTTGATTATTTTCAAATACATATTTAACTTCGTTCTATATCATTAAATCATAAAATCGTTATTTGCAATTCACCAAAAATCTACTTGTATTATTAACATATTAATGCTCATTGTATTTTTAAATATAAATATTTTATCATATTGAACGAATCAACTTTTTTTTCGCCCACGAAATATTGCTGTTCGGTTATCCGAATTTTCGATCATCCGAAAGGCATCCGGTCCCAATTGATTCGCACAATCGACGCTCTGACGTACTATACTTGTCCAAACTTCCTTATAGAGATCTAATAGGTCATCGCATTCAATCCGTACACTAAAACGCCACCCTCGTACGTGGGATTCGTATCGGGATTCCCCATTGGAATCCAATGTACGAATTCAATTTAATGAACGCAACTTTCAATCAACGATGTTATATTGAGATGAAACAACGAAATCTATTATTATTCAAAGTACTGGGTTGTTTGATGCAGTAAATAATTCTTAAAATAATCTAGTATACCATGTTTTCCGTAAATAATTTGTTCGCATCCACCAATGACGGATTGATGCAGTCCAAGTGGTTTTTTTACGTGTGTGTATATATATGGATGTGTAGGTAGGGGCAAAGACACGATAAACCTTTGACCAAACAAACTCACGTTAATTAGGAACTAAACACCGATATAAACATATATCTTCCGGATTGTACCAGGTCGTAGAAAGCATTTGATACCTTTTCCCACATTTCGTTTATATTCGACATACATACATATATATATAAATGTATGTCGAATGTGAACGAAATGTGGGAAAAGGCATCGAATGTTTTATACGACCTGGTGCAATCCGAGAGATATATGTTTATATCGGCGTTTATATATATATATATATATATATATATATATATATATATAAACACTTATACACACGCACGCACACACACACACCCACAGCTGTTCACTTTATAGCCCACATTCCATTGTCTTGAGAGCACAAATGAATTTTCAAATCCACCAAAATCCAATCTTGGCGTGGTTATCTTCCACCCGTGGAAAAATTTCTTAGGGATACCTAAATTCCGATTGGATTCCGATCGGGATATAATTCGGATTCCCTAGAAGGGGTATCCTCATCGGAATCCAAATGGCGCCCACTACGTAGCACAAGGCGGATACGTGTTGGCAAGAATTTTAACCCTTCGTGGTCACTCATGCAAATTCAATCGCGGTGGTCACACTTGGGTCGATTCTACCTAGTCAGTTTTCAAAAAAGTATTATGACCAAACTGTCCGTCCGAAGTGGTTTAAAAAATTCCGGAATATCCTTTGAACTTTCTAGATGATGTACGATAAATTTATTTATAATAAATAAAATGGCGACATGTTGAAAAAAAATCATAAACAGGTGGAAACGCAAGAAAGACACTTTTTCGCTCAAAAAATCTTAGTTCCGTGAATTTTCAACATTTTTACCTAAAATTTGGACGTGATACTCCTTAGATATGCTACTTTTGGGAAAAAATAGTAGCATAGTGCGCGTTCCAAAAAAGGTATTTATTCCGACATGTGAAGAGGGTAAATTTTATTTTACCCTTTTAGTATGAGGATACTTCAAATTCCAAGTAAGATGGTGAATACAGTCCCATTCGAAGACGGGAACTATTATATATTTATGCCGAAAAAATGATCGACGGGTCGATTCTACCCAGAGTGACCACGAAGGGTTAAATACGTATTTAAAATACGTATTAAATAGATTTTTCTTAGCAAATTAAATACATATTCTCTTAGTTCGAACAATCTCCATTTAATTAAAATGTAATTACATTTAATTTAAATGTAATTACTATAAATAACCTGTTCAGTTCAGTTCAAAATTTGGTATTCATTCATTTATCTTTTGGTTAATACATACAATTTAGTGTGATGTTTTGTGTGCAAAATATATTGTGGATCAAGCTCCGTCTTCAATTTCGTGTTCATCTTTTTGTGTTTTATTAATTATTCTTAGGTGCTCTATTGCCTTTCGACCTATATATTTTTCATTATGGGGTTTAACTCCTCGCTTTAATCTAGTCGTAATTCGATGAGTGTGATTGTGTGAGTGTGATTATGGTATATGTACAGATCACGACAGCTCTACTCTGTCCGCCCGAAGAGAATAAATAACTTGTGGTATCCGAGTCATCTACTCCTCGGATACCATTTATGTATCACTTTTCTCCAGAAAACATGTATTTCAAGGTCTATCTATGGTTTTTTTTGAAAAATTTGATTAACTGTAAAGAATTTTCTTCGAAATTCTGTTATTAACATATATAAGTTTTAACAGTTATACTGTAGCACCAATTTTTACCTAATCTTTTTCAGATTCTTGAATAAACAATTTCAGAAGATGTCCAGCGTCTCCAGCTGATACGGATCGGTATCTCCTGGTGATTTTTACATTCATCCTTGAGATCCGATCCGATATGGAACTAGATCTTGTTCTAGAAGTTCAAGATTCTACCCTAGTTCCTATGCAAAGTTTCTATTTGGATTTTGACTAGAGTCCTTAATAGTTTCGGATTAGGATTCTGACTGCAATCCGATTTGCGAGCGTTACTACATTTCGCTCCCGAATCCGATCCAATATCCGACTGGATCCCGATTGAGAAACCAGGATCCTAGTCCGAGTCGGACTGTATCCATGGCAATATTTCTGCACGGACATTAACAAGCCAGCTTCTTTTATATACATAAATTTCTTTACCCACGAGGATCGTTCTCGTCCTTGTGCTGTGTAGCATTTTTTGAGACAGTTAAATTTAATAAAAAGCGGGGCGATTTGAGAGGTTTCATTTTCATCAAATTTTTTCGTAAGCTTGCCATCCAATTTTCATCGTAAATCGCATAATTGACGGTAATTCACATAGATATGCATATTTTTGCTTCAATACGTACGTCAGTTGTATTTCTCGCTGTTCAATACGAACGCATTACTCATAAATGTTCTTGGCTGAGCGGTTTCGTTTTTTGTTCGTTTTCTTCTTTTTGAAATACCCGTGAGTGAAGACTCGACTATACTGCGGTTAAGCTTGGACGTGTAGCCAGTAACGCGCGAATAGATTCTTCTCTTGTAATCTCTTTTCATCTCGCCCCTTGGCTCGACGTCTTCACTGCTGATTTTGCAGTCGCCGAGGTTCCGTAACGAGCTCCAGACACGGAATACGAACGTAAAAATGTTCTCTCTCTTTCTCTTTTCCTAACTTATTTTTCCTTCTCCCACCACCATCCTCGCTGTCGCACTCACGACCTCTCTCTTACTCTTCTTCTCTCTCTCTCTCTCTCTCTCTCTCTCTCTCTCTCTCTCTCTCTCTCTCTCTCTCTCTCTCTCTCTCTCTCTCTCCCTCTCTCTCTCTCTCTTCCCCTCTCTCTCTCTCTCTCTCTCTCTCTCTGTCGATTTTTCGATTGATTCAACGGAAATATCTGTGTACCATGAAAATTCGTTTATCCGCTTATACACGGAGAGAATTAAATGTTAAAAATTACCGTGCAGTAACGGTAACCAGATGACAACCCTGAAACTTCGCTTATTATTACTGAGTAAAACACAGATTTTCACGAAAATAAAATAAAATTTCTTCTTCAGATAGAAAATTTTACCAGATTTTCTAGTAAATTTTGATGTGTAACAAAATACGCAAAACTTAAATTTAAAAAATATATAATATCAGCGAAATTTTACTGTGCATTTTATTATTTTATGCCTTTCAAAAATGTCTATAAAAAAGTATCGTCTTTATAACAATTATTTTAAGATTTATTATAAAATTTAATGAGTGTTATAGGAAAATGTATTGTGCTCTCGGTAAAAATTATCGTGCGCGCTACCCTTCTTGTATAGTAAAATTTTAGCTACGTCTTTGAAATTTTCTGTAACGTGAGTTAAAAAAAACTTGTCGCATACGAATTATTATGCTTTTCTCACTTGTCAACACATTGAAATATATCACGGTAATTTTTACCGTGAAATTCACGACAAAAATTACTTTTTAATTCTCTCCGTGTACCGCCGTTTCGTTGAAAAACTGCACTGACAGAAACATTCTTTTGATATTAACTAGATGTGTCTGTTTGATTTTTTTTTATTTTAATTAACTAGATTGTTCGTGAAATCAAATTTTTCCTATTGCATTCCGTTATTAAAATTATTTGTTTTAAATATAATTATTTATTCAAAGCAAGATCTATTTAATATCGTCTGATAACTAAATATTTTATTTATTAATAAATAAATCTGTGATTCTGTTTCATCTGGTAATATAAGACAAAAGAGACGGATAGATGGTATACGATTCAGTCTCTTAAAAATCTCATGGCTGTGCTTTTATTAGAAGACTGTTGTAACATTCTGCAGTTCAGTAAAAGGGTTAGTCTTTCTATACATAAATAATCGCGCCTGTTAATAAAAGGCACGATGATACCTTTCTTCTTTTTCCAAATAACAGCCTTGTTAGCGAAAAAAAAGAAAAATAAGTTAACTTTTTTTCATCGCACTTTTATGTCATAAACCTATATATTCCTTTCTCGTATTCATGCGATATATCGTGTTTTATCTTTATTTATTTAATTTAAATATATTTAATATTTAAAATGAATAGCTTAAAAAGGTAATTGTATATTGTATACCAAGGAGACAAAGCCCCTGTGTCCACGGTGCACGCGATTAGTTATAAACCAAAACCATGTTTTCCGAGCTTTTGTATTGTTAAATACATATAGCTGCAAGCATGTGCCCGAGCTGTGTTGCATATGTAAAGTGTATCGCACATGAAAGCTGTATCGCACGCGCAGCGCGGGGGTGGTGGAGGCGGAGCACCCCCGTAGACACCAAACGTAGCTTTGAAATGTATCAGCATATACACAAATGCGTCGTACGTCGATTCATAGAGATCTTTTGATGTTTACGGCAATATTTCTTGTGTCGTCTTTATCGCGGCTTCCTTTAGATCTGGCGGTGTGCATTGGAGTCACTCGTCGTTGCTATGTTTTTCAATATCACTCATTGTTTATTACATTTTTTTTATTATTGATTTATGTCCCGGCGATATCGACGATGCTTTGGCGCGGTGTCACGCGAAAGTGAGGTTGTGTTTCTTTCCGCAAATAACGCCTCAGCGTAGACGTTAATTCCTCGACCTAACGACTGACGGCAGCACCCAACGATCGACAGCTGTTGTACAGGGACGTTTCTTATATTATGTAAACGTGCTCCAAATTTAAAGATGATCCATCAATTAGTTCTTGAGTTATGATTCCCACAAATTGAAAAAAATGTCGTTTCGAGAAGCACACGTTTAAAGTTTCACAAACGAAAAACTCAAAGTCAAATGTGTTGAATCAAACGATGAAGTGTCTTGCCGATTAATCAGCCATTCCAGCACCATACAGCAGTCCTTCCTCTTCCTCATGCAACTCATTTGAAGCTCGCATTTTCTCTTTACGAGCTTTTCGAGCTTCTTTTGTCTCTAATAAACTTTTTCTATTTTGCCGAGCCACGCGCATCTGATCCATTTGCCCGGCATATCCGTAGCTCTGCCTGCCAACTACGATTTTTAGTTCATTCATAACCATGAGTAGGGCTGAATTTCCTTCATTGAATAAAATAGCAGCAAGAAATGCCGCTACCTCGATTACTTTGTACCCAGAATGGAGATGTTTTGGAGCTAATCGCCAAACGGTCGAGTTTGGGTTTGTTTGGGTTATGAAAACCCAAATTTTCGTTATGAAAACCCAAAGAAACCCAAACACCTACCTAACTGAGCGCTCTTGGATAACTGAGCGCGCTTGGCAGTCGAGCCAGTCTTTATCATTTATATACATACCCTTAGACGGAATCCGAATATCGTTTTGAAATTTTCAGGGTGTATTCTTAAGATATTTTGCTAACGATTTATGGAATAAAAAAAAAATTGATTTTTTTAAGCATCTAAAGTGGTTGCCCGCCTTAAACAAAAACGGGGGAAAAAATTACTAACTTTACTTTATCATTATCGCAATGAATGTTTAGCAAATGATTTAGGCTTTTCATGAGATGCCATTTTTTACCTGATGTTTACAAGTTTTTGGGAGCTGCTACTGCGATCTTCGTCGGACGAAGAGTGGGCGAAGAATATCGTTCAACAGAGTGCTTGATACCAGCCGTAAAACATGAAGGAAGCAGCGTTATGATATCGGATTGCATGGCGGCACGTGGTAAGAGTGAAATGTTCGTGTGTGAAGGACGCATGGGTTCGGAAAAGTATATAAATTTCCTCGAAATTGGACACATACCTTCTGTTCCGATGATTTTTGGAGATGGTAACACGAAATCTTTGAAATTCCAACAAGAAATATGTTGGGGAGTTCAAGATCCTACCACATCTCTGCATAGGATTTGATAGGGTCGCCGCACGTAACGAGTTCTCATTGGGATCCAATTGGATGCTAGACTTTAAAGCTTGAGCTTCCTCCTTTATGATTTCGGTCAAAGAAATACAGTTAAAAGAATTTTGTCTGTAAACGGGGTCCACCAGAAAAGGAACAAAAAGAAGGCGAAAAAAGGTCGTTTTCGAAAAAGGGTACTAGTCGTAAAAAAATAGTAAAAAATTATTTAAAAAAACGGAATGATGGTGAATTCCTTCCTTTCAAAATGCCGTTTATTAAACTCATTTATGTCAACTATCGGCGAAATGGCATAAAAAATCGTGCCGGAACTTTTTTGAATTTTTGTCCGGACACTTTTCGCCGGTAGTTCGATCAAGGGTTCGATGCGAAGGGTTCGATCAAGAATCGTATGAGCTTCTGTTCGATAATGTGGGGATCCTTTGAGATAGCGAATTGGATTCGTATGTTGGATTCCAGTCGGGAATCCCAATTAGAATCCAATGTGATAAGCGTGACGTTTTAGTACAGTGATCCAATGCGATTACCCATTGGATGTCTATCAGGAAGTAGATACAATTATGGCAATCCAATTGGATTCCTACGACAATATCTGTACGAGACCCTGCCACAAATGTGCCCCAGCTATTAGCTGGTTTCTTCAGAATTAGTTGGAACCACTCCAGCGGCCGTCACAGTTCCCAGATCTCAACCCTATTGAACATTCATGGGATATTCTGAAGCAAAACATCCAAAAGCAAATGATAACATGGAAAGAAGCGCTTAAAAAAAGTGTTGCAGCAAGAATAGGTAAACGTGGACTCCAGAGTGTGACTTAACTTATTGTACGCTCTATGTCCAAAATTGCTGCAGTCATTAAGGTCAAAGGTGTACCAACCAAGTATTGATTAAATTCAACGTAAACTGGGACTGGACATTTATATACATTATTAGCTTACTTCACTCAATATTATTCCCGAATATGCAGAATCCTCAAAGGTCCAATATAATTTTGGCCAAGGTTGTGTATTTATAATAAAATTTTAAAAATATCCTCTGCACGTATAGATGTATATATATATATATATATAGATATATATGACATGTGTGTATGTAACGACTAAATTCTCTATGTCTGCATTTGAGAGCACCGAATATCCAGGACCCCAATAAAAACACGTCAATAAAAATTTAATATTATAAGTGGGGAAAAAAACGTGACAACCCGTAATCCAATCGTCTCTCGTCCAAAGAGCGAAACGGCCAGCGTTTTTCTTATCTCTCTCTCTCTGTCTCTGTCTCTGTCTCTCTCTCTCTCTCTCTCTCTCTTCTCTCTCTCTCTCTCTCTCTCTCTCTCTCTCTCTCTCTCCCTCTCTCTCACCCTCTCGCACTGCTCACACACACACAAACACACTTTCCCTCCCTACCTCTTCCGCGTTGGCTGTTAAAGCCGAGATTCATGAAACCCGATATATATATATATATAGTAATCCTGGTGGTATACGCGCCATACGCTGGTCTCGCCCGCACGCGGGCAGTTCTACTCGATGACGGATGCTAATGATCCGAGTGTAACGGCTTGACTTCGTCGCGGGAGCGGAGGACAGCATCAATAAAGATCTACTGGACGCTTGAATACACCGCACGCTATTCGCACGCATCTATATATGCCTGTTCAATTGTTCTCTCTCTCTCTCTCTCTCTCTCTCTCTCTCTCTCTCTCTCTCTCTCTCTCTCTCTCTCTCTCTCTCTCTCTCTATAAGTCTATACAGTAGAACCTCGATTATCCGAACTCCCATCACCCGAACCCTCCGTTATCCCGAACGGTGATCCGCTTCATCCGAACGTTCCATTATCCGAACCATAAAATGAAATTTTAGACATTTCTGTCAACTTGAGGTACATCGTTCCTAACAAAGCGTGCGCTCGAGGTTGTAGGCGCTCGTACGCGTCGGTTTGCAGGTCGGAGCACGAAAATTTCACATTCTGAGGCGTTTTCGACCTTCGAGAACGGTCTCGAGTGGTACGAGAAACAAGAAGAGTGCTCTATGCAGCTTCTTTTGATCGAACGCTTGCGCGATTTGGCCGATAAAAAAAACGTAGTATCGATACGGCAACCAAAGATTGAGCAGTTCCTTATTTAAATACACTGGTTGCGCACAATCCATTCAAGTCGATTCTGCGCAGCTGACGTAGCGGATAGCAGTACCGCTCCAACTCCTCTCTTATTGTCTACCATGCTTCGAGCCTGACGCTAGAATCTGGCGCATCTCCCACTATGCGCTACACCGATCGATATTTGGCACCTAGTGGGGGGTTATTTCATTTATGGAGGTGCCGATCGGAGAGGTTGCAGTGTAAAAGCCTTAAAGTTTGTATGTGTATACAGGGTGAGGCACATAAAGTGTTACAGAGCAATAGCACTCAAACTATTGATCGTATCCCAAAATGTTTCAGACAAAAGTTTCAGTGTTCGAGAAGGCCGTCATACTGGATCACCCTATTTTTTTTATCGGTGGAGGCGTTGAAGCTACGCCAAGGTCAACTCCACTTTTTAAAATGGAACCATGTATTTTTTTTTCCATGACATTATTACCGATTTTAAGACGAATTCAGCGACCTACAACACAAGGTCATTCTAGTCACGCAAAGTATGAAATTAGTCGAAAAATCGAAAAATATCGGAATAATCACTTTCAAAGGATCCACTAACCTTGGTTTGGGTCTACCTACAGAAGATGCTCGAACTGATGACCCTCGACTTGTAAGCACTTGTTTGATCGCTGTTTTCATTTCTTACGATACCAATGTTTCTTATCGGGAGCAAGTGGCATGCAACACGACGGTGCACCACCCCAGTATGCTCTGTGTTCAAGACAAGTGATGAATGAGATTTTTGGTGAAAAGCGGATAGGACGAGGCGGCCCTGTAGCTTGGCCACCTCGTTCGCCAGATCTAACATCACCAGATTACTTTTTATGGGGTTTTGTCAAAGAACGCGTAATGGCGGTAGCACCTACCACGCCTGACGACACGGAGGAAAGAATACGCCGAGCATGTACCGAAATTACACTACAAATGTTGGCTGAAGTTAGACGGTCTTTTCATCAGCGAATTAACAAGTGCTTACAAGTCGAGGGTCATCACTTCGAGCATCTTCTGTAGGTAGACCCAAATCAAGGTTAGTGGATCCTTTGAAAGTGATTATTCCGATATTTTTCGATTTTTCGACTATTTTCATACTTTGCGTGACTAGAATGACCTTGTGTTGTAGGTCGCTGAATTCGTCTTAAAATCGGTAATAATGTCATGGAAAAAAAAATACATGGTTCCATTTAAAAAAGTGGAGTTGACCTTGACGTAGCTTCAGCGCCTGCACCGATAAAAAAAATAGGGTGGTCCAGTACGACGGCCTTCTCGAACACTGAAACTTTTGTCTGAAACATTTTTGGATATGATCAATAGTTTGAGTGCTATTGCTCTGTAACACTTTATGTGCCTCACCCTTATATATACAGGGTGGACCATTTCACGTGACCACCCCAAATATCTTCGTTGCCTTTAGAGTGACGAAAATATGTCAGGAGGTAATTTGAATGATTTCGAAGGGCTGATACCGTGGTAAAAAATTCATTTTTGTCAAGGTCATAGTTTTTGCGTTCTCAAGGTCATCAATGGTTTTTCAAATGGGAACATGTTTTTTTTTTACTAAGAGGTTGTAGCTGATATTCAGACGAATCCAACGGCCTATGATATCATGACCTTGAAATTGTTTTTCACCAAAATACACGTGTAAAAACAGGAAATCGTGATGGTATTGACAGTAAGAATATCCGAATAATGTAATTGAATTTTTTGTGCAGAACTTTTATTGTAACAAATGTTCGAAGTGATGGCCATTAACTTCGACACATTTTTGAAGACGTTGGATGAATGATTCCCTTGACCTTCGAATACTTTCTGGTGTGATAGCGGCGCAGGCTCTTGTAATAGAGTGAGTGAGTGATAGACCGCGAAAAACTACGGATTACGTTGACAAAATTATAAAAAGAAAGTGCGTTATAGATCCACGATAAAATGCAGCAGGCACTACGAGAGAATTATACAGTGAAAATCGTGCCGTCATTAGTCGGAATACAGTATATGATATCTGAAGACATATACAAGGTGTGTAAATCATGCGACTCATTTCTTTTTCAATTTTTTTATTCGCATAGAATCATAATCCAATGTTGTCTCCCTAAAAATAACTTTCTTGAAAAGCCACACACCGTTGTACCCCGAATTAAGGTTTGTTTTGAAAAATCCTAAAATATAAATTTTATCACTTATTTTGAAGAATATTTATACCGAGTTTCAAGTTGATACACGCAAGGGATACAATTTTCCATACAAACATTGACCTCCCATTTCATCCTTTTAGGGGTTGATTTTCAAAAAAAAATTTTCTTAGTGCACCTCTACACTTTTCAAGGAACATATCTTCCAAATTTCTTGTTTCTATCTTCAGCGGTGTAGGCTGTGCTTTGTCTATATGTCAGTCAGTCGGTCACGGAACTGTTTTATATGTATAGATCGCCAGAAATACAAAAAGCAAAAATTACTGAAAAAATGATTAAATCTGAAGAAGCATTGAGTTTCATCTGAATGCATTGAATATTTGCTGTAAAAAAAAATCGGATTTTATCAGGTTCCACTTGATGGATCCAGATGTAACAAAGTACAAGGATATTCTCATAGCGCTTATTTTCATGTACCAAAGGTTCAGGCTAAGAGCATCAGCTGTTTTCACGCCTACGTCGCTCATACGGTGGATAAAATTTCCAAAAATTGTAGATATCGGCACAACTTCGCATGCCAACCGACCTTAAGGGATCATCACAGTGTAACGGGTCGAAAAATATCTGATTTTAGCGTCTTTTTTAATGCTTAAGATATGCTAATCAGTCTGATTTTTTAATCTTAAATCAAAGCACGCATGAAGAACAGAAAATAAATTTTTAAACGTTTATTTTTTTTTACATTTTTTTTAATAGTTGAAAATGTCTTCGAAAAAAAGGAGTCCTCACGGTGTACACGGTTTTGGCCGTAAATATTATCTGAAACAAAATTTTTAAAAAGATTATTTATCAGTATGAAAGCCGCTATCTTACTATGGAGTTTTTTTTTAAATCAAAATTGACAAAATGGCGTCGTTCTGAAAAAAAATCGAACTCAGCCTATTTTTTCGAGTTTTTCGTTAAAAAAAAATATGAAGATAAAAAAAAGCTTCCATAGCAAGATAAAGAATGGCGTGAACAATGTTGTGTCAAAATTCGAGACGGATAGCTTGAAAAGTTTTCCTTTGAGAGTTTACACCGTTTTGAAAAACGATATTTCAAGAAAAACTCGTTTAAAGTTTCGAGCGCGGAAGCCGCTGCTCAAATCATTTTCTCTAATAGAGATTGTACCGACTGAAATTATTCGAATTTCGCGCCAAAAAATTAAACAGAATCGTTATAACCGTCTATGCTATTGGACAATGCAAGAAAAAAATCGATTTTTTTTTATTTTACACCGTGATGATCCCTTAATTCCAGCGTCACAAAAAAAAAAACAAATAAACGAACAGACGGACAGCACAATTTCATAATATTATTAGGATGTAGGTATATGTAGATGCTAAAGGCCGAGAGACTACCCACGCGCATAGCCCCACGACATAACTACGAATTCCCACATACGCCTGTGACGTAATAATCCGTCGTCTCCCTACTCCTATAGCGGCGTGCCAACTCCCCTGAGTAGTCATCCGATGCCCCTCACCGCCACGTTCGTGCCCATCCCACGCCCCACTACTGCACGTTCGGAGCCTTGCCATGCCGCTCACGCCCCTTATCGCGCGCTCCTTGCCACACAGTGCCACAGCTGTGGGAATCTATAATACACTAATTTTTTTTCGACTAGAGCGCGATGAGCCGATAGGAGGAGTGTGTAGCGTGAGGAGAGGAACTCGTCTGCGGTCGGACACGAGGCAATTCTACCGCGCTGCTCTCTCCTCAACGTGTAGAATCGCGCGCGGTGCAGAACGCGCGTGACGACGAGTGTAGAAGTGGATCTCATTCGTAGCCACGCCCACGAGGCCCACGCCTGATTGGCCGAGACTGTTTTCCCGCCTTCCAGCCAAACGCCGAGCTCGCTAACTGCGCGTGGCCGCAAACGATTTATGCTTTTTCTCCCACTTTATTCCTCACGAGACCCCTTCCACGTGTCACGCTCGTATGTTTGCCTGGGGCGGAAGAGGAGGGGGAACTGGCGGCGAAGGTAGAAGAGGGGGCAGGTGCTCGTTCGTGCGCAAGTACGGTACAGCGGTTACAGCGCCTGCAGATTACTTGACAACGATTTTTCGTGTTTTCCGTGAGACCTCCTGTGAGAAAATTTTATCACCTCGCAGGAAACGGCAGAGAAACCGAGTGATGAGACGCGAGGAAGGGAGCGAGAGAGAGAGAGAGAGAGAGAGGGCTGCCTCGCTCAGCTATAATACAGACTTTGTGCTCCTCGCTCTTCCGAATTAACGAGTTTTTCTTTTTTCTTTTTCGATACACTTGTCTCGTTTCTTTTTCTCGGCAAAGAGCTTTACGAATTAACTTGCTATTCCTAGTATATAGATGAGGTCAAATGCAGACTAGCTGCGGCTGCTCCAAGATTATGGTTTTTCGTGCAGTCGTAACTCTGGTCCGGCAAAAAAGTGAAATTTTTTTGTTGTTGTTAGTTTTTGTTGTTGCTTTGTTTTATACAAAGCTCTGCTTTCATTAAATAAATGTTCCAACTGGTCAGAAAATCTCATTTCGACTAGTTGGAACGTGATCAGTTCGAAAAATTCAAAACGTTATAATTTATTAATGGCGCGAGCTACCGAGCTTTATTTCGGCACACATTTAGTCCTTATCATTGCTCTATATATTTTTCTTGATCAAAATCGATGCAATTCTCTTGGTTTCATAAAAAAATACGAATTTTAACAAAATCATCTGTCGTTGGAATAATTTTCGTGAAATTTCAAGACGACGAACCGAGTTTGTTTTATACAAATATACTAAGGGGATGTTAGTTAATTAAGTGAGCTCCGAATGGGAGGGGTCTGGAAAAATCTCACTAAATCTCATTTAGGGGGAGAGGGGGGGGGGGTCAATGAAAATCTCACGTCAACTTTGTAATTCAGAAAATATACTATTTTAACATTTTGTAAGGTACAGGGTGCAAATATGGACACCTTTAGGCTCAAATCGTTATAGAAAGGAAAATATTTTTAGAACACAAGAATAATAACACCATTGTAATTGCTTTATTATATTTGCTAATAATCAGACTTATGAAGCATATATGTATATTCTTCGTAATACTTTTTTTTTAATACTCGTGCAATGTCGATATTTTCAGTCTGGTCTGGAAATATGGACAGGCACGTGTCCATATTAACAGTATGAAATAAAAATAATCTAATGTTCTTATTAATCGTCTTATTCTATTCTTAGGCATCAATTAAGTTATTGCTTCATTATCTTCTTCATTAATTTTAATCAAATATTTTTCTCCTCATCTTAAGGCCTTAGGCCAATTTAGGATTTTCCAAAAATCGATTTTTTTTTGTTAAAAATGTACCTTAGTACCTATAAAATTATATTCCAAAAGATTATGGGTGTGAAAAATCTCTAAGTACTCGATTTTCGAATTCTAGCGCAACCCCTTTTGATTCATGTTGTCACTTTCTACATTTAAACGCGTTTATCTCAAAACTACATTTTTCAAGTCGGCCGGACTCATAACTCAAACAAATTTCAACCGATTCATTTGAAATTTTAACTGTATATTTAGAATTACATTTTCTGAGGCACTACTTAGGATTTTTTAAAATTATATTGCATAGTTCCTTTTTTATAAACAATTTTCTGACAATTTTCTCACGGCATTTTATACTTTTTGTTTTAGAAATGCGCCATTTTGACAAAAAACAATATATCAAAAAAATCTATATCAAATCTATATAAAAAAAATCAAAAAAACCTATTCTTATATACAGGGTGGTCCAATAACTATTAGCACCTTGGATATCTTCGAAACTATAAGGTTCACAGAAATATTTGCTGAAATGAAATTGCACAGTACGAAAGGGGCCATCCGATAGCGATAATAGTTTTTTTGCTGGTGGAGGTACTTCGGACATTTGAAGGTCAACTCCATTTTTTAAAATGGATCGGTATGTTTTTTTTTCTGTATCATGAAAGAGGAGCTTGAAACGAGTTCAACGACCTATAACATAAGGTCATTGAAGGTCATAAAAAGTACAGAAAGGCCTTTATCTTACTATAAACGTAGTAATTTTATTTACTACCGAAACTTTAAGTATTATCGCCTTTCTTTACTTTCTATGACTTTCAATGACCTTATGTTATAGGTCATTGAACTCGTTTTAAGCTCCTGTTTCACGATACAGCAAAAAAAAAAATATACCGATCCATTTAAAAAAATGGAGTTGACCTTCCAATGTCCGAAGTACATCCACCTGCAAAAAAACTATTATCGCTATCGGATGGCCCCTTTCGTACTGTGCATTTTCATTTCAGCAAATATTTCTGTGAACCTTATAGTTTCGAAGATATCCAAGGTGCTAATAGTTATTGGACCACCCTGTATAATCGATAAAACTTTAGTGTCTCATCATAACTCAAAAATTATAGGAGCTGTTGGTCCGGCCGTTGACCTTCCAGAAATAAAGGCGTCATCGGAAAAATGCTGCACATTCGCCATTTTGACATGTATCGCTGTGCAAAAAATAATGTTGTATAGTCAATTACGTGTATAATAAAACCCCTATTTTGTAATTCCGATTTATTTTATAGTTTCGCTGAAAAAAAAAATCACAGAATATGCCCTTTTTGGCCTCTAGAGTGGCCTAAGGTCACTCGTTGGAGTCAAGTTGCCTATGGATCGAGTAGGGAAGATGATGTCGGAGCACTACCCTACCCGATCCAATTTTTTTAAACTAAATAACAGTAAATTAAAGCCGTTATAGTGAACCCTTAAACGTATCATTTTTCTCTTCTTCTTCTTTTACAGAAAAAAAAATGTATTTGATAGAACACTATCAGTAAGTCTTCGTTAGTGGTATGGAGCAAAATACATGAACATATCGAACAAATGTAATCATTTAAAAATTACGGATAAAATCTCACGTGCGGTGGGGGTGGTTCCACATCTCACCAGGGGCAGGGGGTTCCAATTTAAAGAAAAAAAAAACACCTCCCATAATTAATAGACCTCCCATAAGGAATAAGTATGTTTGGTATTATGTCTTGAAATAATCTGTTAATTCGCATTGTCTAAATCCGTATTCTTCGAAGATTTTAATATTCCAAACATAATGGCAATGCACAAAAAAAATAAAAAGTTAGAATTGGATATTTTCGCCGCGCTTCCTTATGATGTCATCTCGCTCACGAAACCTCCTCTTTGAGGGAGCCAAATTAAGGGGTGTGCATAAGCTTGGAATTTCACAAATACAATGTTTTGCCTAGTTCTATCGCCTAGGACCTTGAAGTATTTTTTTCTAATATGTTTATTTATTTGTCGATAAAAAAAAAAACGATAAAAGTCGG
>OZ010722.1:4549839-4574839 GCA_963932345.1 Ophion ventricosus
TCTCTCTCTTTCTCACCTTTTAACGAGACACCAATCCGTACGTTAATCGATTTGCGAGGGTTGATTTAATAGAATTGTGCCAAAGATTGCCGGGTCTAGCTCACCGTGCAGTGCCGTTGCAGTCTGTTCATTAATGATCTTTGCATGAAGGATCATTTCTTTTTCTTTGTACTGCCGCAAGATTTCACTTCTCCAAAAGGGAACCTTTCGATACGCAAAATAATGATAAATACATTTTAAAATGCACTCCACGGGCGTGTATGCAAGGTGATTGGAAATTCAACATATTCCTTGAAAAGGGGTATACAAAATGACCTGACATTTCAATTTATTGATAAAATGTATTATGTATTTGAAAAGTATGAATATTTTTATTTTATTATAAGGTGCAAACATGGAGGTTATGTGTGGAACACAATATCCGATAAATGGACAAAATTTTCAATACAATTTTGGCATAATTGCAGACTAATTTTATAAATGGTGGGTCCAATTGCTTCCTTGAGCTCCGGAATGGTTTTGTGGATCATTGGCATGCATTTTTTCCTTTCAAAAAACCCCAACGAAAGAAGTCCAATGGCGTTAAATCGCACGATCTTGCTGGCCAATCAGTGTTGGGCGTTAATCAATTAAATTTTTAATCAGTTCATTAATTGACTAAAAAAATAATTGTAATTAATTTATTTGGATTAATCTATGTTAATTGCAACTCGCAATTAAAACAATTACAATTAACTTTTTTAATTGTTTTAAGAAACAAATAAAACCTACAATTAACCTATTTAACTTTACAGATATCAGATACGACGTGTTTCGTAGGCTTATGCAGCGCCCTATACAATAATCACTTTTAATTGTTGGTTTTTAATCAAATACACCAAAAAGATTGAAAATTGATTAGTTTATAATTGTGGAAAGTCATGATTAACAATTGATTAATTGTTAATTTGCGACTACAGCAATTAACAATTAATTAATGGTTAATCGTGAGTTTTCACAATTACAATTAATTAATTGTTAATTGTTATAGTCGTGATTAACAATTAATTAATTGTTGATCTTTGGTTACCCTAGCAATTAAAATTTGTCCCTACAGTGTGGCCAATTCACGCGGCGCGAGATAACACGACCATGAAACTTCGTCTGCAATAATTGCATTGTTTCGCAGTGAATTTTCACAATTTTCATGCGTTGCTCGATCGTGTAATTCTCCATGACTAAACCTCGATACTTCCTGATCCCAGTTGTCAAAGATTCTCTATGTTCGCCGCAAAAAAAAAAAAAATGGCGCGCAATTTAAAATGTCAGGTCTTTTTGAGACACTCTTCATTTTATTTGCAACGCATTAACTCTTGTCAACCAGAGATCGAAATTGAGTGGTTTTCGAGTTATGGGGGTTTGAAGATTATTTCGCAATTTTCAGACTTGTTTCCAAAAACAAATATTTGTAAAAAAAAAAACTACTCCACTCTGCTCACTATTGATACTTTTCAGAAAGCTGATAAGTGAATATGAGCTTTAAAAAAATCACTTAAAAAATCTCAGAAATAAAAGATCTTAAGTGGCGAGTATTTGTTTGTAAATTATTTTAAAATCGATGAGAATTACTCGAAAAAAAGTATGATATTTGGCATGCAAATTACGGCAATAAGTTCCTTATTTTTGACAATAAAAAACATTGCTACTCGTATAAAAATATTAATAATTAAGCAGTGATGTCACGACTCCAAATAAACAGATACGAATTTTCGAAGTATTCAGACGGCATTTCATTCGGGGCATTTCTCTCCCTAGATTAAATTTAAAAATTGTAAAAAAAAAGGTATAAATTAGAATAAAATGGTGGCTAATCGTTTGCGAAACACCATAGAATTTTCGAAAACTTTAAATGCGAATATCTTTTGATCGAGTGGGCCGACTGCGATAAACAAAAAACTACATGTTACTTCAAATCAAGCCCTATATTTTTCTAAAAACTCCATCCAGATTGGGTCAGTAGGTTCTACTTAATGCGTGCACAAACAAAAATAATAAAAAAATTACCTTAAAGCATTCTATCACTTATCCTTCATCCCCCTCCCCCCCAATGATTTTTTTGCAAATATTTTCAACGCAAACTTTACATTTTTATTATATGTTATATAGTTTTATTATATAAAAATAAGAAAAATATACTGCGTAAATTATACCCCAATGTTTGAAAAAATCCTGATTTTGAAAAATAAAAGAAACTTCAACAAACCTTGGATAAGTGCTTTTCGCATAGGGAATATGTTTCGTTATAATTAAATGTTATCCTCACTTTGCTACCCAAGGCTCGATCAGGTTAACTTAATTGGCAGGCGACTCCACAAAGTCATAGTTGAGCTTTGGGGAGGAAAAAGAAAAATAAGCTGCATCGTGTTCGTGCACGAGGGAACGCCCTCTCGTTGACAAAATCTCAATGACGCGCGAATCGAGCTTGGGGTTCGTTTGATATGAGACGATGAGATCTCGTGGTATCAAAACTACGGTGAATTCGTAATATATATGAGGCATTCCACGTCAAATCGACCACATTCCGGCCCGGCCCCTTTCGATTTGGCTGAAACTTTAATATCTTATTGCTTTCATCTTAAAACGCTTGTGTGATTTTTTTCAAATTTTTTTACATCATCGCAACTATGTAGTGCATTTTTGAAAAAATCGCCCGTTTTTTTTTTCAAATGCTGACAACTTTCTGAAAAATGGACCGATTAAGATCTTTTTTTTTTATTCTTCGTTTTGAAATGGTGTTTATGAAAAAAAAATATTTGAAAAATATTCAAAGTCATCTTCGACATGATTTTTTTAGTTTTTTTTGTTGTAAAAAAACGCGGGTTTTACAGAGAACGCCACTTTTGATTTTTGATTAATTTTTTTGTTAAAAAAAATATGATAAATTTAGCACTTTTTGCCGCCAGACCCATCGTGGTAAGATTTTCCTTTCTATTTTTTTCTAAATTGAAAAATTTGTATTCTTAAGTTTTTGCAAATATAGCTGTTTCTTATGAAGCAATAATATTCATTAATAAATTCTATGGTTTTCCAAAAAAATGCAGTGTATTTCTAGAGATTCAAGAGATCCCAAATTATGCAAATTATTCAAACGTCCCAGAAATGAATAAATTCATCATTAATTACTATTGAACAATTAATTGAACAACTATTTATTTCATTCGCCATTAAATAATCCTTTAAAAATAATTTATCGTAATTGGAAAACTTTTTAAGTGACTTAATATTATATACAAAGTATTGAGTATGACAGAATGAACCATTAACATTTTTATATCATTATAGAAAACAGCTAGATTTGGAAAAAATTAAGAATAAAAATGTTTCTATGTAGAAAAAAAATAGAAAAAAAAAATCTTACCACGATGGGTCTGGCGACAAAAAATGCTAAATTTATCATATTTTTTTTACAAAAAAAAAATCAAAAATCAAAAGTGGCCTTCTTTGAAAAAATTGCGTTTTTTTACAAAAAAAAACTAAAAAATCATGTCGAAGATGACTGAATATTTTTCAAATATTTTTTTTTCATAAAGAACATTTCAAAACGAAGAATTAAAAAAAAAAGATCTTAATTGATCGATATTTCAGAAATTTATGAGCATTTGAAACAAAAGACGGGCGATTTTTTCAAAAATTCACTACGTATTTGTGATTGTGTAAAAAAAAAATTGAAAAAAATCACACGAGCGTATTAAGATAAAAAACAATAATATATTAAAGTTTTAGCCAAATTGAAAGGGGTCGGGCCGGAAAGTGGTCGATTTGGCGTGAAATGTCCCATATATATATATATGTATATATTGCATATGTTGCTCTCGTTGTTCAACGTCACTATAAGTACCCCTGGCGGGGACGGTGGTTTCCGCGACACTCTTCCCGCTCTCGTGTGCGTCAGGGGGATGATGAGCGAGAAAATCGCTGTTCGATCGTCCGGAAGTGATACGATTCTCGGCTCACATAGGGGACAAAACTGCGCCATCGAGAACGAGAGGAAATCTGCTCCCGCCCTATCGTGTGTTTGTACAAACTGGGTGTGTGCGGAATAGTTGAGGGTTGGGGGTGGGCGGGAGGGGGGGGGTGTCTGACACAAGCGACACCGGTGATAAATTGGACGATCGAAAAAGCCGTGCCAGGAAAAAAATGTTCCACCAGCGCTGAGGGCCCTTTTGTCACTTTTGTTTGACGGAATGGACATAAAACGCGTGACGAGAAAAATTGCAGTCTCCGTTATAGCCTCGACGAGTCACGGGCAAAAGCGTGTGTCGTAAAAAAAAAAAAGTCAACGGTCGCGATTAACTTTTTTTTTTTAGGAAATAACTTTATCGATTTGCGGTGTAATTATTTTGTGTTGCTGCAGCGAGTAGGGATTATGAATGAGGATGTAACATTTCTTTCGCCATTTTTAAGTAAGAAGAAAAAAAATTGCCGAAATATTAAGCCTCCGCGGTCACCCGGGATCAAATTTTTATAAGAGAAACTTTAAACGCGTTTTTCTCAAAACAATGTTTTTCGACCTTGTCGACATGATTTTGGAATAACTATTGCACCGATTAGGCTCAAATTTACAGGGATTATTTTATTCATGTAACTCTTCGACTCCTCCTAACGGTATAAATATTCATTAATATTTTATCCTATTTTTAAACAATTTAAGTTGTGAAAAATAGTCGAAAAATTGAAAAGTGCATCATTTTGTTTTCTTTTTATCGGGGGGGGGTGAAGGATTTTAGTAGGGGTCATAACTATCCACTTTATAATAAAATACTTGACTTTTTGTTTTCAGGTGATCCAAAGTTAAGATTTCGTGTCGACAAGATGAAAGCAGTGGTAACTTCAGATCCCCAAGATAAATGGAGAAAAAATAATTAAATTTTTTCCTGCACTTTGAAGCTTCTATTTGTATATATAAAAAGTTTAAAATATGAAGATAAATTTTATTATGAAAAAGAAATTCTTGAAAATATGTGCAATAGATGGAGACTGATTACTTAAATTTAAATGAATGCACACAACCAGTATAATGTCAGAAAGTTTGAAATAGAATTCTTTATATTTATGTATAAGTAATTTTTAATGTTTCTCCGTACGCCTTCACGAACTTTTACGATCCTGTCCCGTTTCCCCTTCACCCTAGACGTTGCACGTATACGCTGCTTAGCGGTCACCAAACCAAGTACTGGTCGACGAGAATTCTGGTTCACGTAAAAGATCGTGGGAACTGTACATCAACCGCGCACGACCGCACCGATGTTGGTATACTGCTGCCCCATTGCTTTTGCATTCAACGAAATCCAATCACACTAATCTGTATAGGAAATTCATAACACCCGCCAAAGTATCCAACGTGCTCCGTCATCTACATTTTCGCTGTCACTCCAAATATATATATATATATATATATATATATATATATATATATATATATATAGTGTTCCTACAGTTCCTTCACAAGCTGTGTATTCGATATGTCCCTAATGGTTTTCCTTCAAAATCACTAGATCGTTGTGAATCGATGAGAAAGGAACGAGCCTGCTATATGACGTCTCCATTTGCCGGCACATACATTCGAATGGAGCAATCAGCGCCTCCATTGACTTCGTATTCACCCATGGACATTATTATGCGTCATGAAGAATGTGATCTCGCTTTTTGGTTTGGGGAAATGGGTCCCCGGATGGGTTCTCGCATCCGCTAAACATCTTTTCCATTGATGGCGCCGCATCGAATCGCGTGAAGTAGCGTGGTCCTCGAGATCCGGGGTTCTAACTATGGCTATATACACTTATGTACGTATGCGCATGTATATATTCCTGGAAATTGTCACCGCGAAATCGCGATCGGCGGTTTATTTTATATATATATACACTACTCCAAAGAATCAAAGGAACAGCACATTTCTTTCATTTTTTTTAGTGTTTTTCTAGCGCTGTATCTCTGTGAAAAATGGTCTCATCCAGATAAAAAAAAAGCATTTTAAAGCTTCAAGTCTCTAGTTTTGAGATCTTTTGGCAAATACTTTTTATGAGCTATAGTTATCTCGCAATCATAAGAAATAGCGTGAGACAAAAATTTTCAAAACTTTTTTTTTTTCAAGGATTCACGGTCTAGGGAATTTTTTTCCAGATGAAGTAATACCTACTTCAGTTAGCTTGTTTATTTAGCTACAATTTCGTTTTTTGTCAGTCTCTCTACGTCAATTTTTGGCTGAGATATCAGACTTTGTATGAAAAAGGATCCTTTTGTCTTTCGACACTTAACATCAATTTGAAAAAAGTACAAAAAAATGACTTTTTCTGGTGTTTCAGTAAACCTACTACTACTTTACAAATATTCATGGAAAGACTGACGTTGCCAAGTTTATTTTTCAGCTCAATGTACCCCCAATAGCCCTGTAAATTTTCAAATTGATCCATTGAACCGTTTTTCGGATCGATTGATCAAAGTTTTACAAAACAACTAAAGGAACCTCCTTATGTATCCGGTGTCCCTAGAAAATCCCCATAGAGATGTTGATGCATCTTGGGACTTCCCAACAAACTCACGCGCGCGATCGCAAAATAATATATCTTTTTTTTTGTTGTTGCGAGATCCAACAAATTCCGGTTAAGAATTAACAATGAAAAATTCTCAAACGACGCCTATCGAGAAATAGCGCGGATTCCACTTGGCTTCCAATGTGGTTTCTCTAGGTGCGGCCTCCCTATCAAATCCCTATAGTGATGCGGTAGGATCTGTAGACTCTCCAACAATTTACCGCAAGGGAGTTTTATGTTTTTGGCGATGTGTTTTTTTTTTCTCTTCATCCGTTTATTTGCTTTCCATATTTTTTTAAAATTCCTTTCCCATGTGTTCGTCTGCCTGTGTCCCTTTCTTTTTTTACCCACCCGTCATTATTCAGTTGTATAGACGAGTTGTGCATCGATAGTGATTACCCATTCACGTGCGTTTAAGTGGAACGTGTATATCGGTACAATGGTTATTAAACGCGTGTGGTTCATCTGTCGCGTATACATTTAGCGGAGGACATGCTACATTATGACTGTATTAGTGGTCTGCGCCCGCAATTGAACAGAGGGCAGCGACTGTAATTCCGAATTAAATGCCCGTTTCGGTATAGTTTCGCGTATTTCGGTTTTAGGATATAATAAACGATGATCGGCAAGGCTTAAGCTACATTCATAGAATGTTTTATAAGCGAGGTATGCCAATATATATATATATATATATATATATATATATATGTAGTACGCGTATGTGATCGTCACGGTCGTTCCCCGCTACTCACCTTTTTTCATCGGTCTACGACACACGAACATTTAAGGGGCCAGTCCACTTGAGAGCCACGAAAAAAGGCTATTTTCGCGATTTTTTTTTGAGGATATTATAAAAGATATGAATATAGAAGTTATTGGGCTTGATAAATAAAATCTTGAAATACATTTTAAAAAAATGTAATTCATTTTTATTCATTTTTAAGTACAAAAATTATAGTTTAACGTAACGCCTCAAAAATAGGTGGGCTAGGTAGCTCCATCAGAACTCGGCAACGGCTTGTCTGAAATAAAGAAATCAAAGTCCATTAGATTCAGTATGACACCAGCTACAAAATAACCCTCGGATATAAAGTTTTATCAAAAAATAAAAAAATGGCAGATGAAAAACGAAAAAAGTAAAAAAAAACGCATTTTTTTCGCAGTTTTTCGCAAAAAAAAAGAGTAAAAATCAAAATTTTAAAACCATCGAGGGTCATCTTGTTGCGAATCATGTTTACAATATGTGGTTCAAATTTCAAGAGAATCGGTTTATTAGTTTTAGAGATACGATGGAGCTAGATTTTGAAAACGTTGTTTCGAGAAAAACGCGTTTGAAGTTTATACCATGAAAAACTCGTACCTAAACTCAATCGGCAATATTGACACAATATTGACACAATATTTCTGAATGTATGTACCTTCGAAAACAGTTAAAAAAAAATCGATTTTTTGAAATTTTCAAAGTGGACTGGCCCCTTAATATGCATCATCGGTGTTCGAATTCGTGTGTTACGCTCACACAAAACTTACATATTTTAATAACAGAATTTCGAACAAAATACTTTACACTTAATAAAAAAATTCGAAAAAACAATATATAGACCTTGAAAAACATATTTCCGGGACAAAAGTGACATAGATTATTTGATCTATGTAATTAGGAGACAGTGGAGCACAATGTGTCACGGGGCACAGTGAGCCACATGCGGTTTCTCGGAGGTTTGTAGCTCGTAAATTCCGAAATTATCTGTGCTGCACCGCAATTTATATTAGGTTTCGTCAAGCCTAAAAGAAAGTCGATAGCAGCTCACAAAGGATTATTCCAAATTAAAAATTAATTTCAGGCTTGGAAAAAAAATATTTCGCTCGCCGGGAAAACCTAAAATATAACACTTTCTGTAACGGCTCCGGTTTTCGGTACTAATCGATAGTTTTATTATTTATGATGCACTCAGTGACTTGTGTTTTTTCCATTCGTAGTTTAATTAATAGTTATTTTCATCAATAATGAAATATTTTACTAGTGGGGTACAATGTGTCACCGAGTGGTGGGGCAAAATGAGTCGACTCCCAATGAGGAGACAAATAAGTGACGACGCTCCGAAGAAGCGCAATGTGTAATGGACAACTGTCAACCACATGAGATTTCTCGGTGTTTTGTAGCTTGTAAAATCCGAAATTTGTTGTGTTGGTCCGTGATTTATATTAAGTTTCAGCTGGCATAAGGAAAGTCAATAGCAGCTCACAAAGAACTATTAAAAGTACAAATTTAATTTAAGCCTCGAAAAAAAAACATCGCTTGCCGGTTAAACGTCGAATATTGTGGGGCAATTGTGTGGGGCACAATGTATCATCGAATTGTTGAGCACAATGAGTAGACTCCCAATGTTGTTGGCAAATAATACCCGCTGTGAAATTCTCGGTATGTATGAAAATTTGTTATCTGTGTTAGGGAAATATAAGAGTTTCAACCGGCTTGCTGTACCCTACGTTTCGCAACACTTGACACGCTGTATCCACTTATCTGACACATTATACCCCACCCGTGGGACACAATGAGCCAATCCGCAAATTTTTTTCGAACTCATTATTTTAGGATTTTTAATCTTTTTGCAAAAAATATGGTAGCCTTATTGTAGGCCCAAAAGCCTATAAAATCGATTATAACCGTTTTTTTTTTACAATTTAGACTACTTGGGTAAGAGTAAAAATTCGATAGAAAAAAAGTGACACACTGTGCCCCACCTTACCCTACAGTCGAACCTCGATATAACGAAATCCCCGATATAACGAAGATTTGTCCATTCATTTCCGATAGACACCCGAAACCTTGATACAACGAAGAAAAACTATAGATATAACGAATTTATTTTCAGGGCACTTAACCTCTATACAAGGAATTTTTGTGAACAAAACCTCTGTATAACGAAGCTTTCGGTAAACTTTCCTTCCTTTCATTCCCTTCTCACCCTCATTACTTCTACGGAGACTGTCTAGATTTGCAAAGTTTCCCTCCTCAGACTGTACACGTGATTCCATCAGTTCAGTCGTCAAATCAAAACAATCGGGAAGAGTGAAATTTGAGCCGGTGCAACATAAACATGAATGGTAAACAACGGAAGTCTTTGATCATTGGGGAGAAGAGGAAGATAATCGACAAAGTGAAAAGTAGATTAAAAACGAAGAAAGACATCGTGGCGGATTATGGGATTCCATCCAGCTCATTGTCAACAATCATGAAACAAGAAGCAATCATTATGGCGGACTCATCTGGAGTAGCCACGAAAAGACGACGAAAAGCTGAGTTTCCAGATATTGAAGCAAGCTTATTGACGTGGTTTCAACAGACTAGGAAGTATAATGTAAATCTTGGTGAACAGCTGATGAAGGAAAAAGCCGAATCGTTTGCTAAATTGTTAGGCCCCATGAACGGGTGGCTTGAAAACTTTAAAAGGAGACACAATATTGGTTTCCAGGGAGTGGTTCATATATATATGAACACCACACTCCGAAAAGTTTGTGGTGTTCAGTTCACATCCGATTCAAAAACTACCCCTAACAGTAACAAACCACCAAAAACTGCCCCTAGCAGTTGTGATGCGCTTGAAATTGCACTTTTATTGATGATCAGTTAATATAAATGTTTGAAAACACATGAAAAATTTGTAGCAAGAAAATCTGACTCGAAAACTACCCCCAACACTAACAAAACATGGAATTATCCGTAAGTCCTTCAGAACATGCTTATGTGTTTTGGAACACTCATATTTCGATTCAGATCAGAATAAAATAACAGAAAATGAGATAATAACATTTTATCCATTAGGGGGTGAATTTCTCTCAATTGAGGGGTAATTCATAATGGTTGATTGATCCGTAAGTTCTTCAGAATCCCGCTACGTGTTCTGCAATGACTTTTCCTCAATTTCTGGCAGAAATGAACGATGGGAAATGAAATTAAGATGTTTTCAAGCGATTGGGGTGGTTTTTTCATTTGGGGGTAGTTTCTAAGGGCAGAAAAATTATCGAATAATTTTTTTTTTCTCACATTGGGTACTCATGAATTCAGATTCACCATGTACCAACTTTGTCAAACGCTTTAAAAAAAACTCATCTGTTAAAGGGTTAAATGGAGATCGTTCGGACTAAGAAAATATGTATTTAATTGTCTAAGAAAAATCTCGTGCGCCCACGTCTTCGTCTTATGCTACGTAGTGAGTGCCATCTGGATTCTAATGAGGATATCCCTTCTAGGAAATCCGTATCATATCCCGATCGGGATTTCATCGGAACTTAGGTATCCCTAAGAAATTTCTGCACTGGTAATGTATATATTTTTACACATCTTAACACATACACGCATACGTGCTTTCAGTTTATTTCAGTACATACGTCCGTGTGTTTTCTGTGCTCTGAATACGGTGTCGGATATACCTGCAACTGTCGAAATGTGCGGAATAGAAAGAAGCGAATGCGAGAACGCGACAGCCAGAACGAGCCAAGCGTCGAGTCGTTCTTCTCGTCACGCCACGTCGATTCGCCACAGTTGTGCGACTAATGCGGGTTATTCGGCGCAAATTTACCCCTACTATATTCAGCACACACACACACACACACACACACACACACACACACACACACCACACACCACACACCGCACACACACACATACACACACACACACACACGCGCGCGCACACACACACACACACACACACACCACACGCACGCACGCACACGCACGCGCGCGCGCGCACACACACACACACACACACACACACACACACACACACACACACACACACACACACACACACACACACATATATATATATATATATAGTGAGTTTGTTTGGGTGTGTGTGTATCTGGCACAAGATATTCGTAATAGACGCAGTGACCTGATATATGAACTTCCACAAGTGTATATGTGTACGTGCGTGTACGCGTGTGTTGCGTGTATATTCCCTATTGTGACGTATAGGGAGAGAACGTGTCATTGAAAAGGATGGATGAGGTAAGTCTTATTTTTCCGCGTGATATGGGACTTATATAAATCTCGTTACTGAATTACGTCTTAATTAGTGCCTCGTGCGAATGACGATGAGGCATGATTGGACGAAAAAAAATGCTCTGTATGGAGCCTCTACAATTTTCGATCCTTGAGTGTGCCAAAAATGCCAAAAACGATCCGTCTGTATCCCATCTATTTGTATACAATCGTAATGATACCAATTAACGTTAGAACAAAGAAAACATTAACAGTAATAATATTGATAATAATAGTAGTAATGAGAGCGGTAATAGTAGCAGTGATAATTATGACGATGCGATAGAAATAGTAGATGTAGGAAATAATAACAGAGCACAATGTTTGGCGAATAATTCACCAAGAGGAATTTATCAATTTCCATCTTACTGAACATTTTTTGACGTAAACCCTTTTGTATAGGCCATGGAATTATCTTTAAGGGATCAGTATCAGTCTATCTTCGGAAATTTTCGATTTTCTAAAGACATCAGTTTTGTATACTACATATCTGTAGAAATACGATAGAGAATGTTATTTAGGTAGGCGTGACCGATAAGGGGCTGAAAAAGTATTCTAATATACTTCTAATACAATAGAAGCATCTCGAACCGTGTCAAGCTCCCAAAGCTACCAGAACAGAGATCCGAAACCAAAAATCCTAAGGAATCGAAGCTTTTGAAGAAGCTGAATGAATAATCTATGGACCAGGAATCGCTAATTGAGGGTAACAGGCTTTTTTTAATTTTATATACATTTTTACAAGAGACACTTTAAAAGCGTTTTTCTCAAAAGAACGTTTTTCCACCTTGTCGACATGAATTTGGAAAAAACTATTGCACCAATTAGGTTCAAATTTAGGGTAGCTTGGGTACAGTTGTAACAGTTTTCTATTGATCGTCCATAACGTTGCAATTACGGTATAAGCCGTGCAAATAAAATGCTTTATATTAAAGACTGGACATCTGCCTTCAAATTGCAATCACAATTAGGTACCCATCTCTTTAATAATATGAGATAGAGCTCGTTTTGTAAAATATGTGCCACCGTTACAACCGTGCCCATACCAGGGGCGGTTGTAACAGGGCTGGGGGTCAGCTGTAACACATCCGAATAACACACTGTGCATGCATTGTAATCACTTTTTGTAATTAAAAACACGTATTAAGGTACTTTAAAATTACTTTACTCTAGTGTGGCACTATTTATTATTATTTAGGTAACATTTCTATGGTTCTATATAATCAGTCTACAACATTAATGAGATCAACATTGACATGTTTATTATTATTATCTCAAACTAGCATTAAATAGGAACAAACCTTTCAATTAATGAAGATAATTCTTTAATGTATCAACAAAATGCTTCTTAAACAATTTAAAGTAAAAACAAATTAGCATTCCAAAGAAAACGTAATTAAATTAGCCGCAATTATGGCAAATATAATGGCGACTACCGTCAGTACACTCCAAGTGAGACCAGAGTTGACAATCTCCTTGACATTTCACCTATTTTTCTCCTTGTCTGCTCCGTTTACACGGTTCTAGATAAACGTTACAATCGTACCCCCCCCCCCCCCCCCTGTCTTTTCGGCAATAAAACTATTCCAGTGACCAAGAAACGTAACCTACAAATACACAGTTGCTTGTTTACTAAGCTCTAAAGTTCAATAATTATTCAGAAAATCATCCAATACGCAAACTGGTATATCAACGAAGTAATATCAAAAAGAAATTGATTAAAAATACTTACTTTTGAACGAAAAAAAAACCCAATGGACCCCTCTGCGAGTGTCAGTTTTGTGGGAAGTGACGCGTAGCACTGCCAAGCGTGTCGAGGTTTGCAAGACGTGCGTCTTTCCCCTTGTACTCCTCTCCACACTATTCTCCGGGATTATTCTATGCATGTATCTCTTCGACCCATACTAACGGTATAAATATCCAGTAATATTTAATCCTATTTTTAAACAATTTAAGTTGTAAAAAAACAGTTGAAAAATTCAAAAGTACCCCATTTTGATTTTTTTTTTGTCGGGGGTGAAAGTTTTCAGTAGGTGTCACAACTACAGCTTCATTTTATAATAAAATACTCGACTTTTTGTTTTCAAATGCTCCAAAGTTAAGAAGTTTCGGGGCACTTAACGAAATGGTACCATTTGATTCAAATTTATACAATATATTCTCTGTTATATACGAATGTACCTTCCAAATTTTAAATCGATCGTCTACACCGTTTCTATAAAATTTACAATAGAAGAAACACTTTTTAACAAAAAGCATTTAACATTATGACACTAATGACCATTTTGTCATAATATACTGAGTGATTTGACAGTTTTTCAAAGCATTTAAAAAAAAATGTTCACACTATTCCGTGCGTAAAACTGCCATTCAGCGATGAGCGTAGGCAGTTAAAATATCTCCTTATGTTAAAGAGGTTTTTTTTTAATTGTAAATTTTATAGGGACGGCGTAGACGATCGATTTAAAATTTGGAAGGTGCATTCAGTATATGAGAAAGAATTTACTGTATAAATTTTAATCCAATGGCAACACTTCACCAATTGTCCCGAAACTCCCTAAGGAATTTCGGGATACTTAACGAAATGCTACCATTTGATTCAAATTTATACAGTAAATTCTTTGTCGTATACTGAATGTACCCTTTAAATTTTAAATCGATCGTCTACACCGTTTCTATAAAATTGACAATGGAAGAAACACTTTTTATCATAAAGCATTTAACATTATGACACTGATGATGAATTTGTCATAATGTACTGAGTGATTTGACAATTCTTCATAACATTTTTAAAAAATGTTCACACTATTTCGTGCGTAAAACTGCTATTGAGCCATGAGAGTAGGCAGTGTAAATATCTCTTTGTGTTAAAAAGGGTTTTGTTTTATTATAAATTTTATAGGAACCGTGTAGACGAGCGTTTTAAAATTTGGAAGGTGCATTCAGTTTATGAAAAATAATTTACTGTATAAATTTCAATCAAATGGTAACACTTCACCACTTGTCCCGAAACTCCTTAAGATTTCGTGTTGACGAAGTAAAAGCAGGGGTAACTTCAGGCAGCCAGATCATCAAGATGAATTAAAAAAAAAAATTAGTTTTTTCTTGTACTTTGAAATTTTTATTTTTATGTGTAAAAAGATTAAAATGTGGAGATAAATTTTATTATGAAAAAAAATTCTTGAAAATATGTGCAATAGACGGAGACCGATGCCTTAAACGCACAAGAGAGTGTATTGAAGGCGTGTAAGAAAACAAGCTCACAGCTCATTCGGATAGTCCAACGATATCTCAGATATATCTAATTCATTTCGTATACACGAGATATAATCGAAAAACTTGGAATACATATGTCATCGCGTACCTTCTTTTTTTTTTGCCGTCTCCGAGAACCGCTTAACCTGATAACTTTTTTTCCCCGTATCGATGGAGAACGATACGATTCGTGGAAATATTACCCAATTACAAGTCAATGTAGTTCGATAAATGTTTTTTTCGTATTTCTTATGTAAAAAGAAAATTAACAATATATAAAAAATTGCAGACATTGGTGGATGGAGGGGGAGGGGGTGTCAGGGTTTGCCTCTGACGGTCAATCAGAAGGACATGGAAAAGCCTATACCGGTACGGATTTTCTAGATTAACGGATTTTTATTTTTGATAATTATAGTTTTATTAACAGATTTTTAGAACAACGACTAAAAAGAATTAATAAACGGCGGGAATATACGTCGTATAATAGGACCCTCTTTGGAACATCCTTGCCAATGGTTGACTCTTTTTCTCTGTAAAGCATCGCCTGAAAAATAAAATGAAAAAAAATCTTGTAAAAAAAAAGTTATAGCTAAAGTGTGGCATAGGGAAACATTGAAAAAAAAAATATTGTGGAAATGACAGCTGTTTGAAAAATACTCTGATTTTTAGCAAAATTTTGAGTTTTGAAAATTAATAAGAAATGAATGCGGCATCCAATCAAAGAAATCCTATGCTACATGCTAGATAATATTATAAAGAATATGTGGTTGAAATTTTATCAAAATCGGTTGATGAGATCACGAGATATTTTGTCCGACGCTGCGCTCACTTCAAATTGCTATAACTCCGGTACTTGATTGAAATGTTGACATGTTTAAACGCTTAAATATTCATAAAAGTATAAATATTAAAACTAACACAAAAATCGATTTTTTGAAAATCTCAAAGTGATGTAACTCCTTAAGGTATTACTGGATGGACCGTCGGACAAAAAGTTAATCCAAAATGGGCGAATCATAGATTTACAAGTCGAGATCATGTCGTACATGTTTAGCCTTACAAATAGCTAATTTAATAATAAATTAACACTTAGAAATATCAATTTTCCACCTTTAATAATAACTAAAGTCAAATTCGACGATATGAGATTTTGTCAGTGATTGTACATCTGTTTCAGCTGTCCAACAAAAAAAAAATTGTCGTTTATTAACTTTAATTAATACGTTTAGATCATCTTATTATTATCAATTATTACCCAAAAACTCAATATATATTGAGTTTCCCAATGACTGCTATTAATTCATCGTTAAAAAAGGCGATACTCCTCATTACTTTAATTAATTTCACGTCAACTGCTCTCACGTCAAATTTACGGCGAGTCAGTTTCTTTCATTTTGCAACAATTAACGTCCGCTGAAGCTGTTTTCTCATAAGCGACCGTGTTAAATTCACATGTTTATAACTACTAAACTATTTAGTGAAAAATTCTAAAATAATTCTTGTATTGTTATTCTATCACGAGCTATCATTCCTCAAATTGTCAAGAATTTTGGCAATTTTTTAATATCCATCAAGTAATAACTTTAATAGCTGTGGGTACAGCGGAAGTTCGGTTAGATTAGCGAAGTGCGGCTAGGGAGCCGTAGGAAAGGGTTCCATTGGGAATGGTAACACGTAAAAATCCGCAAGGGTAAATGTTGGAACACCGGAAAAAAAAAATATGTATCATATATTGCTATAAATAAAAAAATATCTATGTAAAAAATATGCACATAAATCAAAATTTATGACAGATATTAAGAAAAGTCACTAACCAAGAAGACAGAAATTAAGAAATAAAAGAAGTTGCATTGAACGCAAAACCTATGCTCAGTATATTTGCCCTAAAATAAAATAAGCAAGAGAGACAGCGTAATTTAACGTGTTATACCTTGATAAAGCCTTAAGGTAGTCGTCTCGCTACCGTCACGTTGAAAAGTTTGTTCTCCGCTAAAGCGATGAAAGCTTCGAAATAATGCGAAATAATTATATATTGGGAGTACAAATTAATTCGGTCCGTTTTCAAGAGATGGCTCTGCCTGTTATGAATGTTTCATAGTGACAGCTGATATCGGCGGTTTCAGAGAGGTTAGACATCTGTCAATAACATTCAGTTCATATCGCTTTGAGTTCCATTAAAAACCTTGTTTTTTTACTGTGTTGAATATGTCAAATTTTGTGTTAACTAAGCAGCATTTGCGGGAAGTTTTACTTTTCTGCTTTAATTGGAAGAAAAGTGCAGCTGAAGCGCATCGAATGCTTGTTGAAGTTTATGGTGATGATGTTCCAACTGATAAATCATGTAGGGAATGGTTTCGACACTTTAAGAACGGTGATTTCAGCGTTGAAGACAAGCCTCGCCCTGGACAGCCAAATGAGCCAATGAGCTGCTACAACCTGGCGATTCCATTACGGGCGATCGGTATAGACTAAAATTGATTCGTTTGAGCCGTGCATTACGAGAAAAAAGGCCGGAATACGAGCAAAGACATGACAAAATTATTCTTCTGCATGACAACGCTCGGCCTCATGTCGCAAAAGTCGTACAAAAATATTTGGAAACGCTCAAATGGGATATTTTACCGCACCCGCTGTATTCTCCGGACATTGCTCCTTCCGATTACTGGTTGTTCCGACGGATGCAGCAGGATTTAGCAGGTCACCGGTTCACTTCTTTTGCGGAAATCGAAAATTGGCTCAAAACTTGGATCGCCTCAAAAGACGAGACTTTTTTTCGAGATGGAATTCGAAAATTGCCTGAGACGTGGGAAAAAGTAGTAGCCAGCGATGGACAATACTTTGATTAATCTATTCATACCTTTTATTTTTAAATAAATGGATTTTTTACCACAAAAAAACGGACCGAATTAATTTGTACTCCCAATATATGTAATAGTAATATAAAAAACGCTTGCAGCGTTGCCAGATCGCCGGCTCTAATCTACTCGAATCGCTTCGTGGCGCTAGCGTCACTAGACATTGCTTAATGAAAATCGCTATATCTCTGAAACTAGACGATCAAAAATCATGATTTTTTTTTACTCACTTCGTCATATGTTTCTCTGTAATAGAGAATTAACAAAAAATTCTGTAGAAAAGTTTAGAAGTTATTGCGTGAAATGTAAAATTTTCCACTGCTCCCCACAAGCATACGTGTGAAACCGTGCAATCTTTGATTGCCGATATCTCAAATACACAACGGTGAATTCTTTGAAAATTTTGCAGGTAATCACTTAATCGTGTCTCGAATGGGCCCTCAAAATAAAAATAAAAATCTATAGAAAAACGCCTTGGCGAGACTACTACCTTGAGACGATGGAAATACAAAGAATAATTACAATAATAACGCTAGTACTAGTAGCTATGATGATGTTAATAAAGCAAACAAAAACGTGAAAACATGGTGAAAAAAAATTGTAAATAAAAGTCAGCAAATGATGAAATAAGAAAAACCATTAAACAAAAAAAAGACGATTAACAATAAGAAATATAAATCACAAGCGAAATGAATTATAAGAAAGTGATAAAAATTAATAAATAAAAACATGACCCACCGATAAAATAAAAGAAACGTAAAATCAAGAGAAAGAGAGAGGGAGAGAGAGAGAGAGAGAGATATTTATTTCGTACTCTGGAGTATCTCCTCCCTAAGAGTACCGTGCACAGGGAGCGGGAGAGGGAGAGGGGGAGAGAGAGAGAGAGAGAGAGAGAGAGAGAGAGAGAGAGAGAGAGAGAGAGAGAGAGAGAGAGAGAGAGAGAGAGAGAGAGAGAGAGAGAGAGAGAGAGAGAGAGAGAGAGAGAGAGAGTTTCGGGTGTTAGCACCGCGAATATATAGCCCTTGCATTATCATGCTAATTTATTAATTTGTATTATGTGTATTGCCCCCCTTACTCCCTTGCGCCGCTACTTTTTGTCCCTCTTCTTGCCAGTAATTCGTAACGCAGTGTCATTGCGCGCACGTCATGTTTTTTTTGTCGAGTGTGCGTTCATATGTGGCTTTAATCGTGTACGTGTGTGTGTGTGCATGTGTGCGCGCGCGTGCTTGCGTGCGAGTGTGTGTTTGGGTTTGTGTGTGTCTAGCTGGTCGTCCACGCGCGATCAACGTCGAGGACACACTGCGCAACTATGATGATAGGTTTCATCCATCCATATATCTCTCCATCTCCCTCTCTCCCTCCCTCTCTCTCTCTCTCTCTCTCTCTCTCTCTCTCTCTCCCTCTCTCATTCTCCCTCTTTTTCTCACCGTACTTCTCTCACGATGCTTCGAAATATGTCAGCTGTCTTCGCTGTCAGTATCGCGCAGCTCGTATATTACACACCACTTTTTCGATACGCACGCTTCTCTCGTATACACTACACGGATATACGCTCGCCGGCAAGGTTAACCCCATCCTCATTGTGGTTTTCGGATGGAGAAGTATTTCGGTGGGACCCTTGCGCGAATCACCTACCCCACTCAAATGACAACGTATCATTTAAGCTTGCAAAATGGGGCGTGGAAATGTGAACCTCTTGTTTCATAATATTGAGTATATATGATATATATGTAACGATATATGTGTGCTTTGTCTGTAATTTCTTTTATTTTCACAAAATCTCTTTAGAGATCGTTTATATTAACAAAAACGTCCGGAAAAATCGTATTTTCAAACTAAATTGTCCGTCTGTACGTTCGCGCGTTCATAAGTTGAAAACTGTTGAATCGATTCCGATGAAAGGTCCACAGCAACCCAGTTTAGAGAACGGAATATCATCGAGGCTGTTGAGCATTACTCTATGTAGATAAGTACAGTTACAATAAGCAAGCACACGAACAAACACACCATTTATATTGAACAAACAAACGGCAAGAACAAACTAGCACGAAAAAATTAATAAATTAACAAACAAAAGTTTACTAATAATACTGCAATACTAAAATAATCAGGGTTCGAGTGTAATTATCGATTTTTCATGAACTGTTACAAATAATGAGGTGTGCTTGGTAAGCAAAGAAGGTAAAGGGATCCGCGTAGAAATTTTGCTTCAGCCCGGGAGGAAATTGAGTTCGGGCTTTGATAGGGTCCATCTTAAATTTCTCTAACTTTATTAAGGTAGGTGTTTAGTCTAGAACTTTCGGGAAATCGAAAAAAAAATTATTTCATTTTTCAACGTCTTATAGCGTCGAGAATCACCTCCCAAAATTTTGTGACGAAATTCGTAATAGAAAAAAAGTTATAGCGGTGTGTGTAGGGACAAGTCCTACACACACCGTTGCAAGTCCAAAACTTTAAAGGCGTTTTTCAGGAAATCACTTTTTTTTCAACTGGCGGACAAATAATCTCTGCAACCGCGCGATGGATTTTGATGAAACTTTGTACAATTCTTTATTAAGGTTCTTTGTATGGTAATTCACCGCATTTTTGGAAAAAAATGTATAATATAAAAATGTACAGGACGCAAACGGTGCAAAAATAGGTCGATTTTCGTACAATGTTTTTCAAATAGCCGCCATTTTTTTTTCTGTTATCGATTTTTGGCAAACGGTGGTGAATTACCACATGGCAAACCTTCCTCTTTAAAATGTCGTTTATTATTTTTGTTTCGGACGTGCCAATCCGGAGATTGTTTGTCCGCCATGGGAATACATTTTTTTTGAGGACTCGACTTTGGCGCCCTCTGAAAATTGGGCAAAAAACGCTGGACGAAGTAAACAATTTTTTTTCTATTCTATAAGGATAACATTATGTCCTCGAAAAAGTTTTATTGTTATATCTAATAAAGAAGCTGAGAAAAACGTTTTCGAAAATAAGCTTGTTTTTCGCTCTCTAGATTAGACACCTTATGGCCCTACTCTGGAAGCCTCACATGGGCCATCAGAGGCTGGTAACACTTCCCTACCGAGGGCCATTAAAGGCAGAATAACCAAGGCCTTTAAAATTGCCTCAACGGCGATTAAAATCGCCTCAACAAATTATTGTAGTCATTTGTGTACATGCGCGTGTGTGTGCACTGTGAAAAAGAAATATGTTATTCCAATACATTTGAGGCTTAGAATTCTGTCGTATATTTTGACACGTTTAATCCCGCGTTGTTCCAAATGAACGCACTGCATGCGTCTTGGTTCAAGGCATCACAGCTCGTCTACTAAACGCATAGTTGAATTATTATATTTAATCGATCTCGATAATTATTATAATTTTTTCACGAGGACAGCTACCGTGCAGAAATTGTCGTAGGCATCCAACTAGATTTCCGTATGCGTCCCCACTTCCTGATAGAAATATCCCATAAACGTGATGCTCGTATATTCGATAACAAATGGGATTCCCCGTTGGTCTTCAATGTACAAATCCAATTTGAATCCTAAAGGATTGCCACATTGTCGAACAGAATCCGATACGATCCCGTGTGAAAAATTCACAGGGCATTCCTAAAACAATTCGGGGCCTTCAAGGGCTTATTTGTGGATTCCCCAGTAGGGATTTCCATAAATTAGCCAGACCGGGTCCCTGCTAGGGAATGACAGGGTAGGTAACTTAAGGAGTTACGTGGGTTTCGAAGCCAAAAAAAGCATATTTTCTGTATTTATTTAAAACAATTTATAAAGAGCAAATAAAAGAGTAACATTTCAACAGTATTAAAAAAAAATGTCATAAAAAAATTCGGGAAATTCAGCCGGTGGGACCTGGTTTCCGGAGACCCCTAAAAAAAAAGTGTCCTCGTGGTGGTCAGGATAACTCATCATAGCTTTATCTAAAATTAAAAAAGCAAATTTTTTCTGTTACTAGATAAGTATAGATCATGATTGAACTAAGGATTTAAAAAAAAATTGAAATTTGAATTTTTGGCAGAGTTGTATGAAAAATAGTTGAACTTTTGGTACAATTTACACTACAGCCTTGTAAAATTAGGTGTAATCGAAAAAAAAACTTTCGTTCAATCACTAGTTAATGCTATTTTGAAGAAGTGTGCAAAATTTCAATAAGATCGGTGCATTAGTTTTTGAGAAATCGTGTCCACCGACTTCAAAAATAGTGTTTTGAGAAAATGCGTCTACCTGTGTCGCTCCCGGCCGGTCTTTCCCAACGAGGGGAATTCCCAAAGGCTCTCTCTCCTAGACTTTTACTCCGATTGACTTAAAACTTTGGAAGAATATTCTAGACATATTGTACTATTGGATAATAAAATATTAAAAAATGGATTTTTTGAAATTTTTAAAGCCACGTAACCCCTTAACTAAAACTATCGCTAAGTACGGAGACCAAGTAAGGGCCTTTAAGGCTAATAGATGTAGATTTCCCAGTAGTAATTTTCCCAATACTACCAGACTTTGCCATTATAGGGGAAAACCAGTATAAATAGCTTGAGTAAAGAATTCATGGCATAATGATTATCACTATCGATTAAATATAATCTAACATAACAGACATATAATTACTCTCCCTCTTCCTCTGTCTACCTCTACCTCGCTATTTCACGTATTTCATATTTCATACGTGAAATCGAGAGGGGGCAGAGAGAGAGAGAGGGAGAAACAGACAGACAGGCCGAGAGAGAAAATAATTATACATACATATATATATATATATATATAAATGAATATATATCACAAAAATGAAAGTATACAAAATTTTTTTTTAATTTTCCAGGTGATTTACGAAAGGCTTGGCGAAAAAAGGTCGTAGAGCAATACAAAAAAAAGCAAATTCACGCTTAAAGTCTCTAGTTTTGATACCCAGAGGACAAATATTTTTATCGTTGATCTTTTCTGAGTAAGCTCAAAAAGAACAGCTGGAAAAAAAAATTCAAAATTTTCGCTTGCCTTTCAAAAGGTCCACAGGCTTGAACTAATTTTTTCAGCAATTTCGACAATTGCAATGATCATGATCACAATGAAAGAAAAATCGCAGCGTTCTGAATGCTTCAGGATTTCTTTGGAATATTTTAAGGTTAAAAAATAACTAAAAATATCCTTAGTCTATCCATTATTTGTAAAGTTATCTCAAGTTTAACAAAAAATCCTAAAAAAACACAATTTTCTACCTTTTTTGAAACCAAGTTTCTGGCATCGAAAGAAAAAATTGTTAATCAAAAACCAATAAATACGCCTTATAGTAGATACTTTGACGTTTTCAAAACCCTACTTTTTTTCCTGTACGATCATTAGTTCCCGAGTAATAGAGGAAGAATCAAACTAAAAGAGTTCTAAGGTGAATTTCGACAATTTCAATTATCCTGATCAGAATAAAAGAAAAATCGCAGCGTTCTGAATGCTTGAGGATTTCTTTGGGATACTTTAACGTTAAAAAATAATTAAAAATATCCTTAGTCTATCCATTATTTGTAAGGTTATCTCAAGTTTAACAAAAAAAATCCTGAAAAACGCAATTTTTTACCTTTTTTGAAATCAAGTTTCTGGCATCGAAAAAAAAATAGTTTATCAAAAACCAATAATTACGCCTTATAGTAGATACTTTGACGTTTTCAAAACCCTACTTTTATTTCCTGTACGATAATTAGTTCCCGAGTATTTGAGGAAGAATCAAACTAAAAGAGTTCTAAGATGAAATTGCTAAAAAAAAATTATTCAAGCCCGTGGATCATTTGGAAGGAAAGCAAAAATAAACATTTGCGATGATCTCTTTAATCTTGCTCAGAAACGGTCAACGATAAAAAATATTTGACCTTTGGCTCTCAACACTAAAGACTTCAAGCTTGAATTTGCTTTTTTTAAACTGCTCTACGACCATTTCACGCCAAGTTATAGCCTTTTAAAAATCACGTAAAAATTTAGAAATTTATTTTACCCTGTCATTTGTGTGACTAGTGTATATATATATGTGTGTGTGGGTGTGTATTATGTTTCAAAAATATATAGCATAATATTAGATAATAACATGACGAATTATAATAAGAAATCACTGAGGTAGAACTGTCAGTGAAGTGTTTTATTTGATTATGGAATTAATATACTAGGAAATATTCGATGCATTTGGTGGATGGGCTGTGATGGCCATCACCCATGTAGTGTATTCATGTAGTCTATTAGACAACGCGAGATCAAACGTAAAGTATGCCACAGAATTTCAAGTCTCAAACGTATTGGAATAACATATTTCGTTTTCAAAGTACGCACACACAAGTATACGTATGGCTGCAATGGCTTTAATGAGGAACCGTTTAGACAATTTCAAGATAGCAAAGTGTGACCGGCCACTCATGACCTAGGTAGGGCAGTCAGACTAGGGCAGGAAAGGTAGGAAAAATTAAGACGCGGTCGATCAAAGACCTATCTTGATTTCCGCAACGGGATACTTCCTCGATCCCATCCCATTCGGTACGTTGAAATTTCTAAATAAAATATACAAACCAATATACAAAACGAGTGGATCTTAAAATAGAACATTATGATACGAGGACTTTTTCGTCCAGTGTTGTACGAAATTTTATTTTACGAGGTGTGAAAATGGGCATTTTACGTACGCCTCGCGCGCGTGAAACTTTTATTATCCTACCGAGTAGAATAATAGTACATTATGACAAGAGGACGAAAAAACTTTTTTTAAAGAGTGTTGCAATCACACGAGGTTATAAAAAGTTTTTTTCGTCGAGTATTACACGAAATTTTATTCTACGCGGTGTGAAAATGGAGGTTTTACGCACGCGAAGTGTGCGTAAAACGTCCATTACCGTATCGAGTGGAATAAAAGTATTTCTTTTCTTTTTTCTTGTGTTCCGAAGTATATCTTTGCGGATTTTTACGTATTACCCTTCGTATTGCCTGACGTAAAGTGTCAGAAGAATTGGCCTTCCGCTCACTGCTTGAGCGAAAGGCCAATCCTTATAATTATGTTTCAAATGAATCATTATGCTCGTTTCAAAAAATAAAATTTAACGTTTGTCCTGAAAACAGTCAGTTGTGTCATGATTGTCATCATAACATCGACACAACCGGTTCCAAATATCCTCTCCCCGTATATCGATGTGTGTATGTGTGTATCTGTATGTGTAACCAACTGCACAACACCACGAGTGTAACCCCGAAATAAGCTCAAACGGATTCGCGCCTGTCCAATTATCCTGTCACGATACATCGTTCATGCAT
>OZ010722.1:4579859-4602092 GCA_963932345.1 Ophion ventricosus
TATATATATATATATAAGTTTACAGTCATTTGTAGAGTGTTATTGTGGTAGTGGAGTGAATACGATAGGGGGGCGATATTATATTCGTCGTGCGATGATTTATGGATTCAAGCAACGTGAAACGAGTATTTATTCGGACAAAACACGCCACAGGGTATATCAATTTATCGTTCGAAATGAACTCTGTTTTGTTACGATCCTAAGTGTATCTTCGCGTTTTTCTTTCTATTTTCTACTTTCATAACGACGTTATTTAATTTTCCGTCAGCTCGTGACGTGCTGCCTATATATATATATATATACGTATTGTACGTCGTAACGATTTTATTATCGTGGAAAGAGTCGTAGAACGTTGGTCATTTCATTTCTCACGCAGAGTCATAAGACCGAAGGAGTAGTAAGTACGAATTCGCGCACCGAGTTTTCGCTATCAACGGGAAGATCTTTTGCTAAACGCCTTCGCGGGGGCCCGAGGCAATTGAAGAGTGTGTAAGAGAGAAAGAGAGAGAGAGAGAGAGAGAGAGAGAGAGAGAGAGAGAGAGAGAATCATGGATATACAGCATAAAATGGAAAAACAATGCACTGAATACGTATACCAAATATGTAAACATAAAACCGGAATTTTTGTATAGAAAATACATGTTTATTATATGAAAATGATGAAAAATATTTTATTCGAAGTATTGTCCATTGCTAGCTATACATTTTTCCCACCTGTCTGGCAATTTGTGGATCCCACGCCAAAAAAACTGTTGCTCTTTTGAGGCAGACCAGTCATCGAGCCATTTTCGTACATTTTCGTAAGAAGTGAAGCGCTGCTCAGCAAGTGCGTGTCCCATCGATGCAAATAAGTGGTAATCGGACGGAGCCAAGTCTGGTGAGTGAGCCACATGCGAAAGTATTTCCCAACTAAACGCCTCAATCGTTTCCTTGACCAGTTTTGCTGTGTGTCATGGTGCATTATCATGAAGCAAAATCACTTTGTGTTGCCTTTTTTTGATATTCTGGTCGTTTTTCACGCAAAGCTTGATTCAAATCGATCATTTGTTGTCGGTAGCGTTCAGTATTAACAGTTTTGCCAGGTTTTTAGCATCCAACAATGCTTGCAATTCGCTGTGTTCAAACTTTTTCGGTGGCCTCCCACGTTCTTCGTTTCTCATGTCAAGATCGCCAACTTTTGAGTTTTTTAAATCACTCAAAGCACTGTGAATTACCAAGAGCATGCTCACCGTAAGCTCCGACAAGCATTCGGTGCGATTCTGTAGCAGTTTTCTTCAAATGGTAACAGAAAATTAATACTGTCCGCAAATCGTAATTTCCAGGCACAAACTTGGATATGTTCAACGCTATAACAAACTATGTTGGGGTATGAAACTTGTATTGTTGTGAGTTAACAATCTTTGTCAGATGTCAACAAAGCAAATGGCGCTAATGACGCGACTTGACGGTAACTACATTGACAGGTAGGGCCATCTATGGGCAAATTCTGGTTTCATATTGACAGACCTGGTATATGCCTGGCTGCATAATCGAAAGACAGAAGGGGAAAGAGTAAGGGGTTACACTGAGTTGGCACGCAGAAAAATAGGTATAAAAATAATTAAAAATTGCGACGCCACTATTAAAAATTATAGTTTGATGAACAAAGTCAGAAAAGAAACGAATAGAAAGAAAAATTTAAGGGATCATCACAGTGTAAAATAAAAGAAAAAGATTGATTTTTTTGCTTGCATTATCCGATAGCATAGACGGTTATAAACATGCCGTTCAATTTTTGGGGCAAAATTCGAATAATTTCGGTCGCTACAGCCGAAACATAGCTGCTACAGCTGCATGAAAATTCCGCACTCGAAACTTTAAACGCGTTTTTCTCGAAATGTCGTTATTCAAAACGGTGTACACTCTCAAAGAAAGAATTTTCAAGAAGCTTTCTTTTGTGAAATCTTCATTTTTTTTTTTAACGAAAAACAGTCGAAAAGACGCCAAATTCGATACTTTTTTTTCAAACCACCGCCATTTTGTCAATTTTGATTAAAAAAAACCTCCATACCGAGATAGCGACTTTCATACGGATTAATAATCGTTTTACAAATTTTATTTTAGATAATATTTACGGCCACAACCGTGTACACCGTGAGGACTCCATTTTTTTCGAAGACATTTTCAACCGTTTAAATAAACGTAAAAAAAATAAACGTTTAAAAATGTATTTTCTGTTCTTCGTGAGTGCTTTGATTTGACATCAAAAAAATCAGACTAACTAGCGTATTTTAAACGAAAAAAAAATCACGACTATCAGCTATTTTTCGACCCGTTGCACTGTGTTGATTCCTTAATGGCGGAGATATAAGTCGTCTAGTAGGATCCTCTTTTCACACTGGTGGACAAAATATGTCGAGATCTACTCAAACGATTTTGATAAAATTTGTACCACATATTGTTAATAATATTACCTAGGATGTAGCATAGGATTTTTTTTATTGAATGCCGCGTTCATTTTTTGTCCATTTTTAAAACTCAACATTTCCGTAAAAATTAGAGTTTTTTTGCAAACAACTTTCATTTTTACAACAACAAACAATGTTGAAATTTTTTCCCTATGTTATACTTTAGCTATTACTTTTCTTTACAAAAAATTTTTTATTTGTTATTTTTCAGATAACGCCTGACAGAGGAAAAAATGCCACCATCGGCAAGGATACATCTCCATCATAAATGTTTTTTATCTACGTTTTTTTAAATTTTTTCATAAAACTATAATGTATATGTGAAAAATAAAAATGATTTTATATATGTAAGAGTTGGGTCAACATAAAAAAAAAATTATATCTATTTTTCCGAGCGCTAAGGTAATGTAACGCCTTAAGGCCACTCTAGAGGCCAAAAAGGGCATATTTTGTGATTTTTTTTTCAGGGCAACCATAAAATAAATCGGAATTACAAAATAGGGGTTTCATTATACACGTAATTGACTATACAAAATTATTTGTTCACAGCGATACATGTCAAAATGGCTACTGTGCAGCATTTTTCCGATGACGCTTTTATTTCTGGAAGGTCAACGACCGGACCAACAACTCCTATTATCTTTGAGTTATGATGAGAAACTAAAGTTTTTTCGATTATATATAAGAATAGCTATAGAAGTACGTAGGATTTTTTTGATATATTGTTTTTCGTCAACATGGCGTATTTCTAAAACAAAAAGTATAAAATGCCATGAGAAAATCGTCGGAAAATTGTTTACAAAGAAGGAACTATGCAATATAATAAAAAAAATCCTACGTAGTGCCTCAGAAAATGTAATTCTAAATATACATTTGAAATTTCAAGTGGATCGATTGAAATTTGTTCGAGTTATGAGGCCGGCCCGACTTGAAAAATGTAGTTTTGAGATAAACGCGTTTAAAGTTAGTAAAAAGTCACGACAGGAATCAAGAGGGGTTGGGCTAGAGTTCGAAAATCGAGTACTTAGAGATTTTTCACACCCATAATCTTTTGGAATATAATTTTATAGGTACTAAGGTACATTTTTAACAAAAAGAAAAAAACAATCGATTTTTGAAAAATCCTAGAGTGGCCTAAGGCCTTAAAGGAGTAAAAAAGAACAGATAAAATTAGTACTGCAGTTTCGATATTGTTCCGGCGGGGTCGCTGCCGAACGCGCGCTATTTCTCTCTCTCTCTCTCTCTCTCTCTCTCGCGTAAAGTTAAGTATATAAAAGCAATTCGTGTGTGGCCTGGAGATGGCCGGTTCTTCACCTCGCGAACGAGAAGTCGGTACTCTTTGATGTTCCTACCTACCGGGGCCTTTGCATGGTGGGAGTTACTTCTACCCTCCCTCTTTCCTTCCCTGCCTCGCGCGACTTCTTTAACTCTTTTCTTCTTTCTCCCTCTCTCCTTCCTGCTCTCTTTCTCACACTTTCTCCCTCTCTCTCCCTCTCACTTTCTCCCTCTCTCCCTCTCTCTCACTCTCTCTCTCTCTCTCTCCCTCTCTCTCTCTCTCTCTCTCTCTCTCTCTCTCTCTCTCTCTCTCTCTCTCTCTCTCTCTCTCTCTCTCTCTCTCTCTCCCTCCCTTCCTCTCTCTCTCTCTCACCCTCTCTCTCTCTCTCTCTCTCTCTCTCTCTCTCTTCCTCTTCATCGCTCCTCGGTCTGTCGCGGGCCACCACGATGACTTCCTCAGTCTTCTCGCGGCAATGCTCCATTGCCAACAGTTCACATAGCCCGTAATGCCACAAACCGAGTACTCATATTATATAGCATACGAGCGAAGGAGGAAAACGCGAGTCACTTGAAAGGATATTGACGTTGGATACTCGTCCATTTATTTTACTCATCCCCCTCCCCCCCCACTCTTTCATTCTGAAAAATCAAAGTTAAACGGCTGTCTCGATGTAACTGCTCAGAATGCCCAAGTAAAAAAGTAATTGAGACTGTTGAGTGTGAAAAAAGTGCTTAAGTATGTTAACATAATGAGACACTCGAAAATCTGCAGATTTTAAGTACATGTATACGGAGGCTGCAGAGTATACAGGCATATTGCTGATTCAATCGTCTTGGACTTTCGTATACGTGTGGGAGTGAAATATATATTTTTTATTGAATTAAAAAGGAAGTTTGTTGGATGCCGAGTTATACGAAATACTACCGGTACAAGTAACACGCTATAAATAATTTATATGCAAATATACGAGGTGTGTAAATTAAGGTATTACTGGATGGATATTAAAAAAATCGCAAAAATTATGAAAACTCGAGGAATAATAGTTCTTCATAGAATAATAATACATGAATTATTTTAGAATTTTTCATTAAATAATGGAGTAGTTTATAACATATGAATTAAATACGGTCGCTTATAGAAAAACAGCTTTCGCAGACGTTAATGGTTGCAAAACGAATGGAATGAAATCGCCGTAAATTCTGCAAATATTATATCATCACGATTTAGGATCAAGCGATTGATTATGCTAAGTTTCAAATAAATCGATTGCGTAATTGTCGATAAATTAATTAACAATATATTAATTAATTATCTTAGTATTATATAATAAATATATTATTAATTATAATATATACTTATATTATTACATATATTAATATATTGTATGTTAATATATTATTATATTATTACATATATTAATATATTGTATATTAATATATTATTATATTATTATATTAATATTTAATATATTAATATAATTAATATATTATATAATATAATTAAACTTTTGCAAAACTTCAGCAGGCCAACACGAAGACAGTGTTTTGTCAAGGGCCCAGGTTTTGTTCAGGGCTGAAACTTCGAAAATGGGTAATAACATACGTGTAAGACTAAACATCAAGAACAACTAAGGGTTGCATCACGACAATGCGTCTTGTCACACAGCAATTTCAATAAACGAGTTTTAGAAATTATTAATCAATTAAACGAACTTACCTGTAAGTGAAGTTCTATTGTAATTGTATGTAGCGCCTCTTCCGAAAAGATCAATCGTGTAGTACCCTCACTTCACGCCGGTATCGCCACATGTTCAAAGCCTATCTAAACACTTCTTTTGTCTCAGCCGTTGGCTGCATTTGTCCTAGACTGTCATTTCTTCAAAGCGTTGCCATAATAGTTCATATGTCGCAATTTCTCAGGTCATTAGCAAAACATTTTAATCCGAAGAAGGCGGTCGTTAATTATAGTATATTAATATGAGACTCGCGTTCTTTATCCCTCCAAAATCCGTGCGATCTCTCACCTTCACAAACAACTCCCCATCCTGATAGTGACGCGTCCGTAAAAATCTCGCAACAAAACTTCGGAGCTCTTGTTGAGTTATCCGCGGAAGGAATCACGTTTACCCACCAGATGAAATCGGGTTGAAGACATGCGTCTAACGTCATGTATTTATCATAGCAATTATTATTGGCTTTTACGGCTAAGTACCGAGCTCTCTCAAATATCTTTGTATGACCCAAGCCATATTTAATCGCCGGACAACATGACCCGATTGTACCCAGAAATTCGGCAAAATCTCGAATCTTGCAGACGCTCAAGGCGCTATATTTCTTTATAGCCCTAGTTACCTTTATCCTTTTTTCTTGTGTTAGCTCAATTGTCATCTTCATCGAATGAAACCAGAAACCGAGGAATTTACACCTTTTGGACGGAACTAGCTGACACTTTTTTCCATTAATTATGAAACCCAACTCGTTCAAAAGTGCGCAAGTGGCATAAACGTTGTTCTCACATTCTTCATAAGACTTTCCAAAAAGTAAAATATCGTCTAGATAATTTACCGTAAGATATCCCTGTCTTCTTAACTTTATCATCACTGGCTTCAAGATCTTTGTGAAAACATAGGGTGCCGATGAGAGGCAAGGCAAGGTAGAAACGTCAAATTTAGAGAGGGTGTTGATTTTATATTGGAGGCATCGTTTAAGAAGGGATTTCTCGAAATTCAACCCCTAAAGGGGCGAAAGGGGTGGCAAAATTTGTATGGAAAATTGTATTCCTTGCGGTATGAACTTTAAACTTGAAACTTATATTCTTCAGTAGGTTTAGGAGTGCAGTAAGAAATGATTTTTCGAAAATTCACCCTCAAGGGGGTGAAATGGGGTATAAAATTTTCTATGGGAAATTATATTCTTTGCGTGTATCAACTTGAAAGTTGGCACATATGTTCTTTAGAAGGTGTAGAAGTGCACTAGGCAAGGATTTTTTGTAATTCAACTCCTAAGGGGGTGAAATGGGTTGTATACGTTTTTATGGAAAACTTTCCTGGCGTGTATCAACTTGAAACTCGGGATAAATATTCTTCAAAATAAATAATAAGACGCATATTTTAGGACTTTTTGAAGGCAGTCGTCTATTGTAGAGGGTAAAAAAATCGATTTTTTTCCTTTTAATCGATGGTTTAACTATTAGAGAACATGTTTCTAAAGCCCTAGAAGTAAACTCGAAGTATTTTCGAAGATACAGACCCGAGAACAGGTAAGTGTCGAGAAAATGTACACCCTCGTTGTGTCATTCAACCGAATATAGAGAAACATATTCTTCCGATTTATGAAGATCTCTCCAACGACGACCTTTTATCGAGATGTTTGGGCGGACACACGCAAAACTCCAACGAGAGTTTTAATCCAACAGTATGGCGTATGGCTCCAAAACACTTGAATTCGGGGCCTAAAATCGTACAAATTGCCGCCTATATAGCTGCAGGTATATGAAGGTTATACAGCAGTCTTGATGATGATGGGGTTGCTGCGATTGAGTATTGGCCAGCAGTGCAAGATGTTCGCCGATCAGAACGACGCGGAACGAATCACGCGGGAAAACCCGCGTCAAAGTTACAGCTCTAAGGAGGCTCGTACTGCTCGTGGACTCGAAAAAATGAATCAAAACGACTTTTTCGAAGAAGCGGAAGGACTACTATATGGACCAGGCATAGCTGACTAGCACTAGATTCCTCTAAGTTACCAATAATTAATATTTTCCCAACCGAAAACTTTAAAGCGCGTCTTCTCGTAATCTCGTTCTCGTGATTCTTTCAAATCGGCAGGCGTGATAGCAAAAAAACTATTTGACCTATCGACCCAAACCAAAGTTCATTCTCTAGATTATTAGAACTCATCCTAAATGAACTAAAAACATTCATAAAAAAGTCATTTTATACCATTTTTATTGCACGAAGAAAGAAAAAAATGGTAAAAATCGTCACTTTTTTGTTCAAGCTCGAAAATCAATATGGTTTCACGGTTTTTTTTCAGGGTTTTTTTAGTTCATCGACAATAAAAATATATGTCAATGAAAAATAATTGTGGTTTTTGCGTTCCAGACAAGAATTAAGCACACCATCTTTCCCGCCATTTCGAGACTCCAGCGGCGAGGCGCTTCTATGGTCAATTTAATACTCCGCCATTTTGCGACAATTAGTTAATACATTTTTTTTCATACTCTTCAAATGTGTGTTAAAGTACAAAAAAAAATTCAAGAAGGTCCGTTGTTTCTTTCCTTATAAAAAACAATCACGAAAAATCACCTTTTTTTAGGCCTCCACACCAGACGACTGCCTTAAACCCCGAATTCGGTTCGCTACTTCTAATGAAGTTTCCATGGGTCAAATTCTACGCGGGCGAAGCCGCGGGCGGAAGCTAGTTTTAAATATAAATCAGCTTTAGTCCATTCATTGGTCCCCGTCAATTAATTGATCGGTATGTACCTTAGTTCGTTGGCTTACCCCAATGACGGATTTAGTCAGCCTAAGTAATTTTTTTTTTTCAGAGTATATACACGCTCGAGTCTTAACCTCACAATCGCTTTAGTAGTGTCGCGTTCCCATTTTCCCCCTCCCCTTTTCTCGCTCGTACTTTATACTCGTTTCACCCTCTTACCTCGTCGTTTTTCTACCCCCCATCACTCTTGCTCGCGATTAATTTCTTCTATCTCGTTGCCTCTGCTCCTCCGCAGTCTACACGTACATATAACTTCGTATATACCTCTGTACGCATGTACATCTATAAAGGTGGATGCATAATATGAACTATAGGCAGAAGCACGTACGCTTTCCGTGAAGGAGTTCGATCGATACCTCGTTCTCTCGAGCATTGGTCATTATCGAGCTTGTGTAAACCGGCACTTTGCTTATCTCGTTAAGAATTCAAAAAGTATAAAAGGAGAGAAAGAGGAAAAGAGACCCTTTATTTCGCGAGCTTGCGAAGAATATTTAAATTGCATGCGTGCACGGACACAATATACTTACGCATCGATACTTGAATATACTTGTTCGCGCGCGTACAATTCATAATACAGAGCCCGCGGGTTTCTCAAGCTTGGAAAAAAAAGAAGCAGATATCTTGTGATATGTTGCACGAGAGTGTGTTACGAGGGTATATAGAGCGCTTTACGAAGTCGATTGGCTCGGAAATCTTGAATCTCGGTATTACAGTAATCGAGCTAGCGACTCTAATCTGTATGTTACGCACGTATACGCGGCGGTAGCTTGTCTATGACGCGGTGTACGCGCAATTTACCTTGAAATTGGATTTTTCTTGTACGATGCGATTGACTTGATATTATCGAATATGTGGGCGATAATTAATAGAGCAATACGATCCGTGCAGAAATTTCTTAGGGATACCTAAGTTCCTATCAGATCCCGATCGCGATATTATATGGATTTCCTAGAAAGGGTATCCTCATTGGAATCCAGATGGCGCCCATTACGTAGCACAAGGCGGAGACGTGGTGGCAAGAACTTGATCAGGCCCGGATCAAATATCAGGCCAGCTTGACAATATTTCTACTTGGGCTGCAGACGAAGTTTCACGGTCGTGTTATCTCGTGCCGCGGCGATGTGAATTGGCCACCAAAATCGTGCGATTTGACGCTATTGGATTTCTTTCTTTGGGTCTTTTTTGAAAGAAAAAGTGTACACGGAGAGAATTAAATGTTAAAAATTACCAGTAACGGTAACGGTAACCAGATGACAACCCTGAAACTTCGCTTATTATTACTGAGTAAAACACAGATTTTCACGACAATAAAATAAAATTTCTTCTTCAGATAGAAAATTTTACCAGATTTTCTAGTAAATTTTGATGTGTAACAAAATACGCATAACTTAAATTTAAAAAGTATATAATATCAGCGAAATTTTATTGTGCATTTTATTATTTTATGCCTTTCAAAAATGTCTATAAAAATGTATCGTCTTTATAACAGTTATTTTAAGATTTATTATAAAATTTAATGAGTGTTATAGGAAAGTGTACTGTGCTCTCGGTAAAAATTATCGTGCGCGCTACCCTTCTTGTATAGTAAAATTTTAGCTGCGTATTTGAAATTTTCTGTAACGTGAGTTAAAAAAAACTTGTCGCATACGAATTATTATGCTTTTCTCTTACTTGTCACCACATTGAAATATATCACGGTAATTTTTACCGTGAAATTCACGAAAAAAATTACTTTTTAATTCTCTCCGTGTATGCCAATGATCCACAGACCTTTCCGGAGCTCAAAGAAGCAATTGGACACACCATTAACGAAATTAGTCCGCAATGATGCCAAAATGTTATTGAAAATTTCGTCAAAAGAGTGAACGTTTGCAAATAGAGACGTGGCGGCCATTTATCGAATATTATGTTACACACATAACCTCCATGTTCATACCTTATACTGAAAACAAAAATATTCGTACTTTTCAAATAAATAATATGTTTTATTAATAAATAAAAATGTCAGGACATTTTGAGACATTCTTTAGTAGTCTTCCCTATAATCAAATATTTCGAACATCAATGAAACGTTCAATAATTCCAAGTAAATAAGCGACGAGTAAAACATTGGTTGTACGTTCTGTTCGAAGTATCGCGGTAGGCAGATATACTTGTCGAAACAGTCGATTCTTTTGATCCAATGATCTACTCCAAAGCGTTATTTCATTCCCCTTTAATCCATTAAACTTCGTAAGCAGATCTTCCATCTCTTGGGCATTAAAGCACACTCGTTTGTTCGCGGCTCTTGTACACGAAGCTTTTTTCCACTTTCATTCTAATTACCCACACGAGATTGCAGCAACAACAAAAAATTGTAAAATAATAAGGGGGTAAAAAAGAGAGATAAAAAAATAAATGGTAGAGCCTAGAGTGCTGAATCTTATATCGCGAGTACGATGTGAATACATATGCACATTATATATATATATATATATATGTAGTTGCTATTCCTCGTGAGGGAGTAGTAGCTCCGGAGTACCGAGTCATCGGGCAAAGCGAGCGGATAATTGGAAGATGATACACCACGTCGCTCAGCGGGCGCGCCAGGCCGCGGTAATTGCTTGTGTAATTCTTAATTTCACGTCACGCCGGGAAACCTCCTCGAGCATATACGAGGAGCGCGCTCATTCGACAACATACTCGTGCGAAAATTCTACCGCTACATATCTACCGCCGAATATAGGTAAATGTATATACGCGATACGTACGTTTGTGTCATACGGAGCGAAGAGTGATATGGAGCTGAGGCACTCTTCCGCGTCAAGAAACGTTAGCCGGTGCCGATACTCCGATGGGTGACTGCTTAGCGGCGCACACGCTTGCGCCACTGGTGCCGAGAAAATTTTTGAAGTTTTTACCCATGGTGGATACAACTGTAACTAATTGCAAATGATGGTATTGAAGCTTGCGTGGTTGGAATGCAACGAATTTTTTTTTTGTTTTGTCCATTTTTTTTTCTTTGAGGCTACAGATATCATTGAAATATTTATGAAGATTCTTATAAGGGATTCATAACCTAAAACTGCAGAGCAGGTTTAGGTTATGAATCCCTTATAGGTCCCTTATGAATCCCTTATACCCTGAATGAGCAGGTGCGTTCATTGGAACAACGTGGGATCAAACGTGTCAAAATATGCGAAAGAATTCCAAGCCTCAAATGTATTGAAATAACACATTTCTTTTTCACATTGCACACACACACACACGCATGTGCGCATATTGCTGCAATAATTTTTATGACGCACCGTGTAGGCAATTTTAAAGGCCCTAGTTATTTTGCCTTCAATGGCCCTCGGTAGCAAAGTGTGACCGTCCACTGATGGTCCATGTGAGGCTTTCAGACTAGAGTCTTAATAAAGTTAGGGAAACTTAAGGTGGGTCCGATCAAAGCCCGAACTCAATTTCCGCACAGGATACTTCAACACTAAGTGATAGTATCACCGTCTTTATTGGCACTGATTTTTCACACACTCTGTGAAATGTATAGTGTTTTCAACTATCAACTATATTTTATATTTGACTGAGGCGACAATGATACTTTATAGCCATAGTTACGGCCAACAATATAGTACTGCTTATTGATATTTTAGCAGTTGCATAAATTATGCACATATGTTAACCGCAACCACCAATCCTCCAAGCATACGTTCACTGTCGAATGCTATATAATATAGTAGGTTTTCTTAAAAAGGATATTCCCTTACACTATAAAAAATTAACTCCCCAAGATCCTAATGGTAAACAGGACTGAAATATACAGGGTGGACCACGCAACGTGTGCACCTCTTTTACGACCAAAATATGCGTTGCACAAAAAAATGTTTTATACAAAAGTTACATGGTTTATAAGGCTACACTATGTGGTGCATTTATTTTTTTTATAGGTGGAGGCGCTTCGAAGATTTGAAGGTCAACTTTATTTTTTCAAATGGAATGCTATATTTTTTATAGCGTAATATGATAGAGTATCGAATTCTGAGTAAAAAAGTATAGACCTTTATTAGCCCTAGAGTTAATAGCTAACGAGTAATTTCACTTTATTACTTTAAAATTTTCTTCACGTAATATCAAGTTGGAGATTCAAATCTACTACAAATTTCTGAATGGCAGTGAAGCGAACCTTAACCTCAAAATCGCACAAGGCAAACGTCTCGTAGATATTGAATTATATTATCAGATTTAGGGTTAATGGAAAAAAAAAAATTTATATTTCGTGTCACTATGATCGAAAGCAACAATGCAAATGTTCATTATGTCATGCACGAAACTCGTGTTCACACATTGCAGTCGTTATTTATGGACGATGTTAAATCGCGATGTAAAATTGAGATGCAAAAGCAACCACGACGCGCTCTCATCGCGCGGCAACTAATCAATCGCTGGAAATCTGTTTCGTATAATTATGTAACGGTGGTACACGCAGCATATGTATGCTCGGCAGAGTGTGTAATGCTCGCCCTCGGCACACGCATGAGCATCTCGTTTGTCCAATTACTTCATTGTGCTGATTATATGTGATATTAGCAAGTGGATTATTTCCTGCAATTTTATTAAAGTATTGTTATTATGTACATTTATGAAACGATCATCATTAGAACCACTGCCACTTACTAATAACGTTATTATAATGTTTATTGTTGTTGTTGTTGTTCTCACGATTGTTATTGATATTGCAGTATTGGTGTACAATTCATCTTTGTTTTGGGATTGTTTTGGTTCATTAGAGAATTTTTAAGGCAATATTGGTGTTTAAAAATTTGAAAGAAAGTTTTTTTTGTATTTTTATTATTCTACAGATCTTTCTGAATACGTCTGTGTAAACCCCTTAAGACGTCACACGACCTTGGTGCTCGGAAAAATAGGAATAAAAATTTAAAAACAGTTTGACGCGACTATTAAATATATAAAATCATTTTTATTTTCCACACAAACATTGTAGTTTTATGAAGAAAAAAAAAGACATTGAAAGAATTAACAAATGCCGAAGATATGAGTGGTCTAGTAGGACCCTCTTCTGAAAATCCTTGCCGGTGATGGAATTCTTTTCTCTGTCAGGCAACGTCTGAAAAATTGAAGAAGAAAAAACACATTTTTCTTGTAAAGAAAGACAATAGCTAAAGTGTAGCATAGGGGAAAATTGAAAAAAAATATTTTGTAGAAATGACAGCTATTTGAAAAAAAACTCCGATTTTTACCCAAATGTTGAGTTTAAAAAATAATAAAAAAAATGACCGCAGCAACCAATAAAAAAAATTCTGTGCCACATTATAGATAATATTATAAAGAATAAGTGGTATAAATTTTATTAAAGTCGATTTAGTAGATCTCGTGATATTTTGTCCCCCTTTTTGAGAAGAGGGTCCTTACTAGACGGCTTTTATCTCCGCCATTAAAAATAAAATGAATGCGTTTTTTAAAATTGGTTCATAAAACTATAATGTATTTTCGATCAAATTTAAATGATTCAATATATTCAATAGTCGTGTAAATAATAGTGCATCGTGTACCAAGGAGACAAAGTCCCTATCTCCGCATTGCTCACGATTATTTATATACCAAAACCATCTTATCTGAGCTTTTGTATTGTTAAATACATATGGCGGCATGCATGTGCCATAGCTGTGTTTCATATGTAAGCTGTATCACACATGGAAGCTGTATCGTATATTTTTTCAATATCACTCATCGTTTATTTAATATTTTTATTAATGATTTATGTCGCGGCGAGATCGACGATGCCTTGTCGCGGTGTGACGTGAAAGTGAGGTTGTGTTTCTTCCCGCAAATAACGCCGCAGCGTCCACAATAATTCCTCGACTTAATGACTGAGGGCAGCACCTAACGACCGACACTTTTTGTACAGGGACGTTTCACAATTTTTAAATCCAAGGACGTAAAATACCTCTTTTACGTACCGTTTACACGCATGAAAAAGTGAGGAAAACATGGTTGTGGTATATAATAGTACATTATGACACGAGGATGAAAAAACTTTTTTTAACGAGTGTTGCAATCACACGACGTTAGAAAAAGTTTTTTTCGTCGAGTATCATACGAAATTTTATTCTACGCGGTGTAAAACGTCCATTATCGTACCGAGTGGATAAAAGAATTTACGTTGCATTCCAACGATGCAAACTTCAGCATCATTCAGCGCCTGAACGAAAAGTTGCACGAGCAAACCTGAATGTGCTGCAGCCCTTTCTGACGAACAGTAAGTATCTCCTTTCGTCATACTGAGCAGATAGTGCGGAATCTGTGGGAAAATCATATTCGAAACGTGTCAGGCCTTCGTCGTCAAAGAGTTGACCCGATGAGGAAGAGAGAGAGAGAGAGAGGGAGAGAGAGAGAGAGAGAGAGAGAGAGAGAGAGAGAGAGAGAGAGAGAGAGAGAGAGAGAGAGAGAGAGAGGGGGGGGGGGGAGTGAGAGAGAGAGAGAGAGAGAGAGAGAGAGAGAGAGAGAGAGAGAGAGAGAGAGAGAGAGAGATCGGTCGGCATACCGCACCGAGAGATATCTGGCAATAATAATTATTATTCGAGATGAGAACGACCAAGAGAAAAAAAAAAATTCAAGCCCGGCAATATACGCGATTCAAGTGGTTAGTTCTCTTAATGCCTAGCTGATTGTCTTGGATCCCAAGATGACGTTTCCGCGCGTTCACTCGCGAATAATGACTCGCCTGAGCCCTCTTTCCTCTCTTACTGACAGAATACTCTCGCCATTCCTCATTCATTTTCGCCTCTCTTACTCTTTCTCTCTCTCTCTCTCTCTCTCTCTCTCTCTCGTACATTATTTCCTCAAGCTCTTCGTCACTTAATCCTTTGCCTGGATGTTCGCTCTACCCTCGTAATTCCTGAAATTTCAAACAATGCGAGCGACCAGGAAAACACAGGAGCTCTGCTTAAAAGCCAACGAACTCTCTTCGGGGATATCTCTCTAATAACATTTTCTAATCTCGAATATCATCAGCCGAGTTCACCTTTCCCTCCTCCGCTGGCTGCCAATTTATTCACTCGAACGTGTTTTCTTAATTGATTCATTTATCATATATGTCTTTCCAAGATAACAAATATATTCAATGTCCAATCTGGTGAACCATTGATGTAACTTTGACACTTTCTCTAAACCAATTCCACGTGAAGTCAACCGAAAACGTATTTGTTTTCTTTCCAAACGATCGAACCTATTTGTACATTGATCGACGTTCGCGTGGAAACGGCTGGAGCTTTTTTTTTCACTGATCTTTGTTATGTGAGAATAAACGCGTCCAGGAGTTGCACTTTTTTTCATCTGGATCCATCAAGTAGAACTTGAGAAAATGCAGTTGTTCTTTTGAAAAAAGGGTGGCGCGCGATAATCTTAAACATTTATAAGGAAAGGTGTCAGGACATTTAAATGTAAAACATTGATTGGCATTGATCATTATTCGACGAACGGTGATCATGATTTAATTCCATTTTTTTAATGGTTTTTTTTCCACAATGTGACTAGGAGTACATATTAAAGTATTCCTTTTACGAACCTGAATATTCAACAAGTAATTGATTTTCGTCTACAATTAAGTAAACAATATACCCCAGTATACTGGTGAAATTTCAAGCCAAGTTACCGAAAACTTAACAAAAAATGAGGTAATTAAAAATCGTTTAATTTATGCTGCGCTTTATGGAGATGGCATGCTGGCCACATTTCTATTTAATAATTTATTTGCGCTAAGCATGTAAAAAATTCTGAATGTTCCGGAACGATGATAAAAAAGGGGGTCATCGAATTTTTAAAGAAAATATTGATTATATAATTAACAAGAGATTTTTTATACCCATAATCTTTTGGAATATCATTTTATAGGTACTAAGGTACATTTTTAACAAAAAAAAAAGCTTTTTTCAGAAAATCCGAGAGTGGCCTAAGGCCTTAAGAGTATAGTTGGTTTTTTTTCACACTCACACAACCTCCACAACACTGGTCGCCAATTGAGGGTGTTTGCGGCAAACAGTTCTAAACGAAACGCACAAAAGTACATGATAATACATTTTTTTTTGTTAGTACATCTTTTTGGAGGATCAATAAATATATGTAAAAAAAAATTCGTAAGAAAACGAGAACAGTTAAAACGTTATTCCATCCTAAAAGTGACCTATGAAACAGCGCTCTAGACAACAATACTGCCGCAATACGTATAGAAAGCTTGCTTTTCCTAATAGCATAGTATAAAGTCCATTTCCGGCCAACACATGAACCAAATTTCCGACGTACACACGCCCTGAAGCGGCGAGCAAGGCCATATACACAGAGTTATTCTCTCCAGTCCTCAAAGATCACAAGACTGTTTCCCAACATTCAGCCACGTCTAGTGAAAAAGCACAGGAATCCATCTTCGAGAATACAGCAAAGTCGTAGAAATCGTAGAAATCGAACGAAACAATCGGCGATTCGCTTGTGTGGGTACTGTATTCATATGGAAAATATATCAACAAGATTACGTAAAATGTGGTTATAGTAACAATACAATTGCTATGAAATCTGTGTACGAATTTTTGAATAATAATTTTGCAACACGATCTGACTTGTCCAGACCTAGGAATTCGGTCGCACTTTTAGCCCTTTACATCGGGTTACTTGGTGTTTAGCATTTAATTCCAAATGTCATATAAGGTGTATGACTTAATTTTTGCAGATTTTTCAGCAAATTTATTTAATATAAAAAAATATAAAACAACGAACTTAATCTTGGAAATATCGTCCATCGTTTTCTATGACCTTGCGCCATCTCTCAGGTAACATACGAATGCCGTCGCGAAAGAAACTTGCAGGCTTCGAGGCGATAAAGTCATCGATGAATTTACCACATCGTCCAGCGTTTTGAACTGTTTATCCACTAGGGCGTGCTGCATTGACCGGAACAAATGGTAGTCGGATGGGGCCAATTCTGATGAATATGCCGCGTGTGGGAGGACTTCCCATCTCAAGTTCAAGAGGGTCTTCTGAGTTGCGCGAGCAACGTGAGGTCGAGCGTTGTCATGCAGCAGTATGATTTGCCTGCTTCCTTGCCCAGTAAATAGCCTTTTCTGATCAAGTTCTTCGCTCAGTTTGTTCAATTGGCGGCTGTAGCGTTCCGCCGTCACCGTCTGACCAGTTTCCAAGAGTTCGTGATAAAGCACACCCTTCATATCCTGTCCAGGGCGCGGCGGGTCACTAAGATCGAAATCACCACTTTTAAAAGGTTTGTACCAATAATTACACGTTTCATAAGACAGAACGTCATCACCAAGAACACTGCAAATTGATTCCCGTGCTTTAGAAGCATTTTTTTTTCTTGTTGGAGTTCGTATAAAATACAGTGCCGAATGTGATGTTTATCAGTTACCATAGTAAACTCTGCTATTCTGAGAGGTTATGTAACTCACGTAGACTTGTCGTTCGGTGTTCGGAAACCTTGCGCCCGATTCTTTCCAAATCACAAAAGACCGCGAAAATATTTCTATTTTAAATATAGTTTCAAGCTCGAAGAAAAAATCTGTAAAAATTAAGTCATACACCTAATATATATATATATACATATTTATGATGTTATATCATAATTACGCGCATTGCTAAAAGCGAGTGCTAAATGATTTCAAATGTTATATAAGCTATCGTGCTTCCTCGGGATAGCCCTCGCGACGTAATAAACACCGGGCCTATATTTTTTGCAAGGTATTAATTGCACCCCTCCCCCAACCCCCTTCTCCGTAAAACCCTGGTGCAGCAGCAAGCCCACCGTCTGTGAAAGATAAAAAGTTGACGGAGATGGCGCGCGAGGAGCGAGAAGTTTTTCGTCATTAGAACGATATTATAGCCTGAGCTCTCGCGGAAACCTCGGACAATTTACATGCGGGGAGGCGGAAATATACTATAATAGCTTAGGAAGGCTCAGGTGGCAAAAGCCTCCTTGGTCGGCAATCCAAAGATTCCTTGGAACAGAGGACTTACTCTCTTTCTCTTACACTCTTATATATTGCGGCTAAATCGCCCATCTACACTATGAACATTTTCAACATTCTCTCTCTCTCTCTCTCTCTCTCTCTCTCTCTCTCTTTATTTCTCTGTCTCTCTCTCTCTCTATATATATATATATACCTTGGAGAGAACAGAGTTCGTCCCGGAGTTACGGTATTTCGTTGATTGCCTCGGATTCGCATCAATGCCGTGCGCGGACTGAGAATACATATAGAGACTCGAATGTGCACGCCATGCGCTATAACCACTACTGTCAATGAGAAAGTGGGATGCGCATAATGTCCTGTCCATATACAGCTTTTTGCAAAAGTATTAGCCACCTATATTATTCTTACATTCATGGTGAATCTACTCCTCACAAACCATTCTATTGTACATCGTCACTTGTATGATTTGTATAATCGACAACCTAAACAGTAGACATGGTTCCAGAATGGCAACAAGGCATACCGAGTCAACATTTTCGAGCCGGGTTCAAGCCCCAAAATAAAGGCCTCCTTCCCCGAGGAGAGATCGGCGATAGCGGATTATCGGGTATCGAAACGAGGGTACAATGTTTGGAAGACCAATACGTTAGGGCCTCCGATAAACCTCCCGAATGGCAGAAACTGGAAATTGTCACTCAAAGGAGGCCAATGCAGAGCGCAACTGAAGCTGCGAAACGCCAGGTGGGCCTACTTCGAGCTCTCCCGCAGAACCTACTGGCCCTCCTTTCGGCCTACTGTAGGCGCACTGTAGACCCTCTGGACCCTCCATTCAGCCTACTGTAGGCGCACTGTAGACCCTCCGGACACTCTATTCAGCGAAAACGTATTTATTACGTCATCGAACGGGTTACCGATCAGGCCATAATGGAGTGTTGGTGGAGGAGCTATTGAATTTGGGCTGAAAGCAGGTTAGGTGGGGTCGAGGCAACGGACATGAGTTCGAAAGCAGGTTAAGGAGGCCTGTGTTCTGCACTTTTCACTGAAATTGGGGGCCGAAAGAAGGTTTGGTAGGACTAACAGAGGCTACACTGCACCAAATGCAGGCCTCTTCATAGCACTGACCTCGACAAATGGAGTTTGGTAGGTTCAACGGAGGCTGGCGGCTTGTGCACTACAAAAGAAATGGGTCTGCGAGTGTTCAGAGAAGGCTATAAATTTCGACTCGGGATTATATTCTAATTACGTAATAATCTATCAAATATGTTGATTTTAATATGAAATACAAAATTAGCTTACCTCCACGAAAGTCGAACACCAACTTTCGACAGGGGTGGATACACACCCCACGCACAGTACACTGCGTCACTGCCAGCTATCAACCGAAACCGCGACTGAAGTGACACTACTCTTAAGGAGGTACGATCATTAAGAAGAATCCAACTTTCGGGCCTGAAATTTTTATATGATCTTGACGAATACGCTATGCACCCTTTGAAGAAATTTGAGCTATATTAACCGTTCAGTTTTTTCATCATAAAATTGCAAAGTCGTGCACTTTGAGCTAGCCAAGCACGTCGTCTTATGGAGACAGTCGACCGGAAGTGCGGTGATCACGGTTCTGCTGCTCACGTATTGAACTAAGATCGTTGGAAAACTGAAATTTGATAAATTAGAGATAATAGATATTGTAAAAAATCGAAAATGCGAAGTTCACCGTGTAGTTCAAGCACTACATTATAAAACGGTTTCGACTTCGTGTTGAATATTATCATAATCACAAAATAGCACCCCTAGATTTGCCAACATCGGGCGTAACAGCTGATTCGTTTAGCGAGCTTAACTTAGCTCTGCTTGGAAATCGTCGTGAAGACGAGTCGCCACAAAACGTAAAGTTTTACCTATAATATTAATTCCGCTGAGGTAATTCGGGGCTATTTAAATAAGATTCCGATAGATTTCGTGCATCGTTTTTTTAGTCCGTTTTTATGGTGAAACTGTCATTGTGGATATGACGGAGACTACTCCACAGTCGTTGAGGATCGAATTTTTCAGTTTTTCTTAATAAATATGCTATAAATACAATATTTACCACAAATTTGGCACTTTGGTTTCGACAATACGAGTATTCAACATAAGTTAACATAAATCAGAACAATCGTGGGGTAACATAAATTTAGTCACTTTGTTGACCCTGAAGAACTAGTCGTACCTCCTAGATCCGGAGTCCGTAATATCGCTCGCTCGCTCAGGAGAGTAGTTGAAATTTCACGTGGGGTGCGAACGTACCCCAGTTATGATTTCTACGGTACGTTTTTACTTTTGGATCTCGCTAAATGAATCGTTGCGCCGGATTTTCAGAATTCGACGTTTCATTGTTTCGAAATTAAAGACATTCTAGCGACACTTAATTCCATCGTATCGCTGTCAGCTATAGGAGCAATGCGCTGGTCTTACTCGTGACGCAAATCATAATGTAAAATGCATAGTCTCTTTTTGCCGCGATTATCTTTGCAATTAGAATGAGGAGAAGTTCCGGATTCTTTGATCGCTAATTAGTATTATCCCCCGCGAACGATTTCGCCGCTCTCATACACACGCAATTTTCTCGTTCGCGTCTACAGTTGATTAAAAAGACAGTGGAATGAAGGCCGTTTGAAAGCGCTCCGGCGGTGCAATGATGAAGAATCAAATCGAGTGTCAAACTTTCGCTGCGATGAAATTGCGATTTCCCGTGCGGTATGCCTGTATCGTCAGAAGGCATTTTTTTTTTCAGTAGATCGAACTTTCGAGATCCCTGTATACGATCTTTTTTTGCAACGGGTTATAAGCATACAGAGAAAATAGGATAATACCCCCCTCCCCCCTCTCAACCTCCCTCTCATACGTCCTCGTAAAAAGTTCCAACTATTATTTGTCTACATTTTTGCACACTTCATCGAAAAAAGTAAAAATACTCTACGATTTTTATTCTTTCTATGAAGCGTAAAAAAATAAATGATATATATATATATATATATATATATATATATATATATGGCGGGGCATTCGACGCCAAATCGACCACTTTCCGCCCCGACCCCTTTTGATTTGGCTGAAACTTTAATATCTTATTGTTTTCATCTTAAAACGCTTATGTGATTAAAAAAAAAAAATTTACTCAATCACAAATACGTAGTGAATTTTTGAAAAAATTGCCCGTTTTTTTTTTCAAATGCTCATAACTTTCTGAAAAACGGACCGATTAAGATTTTTTTTAATTCGTCGTTTTGAAATGCTCTATATAAAAAAAAATATTTGAAAAATATTCAAAGTCAACTTCGACATGATTTTTTAGTTTTTTGAAAAAAACGCGATTTTTTCAAGAACATCACTTTTGATTTTTTGTTGTTTTTTTTTTGTAAAAAAAAATATGATAAATTTAGCAATTTTTGCCGCCAGACCCATCGTGGTGATATTTCTTTCTATTTTTTTTTATTACTCGAAATTTCGCCTTTAAATCGTCATAACTTTTTTTATTTGTAGTTGTAATAGCACGAAATAATTTTTGTTGCATGTATACGGAGTGAAGGAGGTGAATGTGAGCAAAATGTATAACTCAAGTTTAATAAAAACATCGGAAACATAAAAAGTTTTTTCTTAACCCTGACCCTGGCAAACTAGTATATCTCTTATTTTGACCACACAATAAATGATTTCTATGACATGTAGCATACAGTTGGAAAGGGTATAAACTAGAGAACTTTTTAAAACAAAGCTAAGCTCAAAATAGCTCTTAGTTTTTTTTTATAATGACTTTAGAAATTGACATTTTTTTATACATTTACACATTTTTTAGACTTTGGAAGCTCATGAGTTATTTTCTTGAAAGCAATTGTATCAAATAATGATTTATTCATAATAAACATACATTGCAGAATTCAATAAAATATTATTTCGTGCTATTAAAACCACAAACAGAAAAGTTATAATGATTTAAAGGCGGAATTTCGGGTAATTAAAAAAAAATCATATCTCAATTACCGTTGTACTTAGGACCTAGGATC